>JARQTG010000140.1:0-483848 GCA_030142615.1 Syrista parreyssii | reverse complement strand
GAGAGAGAGAGAGAGAGAGAGAGAGAGAGAGAGAGAGAGAGAGAGAGAGAGAGAGAGAGAGAGAGAGAGAGAAAATAGACGAGCTTCCATAAAGGAGACTTACGAGCAGATAGAAAGAGAAGGCGAAAAGCTCGTTTTACACAGAGCAAAACTCCTTCTGGTAACTGCGAGCGTAAGCAGCACGCACAACCAGCAATGCGCATGCGCGGAATTCGCCGTGCAGCAGCCAAAGCGAAATACCAGTCGAGAAATTTTAAAACGAAGAATCCAGCTGGCTTTTTGGCTTTCATACGTATTCCCAGTAGTCCTCCATTTGTACTAGCAGTTACGTTATGACTTTTTTGCCTCTTCTTTGCTCTTGGTTCTCGTACATTTTTTTACTATCGTCAACAGCGACCAATCCTACTCATACGTTTCGTTCTATTAACCTCCCTTACCGGCTCGAGATTTTACCAAATAGAAATTTCATTGACTTCTTCGCTCGGGACTCCCGTGGATTTTCGCGACGTTTGAACAGGTGTCGCAGCTCGTAAAGTCGCGTCGACCTCGACCCGCATCTTTATTGCGCTATTCGTTTCCAGTTTACCATTAATCTTGGAACCGAGCTGATCGTATATTCTGCTGTTGATCGATCGTTCGATCAGTGTGATCGCTATTTTAATAATACTTTCCAAACGATCGCCAATTGCCGAACGTCAACTCTACTTCCCCTTCCACCAACCCCCCTCCCCGTTCGCCTAACCCTCCTACAATTTTCCCTCGTCAACAAGAGTTATCGACTAACCCACTCACCTTCCTATCTACACGTATGACTATACTGTATCTACCTTGCGACCTTTTTCAATTATCCATCTTCGATCTCCGCCATGTATGGACGACACGTACGTGATCTTCAGTGTCACGTGTGCGAAGGGTCGTAACCTTTTTTTTTTTTCGTCGCGTCTGCCGAAATTTCCAATTTTATAATTACACCAAAAATAATTCAGCTGTCACTTTTCTGTTTTTCGTTAGCTTGCACCAAAGTGGGACATTTCAGAATTTACTCGTGTGCCGATATTACGCCAGTTTGTATACTGTGTATGACGTAACTCTCGTAACGACTATGTGCTGACAGGTAACATTTATTTACATATACACACATGGAACGTCGTTTGGTCGACATTTAAATATAGTTTTTGAAAATAATACTGAGAAATCAGTGTCGAGTCTCCACTCAAGATTTGGCTACGCCCCTGACCCTGCTGGCGCGCCTGACTTAATCCCAAGCTCTAGTCGCAGTAAGCCCAAAGAACACAGGACGAGAACGTCATTCCGAATAAATCACACGCTTAGCCAGAACTGTTTGACAATCATCGAATAACACAGCATACGCAATTACCCATATTTCCCAATATATGTTTCTCCCTATAATGAAAAATATATGAATCAACGCTACTCCACCATTTTATGAACCCCAGATATTTAGTACACGTAGTTACATGGTATCATACAATAATGCATATGCTTTGTCGTACGGTTAGTTCCCAGCACTGCCGCTCGTCGCGCCATCTCTCGTAACAACCGCGAACTATACACGACCCGATAGATCGCCAACGTATACAAAATAATCCCAATAAAACACAGACCGTATACGATTGCGTTACTCGTGAATATTCGGTGATTCTACATTGAGAATTGATGAGTCAATATATTAAAATTCTACATAAATTCGCGAATAAGACTCTGACTAACGCTTTAGGTCTACAGCTGTACGTGCGACTGATATATATATCTATGGAATTCTGATCTCATCTCATATTCCTATTACCATACATTCATACTATCCTCTCTCATCTTATGATTTGCATCTTCTTCCATATAACTGATTTCATCTCGCAATTTCCATCTCTCCTTCTGCCAGTCTCTCCCTCTCTGTCTTTCCCATGCGTCCCCTCCTCATTTTCCATCCTTCTTCCTCTTTCTTTACCGCCTATCGTCGTCTCACTAGCACGGAATGCGTCATTACGCTTGTTCCTGTCGCCCAGTAATTAGCCATCGTCCTGCGGTTTACGATCCTCCTAATGTCGAGCCCTTGTTGCAAATACACGAGGTGATTCATCCTAACGAACATTTCGACTTGATCTCTATCGTTTGGGTTATACAGACTGACTTTATCTGTCTCTGGGCTGGTACGACGGAAATTCATTAGCCGCTTATTTGGATTTGACGTATCGGCACTATAAATTGATGGAAATACTCGTAGCTAGATTTATTAACGACTACACACACACACACACACACACACACACACATACGAGTAAGGGAATAACAATGATAATAAAAGAAGCATGAGTTTCGGACATGTAATCTGTTTATGTCCATAAGGCTGCTTGAGTTTATCGTAGCCGAGTCCATGTTACACGAGGTAGACCTCGTATTACAATGAGCTGTTTTTTTTTTTTCCAATACAATTTTGCAACTTAGAATGACTCTTGGGATTTCACTTTGTTTCTTGCAGTCCAAATGAAAATTTTGGTAATTCAGTCAAGGCTGGTATAATTTAACGTGTTATTGCAGTGAGTCGCTTCAAAACGTCTTGCATGGCTCACGCGGATACTGAGTAACGTATAATTTATGAACCTTGATAAAAATATCGAGTTACAAAAAAAAAAATGTCTGCACTTGAGATATATGGATGAAATTTTTTTTTGCCGCACGAATAACCTGTCGTCATTTGCCGAGACGTGGAATATTTGAGGAAGCAAAAAATTCTAGTCGAACCAAAGAATCCCGCCTCGTGTAACTCGACCGGAACTCAGCACGATTTCATATTCAGACGTTGGAAAGTATTTTGCATAATTTATTTTACTGCAGATTTTTTTTTTCCATTCCCCACCTCCGCCACCCGCTCAACTACTATACTCGCGTACTTTGTGTTATTATTCAACTTTTTTTATTCCCTCTTTTTTTTTCGCTTCTCGCTCCATTCCGCAGATTGGGAAGCGTCCGGCAGAAAAGTGGACCGCAACGAAATTGTTTGTCGGATTTCGAAATGGCAATATTTTCCATACATCGATCCTACGAGTAACACCGACCAGACGTGACGTCACTGGACGTTATTAAAAATCGTGGTGGTCGAAAAAAATGGACGTAAACAAAAATGAAGAAAAAAAAAAAAATGTAAAAAGAAAAGAAAAATTAAAAAAAATAGACAAACGTCATAGACTCTACGTCCAAGTGCTCGTACAAGGACGACGAGTATCGTTATCCTCGAAATTCCATAGGGAGCAGTGACAGCCGTTTTTGGATTTATATGTATGCGACATTAGGGAAGCGCATCGTGTGATTACGTAAAATTGCGTAATTTTTATCAGAACCGTCAACCACCATTGTATATCTATATACGTGCGTATATGCTTGTTGACTAGAATCGGGGTTATGTACACTTTATATACATATATATACAGACATTTGTAATACGTATAGTGTATATCAATGCGAAAGAAGCCTGTATATAGAATGTGCGACGGCACATCATGGCTGCCAATTAGCAAGAGATTAACAAAAGGTTATTAGTTGCAATAACGCCGACAACTCCGACCCTTTGCCAACTCCGTCGTAACGATCCGACGTGTCATCGGCGCCACATTCTATTTTCAATTCGCTGCCTGCTGACTACTGCGATTTTCGAACCTAAGGCCTAGCTATGCAGTGGCGTCTACACACGCGACACTCAGTTATATCTATAAAATATATTCACACAATATATTATAACGAAAACAAATTTTTTTTCACAAAAATCCATGAGGCACTGATTAAAATTGGAATCGGATGCATTTTCTATAATCAGTGCACTTAGGCCCGTCACACGATTAAATAATTACGACACAGTTGAAGACAATTGAAGCCAATGTGTTTTTTCGTCAACGTTGTATATATATATATATATATATATATATAACTTTGATATATATCGAGCAGGATTCGCTGTTACATATGAATAACTTTTATCAGTGTTCCGATAAAAGCTCGAATCTTCCAATAGTTACTAGAGCGACAGTGTTAACCAATAACGTACACAAACGGGTGCACGTAAACACACGATAGGAATATTCACATAGCACAGAGAACGTCCCGTTAAAAGGACGCCGCATGACGCTCAGACTTTGCCTATCCGTATTACAGACACGCGCACAGACAACTGTGTTGGAAACTTTTTAATAAGCAATATTATCACTGTAAAACCTTCATTTAATTTATATTAGATTTTTGAGTACACAGTATACCGGCCACCGAGCATCTCATTATATTATTTAATGACAAGCTCCATTACGCCTGTCGGCGAGGAAAGAATAAAAAAGTCCAAAAAAAAAAGTAACAAACAAGGTCTCACGGTGATTACGCGTAAACAGCTCTCGTGTACATTAATAGGCGGCTAATGCAATTGCTACTGCACGCAGCAAAGCAAAATTTATGCGAGCACTTGTGTCGCTCAATGAAAATCGCGGCGTCATAACTCTGCGTGTACCTTCGTACGGGGACGCCAGATGGCAGCACGAGCTACGCGATCGGTACAGTAGGAAACCTTCTGATTTCAATAGGGGAACAGTGTGTCCTCGTTCGAGGCCATGTTTGATATTCTAATTGGGCCGTTTTACATGTTAAAGGACAATTCGCCCGGCGAGAGAGGTACTTTAATTAAAGTGCGATTCCTGGGTCGCCGGTCGTGGCGAGGAGCACGAGGTAGACGAAGGGGGACGAGGGAGATTACGAAGAAGGTGGTCGCCGAGTACGGAGAACGTTACAGCTGTATGTATATACATATATGTTTCTAGAATTCTCGTTATGGGATAAGTTTCATATGTGATATCAGTATTCCCACGTGTGACCATAGTATACGCGAGCACTGTTATATGGGAAAAGTTGTGTTATCTCTTGTAATCACTTACCCATACGTCTCCTCTATAGGTTTATTCATGAAAAGCAAATGACACGAAGGTGATTTTACCATAGAAATCACGCGTAAAGGCTAACGTCGGATGATGCGTTAGTCACGAGTAATCCTGTTTGTATGTTCATTGACGTGTGAAAATTGATAAGGCGTCTTACGACGTTTTCTTTTCAGAATTAGGATGAATTTTACCTGAAACAGAAAAAAAAGAAAAAAAAATCGTTAAACCACCGTTACAAACGGAGACGTTTGACGAACGATAAATTCACGTGATGCGGGAAAAGACGCTTTGGCGTCGCGACGGTTACCATAGACGAGGAAAAGCCAGACAGCCTCGAGGGTTACGAGATGAGATTTTAAGAGGAGAAAATATTCGTAAAATATTATAAGTCGAACGTACACGTGAAAAGTCAGAGTAACGGATGCTTTGAAAATAAATGTTCTTTCCCCCGAGTATACTCGACATATTATTCAATAATTTTATTGCTTCGCGCAAATTCCAGTGCCGGCTAGGTTTCAAATTGACTTTCGCGCAAATCTTCCCTTCAGCAAATTAATTTCACGTCACCGAGCCATTCTAGTCCGACGGAATACACGTTTCGTTACGAGTACGTATATACGTATGTACATACGTAACGACTGAAATACCCGTGAATACCCAAAATAATCGAGATTACGTGGCAAGAAGGAAAAAGAGAATGCACACTTCACACTACAAGTCATCGCTATACGTTATCGTCGTTATCATTGACGCGTCGAGTCGTACGAAATTTTATTAGAAGCTTGCGCGACAAGTAGAAGTTTTTTAAAAAGAGAATATATAGGACAGTCGTATTTTATAAGAAAACCAAAAAAAAAAAAATAAGTTTGCACAGAAAAAAAAATATATATATAAGCACGGAGCACGCATGCAGACAAAATTGAATCTCGGAATGTATTCCATAAATAAATAAAAAGTTTCTGGTGGTGCTGGTTAGAGGGTAGGGGAAGGAGGAGGAGGAGGGGGGGGAGGCAGGGGCGAGTGATGCCACGAGAAACGAGAGCAATGGGGTTGGCGGTTGGCTATGCGCAGAAGGTTATGAAAGTGTATGGAAGAGGCAAGAGAGTTAACACAAACATACCCTATAGTGTATATACTCGGAGCGTAGTAAGTATAAGGTATATACAGAAGCGACGCTTGGCGTCGCGGCGCATTGGTTTATCAACGTAACGGTGGACGCGCGTGTATTTATATCTTTTCCCTGTATGAATGGCCGCTGTCAATGTGGAACGCGTTACGTATGCATATACACGTCGTACAAATATAACCAAGGCATATATAAAGCCCGGTTTACACGTAACACGAAGGAGCTCTGAGAATCGTCGTTTGGTGGCCTTTCAGTGAATACGGTAAGAATAACGCGCGCGGACTATAGGGCGCGTACGTACAGTCAATAAATAATAACACGTCGACGTTTATACGAAAATTTCTGTATTTCGTAATAACAGCCAGAGGCCACGCCCCCATTTCAAATTAGTACTCGATTATTGGTATTTCACGTAAATGACGAAGCAGTCCGACAAAGTATAATACGTATCCAGTCGTTACGTGTTGCGTAATAAAATACATCGTACGTATACGTAACTAATGACCGATTGTATTTATTTAGGTTTAATTAACAATTTTCGGTGAATCCTCCTTACTATTTAACCTTGAGCCGGACTGTAGGATTAATGTACATAGATATACCTATAGCTTTCACAGAGGACGGCAGAGGCTTGAAAAACAGTGTCTCGCGCGAATATGTCTGTTTTATAAGATAACAGGTATGCTGGGTGTTTGGTTATTGAGGATGATGGGAGTAGTGGGGAGGTTGAGAGACGGGTGGGGGGACTCAGAGGTTTCAAGGGTTTGTCAGGGCATGCGCATAGTTTAATTTGTAAAGGAAACTCTTGGCGCATCAAACGCAAAGCTCCCTATCGGATAATCCAAAAATATTTCTTCGAGACTTCAGTGTACACAGAGACGGAAGAGAATCTTCGTGGCGGATTTCTACGTCACGAGGGTTAACGAGAAATTCCGTGCCTGCGGCCCTGCGGGGCCGTTAACGATGTCTGTATAATTTATTTACTCATTTATTTCTCGTACACGAAGTACCCTGTAGAGTGCGCGCGCGTATTCGATTTATCAAAGAGGATATACAGGCGCCATTACTAGAAATCGTACATGTTTGTATGTACTGTCGGAGTAATGCACGTGGTTATTCATAGAATTTCAATAGTTACGGACATTCGAAGTTGCATTCGTGGGACGGCTGATTCGACGCAGGGTTATTTACACGTGATTTCGGGTCAACGGTATACGCTCGTCTCTGTCTGACTTGTGGTAACGCGCACGAGCCCGTCTCTGTCGCACTTGTTGCGGGTATCGGGAAACACGAAATTCTGAAAAGTATTATTAAAAATCACGATCACTCGGTGGGACTGGCGGTTTGCCAATGGACGGTGGTGAAAATTATAATTCAAATTCAATATAAGATATTGACGAGCGACGTGTAACCTGCGTTATCAGGAATGACAGCTGTCAAGTCTAATTAACGTATTTGACTAGGACTTTATTTTCGTAATGATATTATTTTTATTGTCGACGCTCTTACTGTATCATTTTGCACGGAATGCGCGTGTTTAACGCCTTTTACGTAAAAGGGGTAATAGGCATTAGTAATATTCCTGTTCGTTACTTGCACGAAAAGTAATATCAGCCAACCTTTTCATTTTCATTCTCTGTTCTATTTCTATCTGTATGCATTGTGTGTTTGCTGTGTAGCAACAGAGAGTGGAATATTTTTTGTCTCGCTCGAGGAACGTTATTTCGAAAGAAAAATCCCTTAGGGGCAAACAAGGAAGGAGAGAGAGAAAATGTAAAGGGTGCATAGAACGTATAGACGGGGGCAGTGAGTAAAGAATGAGAGAAAAAAAAAGTAGAGCGAAAACAAGCGATTTTACGTTTTATTGAGCAGCAATCGTATTCCAGCTGATTAGGGTGACGGCAGAGAAAAAGGAGATTCGAACGCAGGTACAGCTATATATAGATATAAGAGAGACTAGAAAACAGAAGCGAGCCGACGAGGAGAATTTTGACGGATAATTTGAAAAAATAAATCAAGATGTAATCGCGACGCCAGATACGTCAGGAGGAAAATTAAAAAAGATTGAGAAAAAATTGAGCGAGCGTGCGACGGGGCGAGATTCTAAATGATACAACACAGAGTAACGACGAGAACTTCGGAGTAGAGTTGGTTGCTATAGCAACGTGACGAACCGACAAAATTTTGTCCGATGACGAAGGAGAAGCGGAAGAGAATAAAACTGGAAGGCGATAAGGTACAAATGAAAGGACAATGAATGAGAGAAAGAATGGATAGAAAGAGAGAGAGAGAGAGAGAGAGAGAGAGAGAGAGAGAGAGAGAGAGAGAGAAAAAGAAAGAAAGAAAGAAAGAAAGAAAGAGAGAGAGAGAGAGCGAGAGTTAACGAGCATATTAATAGATCAACGGGATGGAGTGCCTGCGTGTGTGGCAACGTTCCGAATTAATTTTGAAGTAATGAAAGTAAAAAAACAAATAAGAAAAAAGACGGGAGAGGGACTACAAAAAATAGAGACAAAGATTCATCTGGAATACTGGCTCCTGATCCCAGGGCCGTGATCGTGATTGACCTTGAATGGTCGTTTATACGAAATTACTTGACTGTACAGCACGTAGAGAGCAATTCCAAGAAGACCAGGAATGAGACAACAGACGTTCCGAAAAGTTTGTAATTTTTTTATGAGTTTTCATTTTCCCAAGCGAGATATTACAGTAGCACCCCCCCCCCCCCCTCCCACTTCCGTCCCGCAACGTTCCCTTACCCATCGCTTATGCCGTAAAGAGGATGACTTTTGTCTCGGGTGACGTCTCTGTCTCTCTCTTTCTTATTTCTTTCCTTTCCTTTTCTCTCTCTCATTCTCAATGTGCTCGCTTAAAATAGCAACCAGTCGAGCAATTCCTATAGTCAAATTACATTTTTCAATTTATTCCTCGACTGGATACGCTTGGCGAGATCTGTGCTCGGCTCGCCTCATTCGCTCGGACAATAGTTAAACTGTTTAGTTAAACTGCAGTATTTAAGTGGAAATCCGGGACTCGGGGAAAATAGTGAAATTGCTGGTTGAGTCGTTGTTACACGAGGCTGAATCCCATTAACGAAACTATAGTAACCGTAAAACCACTTTACGCGTATTATAAAGGGTGACACGTGCACAGAGTCAAACCAAAGCCTAAAGTACAGGCAGGCAGAAAAACACACGGAGTAAAGAAAGTACGAATGATTATTTTCATTTCTCTTTGAAAATTTACCCTAATTGGTGACTTACGTGGGTAGTACGGGAAGAAGGGGAGAGGAGAGGAGGAGGAGGAGGAGGAGGCAGAAAAGGGTACTTGCGAAAAATTGTAGCGGGCACGAAGGGTGAAAAGAAGGGGGAAAAAATTAAATAATTCAAATTCCAACCTTGACGGGCGGCATTTGTTCGGGAACAGAAATATCGTGGGAAAAAAAAAGAAGAAAAAAAAACAATGAAATTCCATCGACTCTAACAGAATGCCCGAGAGTTTCGTCATCGGGTCTTGCGCGACGCGAGTATTTCCGTATCCTGACGTTGCAAAATTTGCGATCAAACTTGTCTCCCCACTCCGTGCCATATCGTCTGGCGCGTTTGTTTGTATCAAATTTCGAATTTTTATGCGTTATAAACACCGTGCGTGTTCGACGTTTCTATGCTTCGTTCGTCTATTTCTATTTCTCTTGATTTTCTATGGGTTTTGTATTTTATATTTACCTTCGGCATCCGTCAAAGCTCCCCACCTCTGACGCTTGCGCGATTAAATGTTTAGGTTTTATATTTTTATCGAGAAATTGACGATGTCGGTTCCTTTATTACTTGAAAGAGTTCGCGGGCGCCAAGGTGTATTGATATTGCAATATCGAGAGAACAACGAAGAATCGTATAGTTGAGGTAAGACGAGGGCGCAATACCGCTTGATATTTTCACTATAATTCCCAAGGCAAGCGCCATTGCCATTGGTTTCGGAAAATTTGATAAACTTGACGAAATTGAATTTCTAAGCCGTCACGCCATTTATTTCCCGTTGGCAAAGTATATCCGAGCAGGTATTATATATTTGCCTCGTGTAACGCCGGCTCCGCCGCGCAGTGTATTTAATATCTGTTTCGTTATCTCCTAAACCTGAGCGGCCATCTTGCTATCTGCGATCGCATTTCCGAAAGCGGTCAAAATACGTCCTCCGTTATGCGATAAGCATGGTCGATTTGTTAGGAACGTTGGACGAAGTAGACGCAAAAAACGAAACAATAAACAGAAAGAAAAAGCGAAGACAACGAAGTACACAATCCAACTGCTAAATTACATTTCCGTTAGCTACTATCCACAGTATGACGAATGACGAAAAGAAAAGAAAAAAAAAAAAAAGTATTTCTCGCAAACGCGTGACCCAAGGAATCCTTATTCGTTGATCTAGAAAATTTCGTAATTTCAAAGTGAGAGTGAATCGAGCCTAAAGACTAAGCCGTATCGCCATCGAATTACGTATTAACGAACAACGCATTGAGAACCCGTCATAACATTTTCCAAAGTTTCACAGCACCGATATACAAACCGCACGCACACAGATTCCCGAGTCCCTAATCCCATAGACCTTCAAGCACGTAAAAGGGAGGGGGTAAAACTCCAAAATCAAATATAACGGTTATGTTATGGCTCGACTATAGATATATGTGGCGCTCGGTATGAACGCACCCTTAACACGCATACACGGTGGTGAAGCAGTAGGGAGACAAAACAAGTGAACGAGCGCTGGACGTGGCAACGACCGGATACACTCGCTCGGCTATTCTGCTTCGTTCTCTCTCTCTGGCTCCCCCACTCGCTCTGACCGATTGCCGTGCTCTACCTTACCGACTGGTACAACGTTGGCTACAAACGCTCTCTCTCTCTCGCTCTACTCCCTCACGAAGCACACAACGCTCTCTCATAGGTATGCACGATCGCGCGTTCACATTACAGAACCGAGAGAACCGTGCGAGGCGGTTATTATTTAAAACCAGTTGTCATTGGCAAAGACAATAAATTGAGGGAAAAAAGGGTCCCCCACTATATATATATCCACACATACATAATAATAATACAGTGTAAATACTAAGAACGTGTAGGACGTAATGCACGACGGATTCGTATCCACGTTCTCGACCAATGGCAAACAAAAACCTACCAGCCGCGTGACGTTCGTGACGGTATATACGACGTTACAACGGTAAAGAACGAGAAGACGTACACCGTCGTCTTGACGGAGTCATTCCGTAATGTGAAACCCGTGTCAACGTAATTTCGTGCATCGGCCTGACAGTATTACGGCTAATCAACTTTGCGCACCTTCGACCTTCAACTTCGTTCCGACGGGTAAGAGACAAAGAGGAACGCGGATCGTTAAAGGCGTTAATTACGGATGGATAAACAGTGACGCGTATATGAATGCACGGTAAACTTGTAGGAGCGACTATATATGTAGTTTAGAGATGTCTCAAGATGGCTGCCGTGTGTGTGTATATATATATATATATATATATATATATATATATATATATATATATATATACACACACACGTTAAATAAAAAATTTAATTATCGTTCGTGGTCCCCGAGCGTACTGATTTCATAACGCGTTTCATTGTGCTTTTTTTTTTGGTCTTTTTTTCTTGGTTTTAGGTAAAACGAGATGACAGCGTATTGATGTAGGTATACGTCAGTGATTGGAAGGGAAGCCCCTACTAGCGAAGGGCTCGCACGGATAGGGATGAGTTTGACGAGCCGGGTAATCGGATCGTTCAATCCGGCATGGGGTTATAGGGAATATTGAGTGGGGATATATGGCGGGACGAATTTGGCACTCAATAGGTAAGCTGTTATACAGTATTTATATACCCATAAAAAATCGTTATTTGAAATTGCTATTGGAATTTTGAATTTTTTTTTTCTTCCGGTAGTCGTTCTCACGAAATTTGCAGCGGAAGCTTCCAGGTAGAAGAATATTTGGATGAGACACGTGTTCAAATTCATGGTTTACATACAAAACAGACGGCCCGAACGAATCGCGAGTGGCTGCTACCACGTCGGCGTAATAGCGCGGTCGTGCGTTGCATTCGCGTTCACCTACGGTACGATTGGGAGAAAAACAAAAATCAAATCAAATTTTAACAGAAACACGCGTACCACGTGGCGAACAGTAATTGTCGTAAGAAAGAGAAAAATCGTAATTACCGATAAAAATATACCGAGCAATTTTTAGAGAATAAAAAACAATTAATATCACAAAGTCTACGTCGCCGGTGAAGCCCATAATGAATTTTACGTAAAAGTCCACAAAGTCGAGCCGTATATAAAATCGTGTTGACTTTAAGGAGGGTTGCCCGCTAGGGTAAAGGACGATGAGGGGAATGGGTGTGCTCTCTTAATGCGAAGTGGAATTTCAGATGTCCCTAGTAGTATCAAGGTACGTCCACACCGAGTCACTGCGGCGACCTAGAAACGTCTACATTTTCTTGGCATTCCATTAAAAGTCCCTGAACGCGACAACCCGTATAGACGTATGTCCAGCTGGGGGCAGGAATTTTTGGTCGCAGCCAGAAGCCCATAAGGTGCATCCACACCGAAAGTCCGACCCGGTGTTTACATCGCGGTACGAACGCTAGGTAGGGGATAGGAGGGGAGTAAATGCAGGGTATACCGTGGAAAAATAAATGTGTCAATGGTAGGTAGGGGAACCAACCCAAGTACCATGTTTTCTTTTCCTTTTTTTCTTTTTGAACGTCGCAAACGAAGATTCTCTAACTGAAAACCAAGTAACGTTCTGTGCGTGGCTTTTCATTAGAGGCTTAAGACCGTGAACGATTGTGTGGCTTCTCTCAATCGACGGAAGTGTGCGTAAGTGCGTGAGTGGGACGTCAGTGATTCTCAACTGGAAATTTCTCGTGGATATTAATATATAAATATATGTAAACACATATATATATATATATAGAGACACTGAACGCTCGTACGAGTACTAGCTCATGTGTTATGCATATGTAACAGTACACATGAGTAAACAGAGAAACATGTCGATCCGGTTCTCAATTGAAGCACATAAAGGGATAAGGTGAATCGAATGGAAGTAGAAAACAAATATATATTGTGCAAAAGGCGTATGGGTGTTTATGCGACGATAAGAGCGAAGAGTAAAGAGAAAAAAGAATGGATCGTTTAATTCGCGAGACTAGCTACTGTCGATAAAACAGTGATTTAGATGCAAATTACCGACGGTGCATAATTTAAAGTAAGTTATGGTTCGTTAGGGTAAAACCCGTTAATTAGCCGGACTGATTCGGCTAGAATTATCTACCATTTCATTCCAGTGTCTTCCCGGCGAAATTAATTGTTCCGCAGACTCCATTCCCTTTTCAAAACGCCCATCACGTACTGCGATTACACACGGATACACACATATATGTATATATGTATACGTAATATAATATGCATACTCACATTCGACATCTCCGCGTCCTTTGAATATAGAAGTGAATATCGCTTCAATTCTCACCAGAGGATAATGGATGATTCACAGGAAAGAATTTTCTCGCACGCGTAAATAAACGTTAAAAACTTAACGATGATCGTCCTCATAGAGTCTATATACCTCAAAAAGTTTCATGAATAAAGCGTAACGGACGTCGACAAAGCTGACTGTAAATTTAACGTAAGAATCATATCCGGAAGGCTTTAACCCCTCCCGACTTCCCCTATCACCAGTACCATACATTCAACGACATCCAGAATATCCAGACGCATTCTCGTAGCACGTATACAAGTAGTCACGCAGTCGAGACTGCGTCTAGTCAAACGGGAACAAAGGTTCCAATATTATGGAAGATGCTAGCGCCCCTAGCGGATTAGCGCGCAACTTGATTTACAGAAATGTTTTACAAGTCTTGTTCTACGTTTTCTTCATCGGACGTGCTGAGTCTCGCGAATTAAATATATATATATATATATGTATTGCACATAAGTGTAATTGACTTTGTGTATGTTATTTATGTATTATATTACATAGTACAGACGAAGACGCTTTAAGCGTGTGCGTCCCGGTAATTGGCACATGAATCACGCACTCGAGTATACACAGAACTATATATATATATATATATGCGGCTCTAGATGTGTGCCTTGACGCCTGTGTTGGCGTGTACGTGTGAAGCGCGCGGAAACACAATCAGGCATTATTATGCATACAATGCAAAATAATTATCGCAAACTTGAATCAACGTGAATATTTGCATTTTGGTAGTATCACTGTGTCTCTCTCTCTCTCTCTTTCGTTCATCCTATTCTACGTTTACAATTAATTATGTAAGAATAATTATTCCAGCTCTTTTGGACAATTCTGCCCCTTCGCGTATAGATGTACGAAGAGCGTAAAATTGAAAATTCATTTTTATTCATAGAAAATATCGCGGGTAGCGTGCACGAGAATTTATTGTGGAGGACGGGGCGGAGAGGGGCGGCTTATACACGCGAACCAGGCGATAAAGCGGATTCCCGAAATATCGGTCAAGCTCGCTCGTATAAATAGTACGTATGTAAATCTGTTAACCGTGCATACATGTATCTATATATATGCAAAATACGGCTACGAGGTCCCATGAATACAGAAAATAACATTTCCAACCACAAACGACGCCTCGATATTAGTCAAATAGGATAATCGAAATTATACGAGGTATGAGAATAGAAATCAAGAGAACGTTCGAAAACAACGACCCAATTAACGTTAGCGGGTGTCGTTAAAAATTTTCCAAAAAATTAACATATTTCGAGGTAAAAAAGGAAATATATATATATATATATATTATACACGACCTTCTGTAATACGTTGTAGCAGTCGCGAAACAGGTTCGAAAGTTTCGTCACGAGAAGTCCAAGAAAATACCTACGAGAGTCTATAATTTGTCTTTCAGTACATATATATACATATATACATATATGTCTAGAAGCGTACATTTATGCATACACACACACACACACACACACACACACACACATATACACTAGAAGCTATGTGGCGGGAGGTTTCTTTATTTTTGAAAGCGGTACCGCTGAACCGGCTTAATTTCAATGCGGGGTAAAAGTACATAAGAGCGTCTCTCTCTGGCCTCCAGTCCATTACTTCCTACTATAGTTTCCCGAGCGAAGGGCGAGGCGAGGCGCGCGGGACGACGCTCGTTTTATATATCCGTAAAAATTTGTAGACGAACGACGAATAATACTTGTCCACCGAACCAGCGTACAATATTATTTCTACTATTCCAAGTACTATTTTCCTATCGGTACAGTAGAAAACCAAAAGTCCCGTGTTTGTGTTGCCCTCCTCGGTACAAGTCGCAGGGGTCTATACGAGAAAGCAGAACCGTAAAATATTAGTCCCGGGAAAGCGATCCCGTGGAAGGCCGTACAATTTGTCATGACTTGTCAGAATTCCTTTTTCTTTAATGCTCAACCGCAGCCAGCCCAGCGCATTTACAACAACGCGGAGCGGTTATGGCTGTGCTCGTTAAAGAATTCAATTTAAATTATACGTATAATCAACAGGGCTCATAACGTCCATCATACACGGGATCGCCTCTTGTCGCTCGTTTATTATTTGTATGTCCATACAGTATTTATTAACTGATTAGAAATATCTGCGTATTCGCAGCGCGT
Source organism: Syrista parreyssii (assembly GCA_030142615.1). NCBI lineage: Eukaryota > Metazoa > Arthropoda > Insecta > Hymenoptera > Cephidae > Syrista > Syrista parreyssii. Next base: position 468,095 of record JARQTG010000140.1, on the reverse strand, counting down.
ATTCGGGATGCCCTATAAAGTAATGTCAGCTTGTGATAAGATTGTAGATGTCAGTGAGAAGAAAATGAGAGGAGGAGGAGGGGAGGGGAGGGGAGGGGAGGGGGGTGAGACTTTTGCGTGACCTTATCGCTGGGAATGATATTCCTTAGCTTATGCACTTAATCACGTATCGAGACGTGGAATACGTATTTACGTAATACCTGGCTATGTGTTTTTGCATGGGTTTGCCTAGGAACTACTAACAGTGCGAGGAGCCCGTGGCCAGGGAGAAGATAAAGAAAGCTAGGAAAGAAGATGGCAAGATTGAAGACGAGTAATAGAGAGAAAGAAAGGAAATAGCTTTGAAGGTGTATACTGAGAGAGAGAGAGAGACGGAGAGCTACAAGAAAATATTTTAGAAAAGAAAAGTGTACGTTGCGAGTGGGACAGTTTATGTACGCGACGTTAAAAAAAAAGTCACTCTAAAGAAATTGCGAAATATAAGAGAAGTACGATGTGCAAGGAAAGAGGCCAAAGAAAGCAGTGGCGAGGGAAGCCTCAATATGAGAGAATACGAGGTACGGCGTGTAAACACGCGATTTGGAGTGAACGTCGCGACTATTCAGTTTCCGTAATTAGCAATAATAATAATAATAATAATAATCTAATTAGGGATGGCTGGCTTGATTGAGAATTCAAATGATTGTAGCGAGCAGAGGAGGCTTCTACGTCTGTGCCATCTCGATTTGAATTAATTACGTATATACGAGCGTTCGATTCCAACGCCTGCGCATGCGCGCGACCAATCGGTCGCATCGATAAACAAAGAGCTCTTGCAACGTTCGCGAGGATTTTACAATGTTTACGTATTATTCACGCTGGGTATTCAAGTAGCTACAATGGCTTGGGCTTTGATGCCTAAGTTATACGGCTCACTCGGCGTCACCCGTAGGCTTCAGTACTGTCTGACGCTGTAAACAAACAATTTGCGACGTAACGTGATTCATGGATCTTTGTAACCGAAGGCGCATACCTGCGTCACCCTGTGACCGTATTCTGTTTCTCGTTTGTCAGGTGTCTCGCCTCCTCGTACATGGGCATGCGAGAGAGAGAGAGAGAGAGAGAGAGAAAAAGTGAGAAAACAGTAAAGCCAGAAATACAGAGCACAACGATACAAGAAAAATGTAATGGACGAAGAAAAATAAAAAGATTTTATATATCCATCGTGTAGACGTGACAGAGAGCGTCGAGGGAGAAGGGAGGCTAGAAGTAAACATGGCCGTCGTCGTCTTATATAGGATAAAGCCAAACGGAGTCGGATGCCGACCTCCATTATTTTAATAAGTTTTTGAACTAGTTTATAGTGACCTTATCTTTCATGATACACCGTAATTCACAACGAGTCTGACATATGTCTGCGTAAATAGTTGAGTAGCGATATTCACGTAGATTGCGTATGGTTTGGGCAATGCTGCTGTCGTTGTTATTATTATAAGTTTATCATCGTACAGTCGTTCGCGTCTCTGTCATATTTTCCGTAATGCGTATGACGAATCGACGTGGAATGAAGAATATCGAGAAAGAAAGACTTCTTTCCTTTTTAATGCACGATGAAATTGACATTTATTTATCGAAAGCTTTATTGTTTCAAAGACTGTCACTGGCAGGACCTAATGTTTTGCTTGTATCGTTATCTCTGTTGCACTAGTTGTCTATTGTCTACCGGGAGTTACCGTTACTGGTAGAACACGTGGTACGCGTGCGTCGGCAAACGTGTATGTGCACGCAGACGGAGCGTTTAAATAAACGTGAGCGGCATTAACAGCACGGAATGAGAAGGCCGTGTAAATTCATTGTTAATTTCATTTAGTGTGAAACACAAGAAAGGAAGGTAAGATAATAACAAGGAAGAAGCAAGAGAGAGGCATTAGTCTGAACAGGAGAGGGAAAGAGAATGTTGATGAACCGTGAATAAAGGATGATCGGATAAGCTGTATTGTTTTCTTTCTCTTTTTCTCCCCTCTTTATATTTTTGCTCTCTCTCTCTCTCTCTTCGAGATTCCGTGTGGACTTTGTCACTTCCGACAACCTTTACAGAAACGCGGTCGTCACTTCGGCTCCCCCTCCAAATACCCTAAACACTTCTCCCTCCTACGCGGCTCTGTTTCCTATCTAGTATATCGGTATTTCTTTTTCTCGTTACACACTCTCGTATAACAATAATAACACACTGCACAGCTCGCTCTTGCGTGTTGATATCGACCATTTTTTTTTTTTTTTTTCGTCTCGAACAACACTATCGTTTATTACGCCTTTGCATAATAAATAAAGAAACTCACGGACAACGCAGGGAGGTAAAACACCACTTCACTTTAAGCACACTGAAGTTGTCGTCGAAGCGTGTATGCATGTAGCTGACGCGGGTCGCGTAGAGACGCAAGAAGAAATATATGCAAGATAAAAAGAGAGAATATGTCAAGGGGTGGCAGTGGATACACACTATAGGTTAGGATTGAAATAGAGTACGTGTTTAAGGGAGACCCTGATTCCTTTATCCATTCTACTTACATAATAATATGTAATCCACGTATTATCCCGAAGAAGCAATACCATCTAACCTGATCTGACTTGGAAAAACTATAATAGCGCGAGGGCACAAGTAAATAATCGTGCGAACAAGGTATCGATAAATCAAGCCTCAATTTCTTTGGACGCGAAGTCAATGGCCCCGTGTATACCGCCTTTAGATTTGCTCCGCAGGAGGACAGAGCTTCGGGCGCCACTCGACGGAGGGCAGCACTGGCGTTTACAAACAATCGGACCACAGCGTCTGGAAGTTTCATGTGATATTAAGTAGAAAAAGAGACAACTAGCGGCGATGGAAGGAATAACCCGTCACGCGACAAAGAACGAGAGGTAGGAAGAAAGAAAATTGACAATTTTGTCATACGGAGGGATACGCCAGTACGCCTGTCAATAGTATCGTCCACGTACTGGCACTTCGAAGATTGGGCCAACGCGTGCGACGCCAGGCTTCACTCCCGAGCAATTACATAGATTATTTTGGCCGGGATGATAAACAGAAATTCTCATGTTTTCAAACTATTTTTCAGCAAAAACTTCAGAGAATTTTCGTTACGTTTGAGAATTATAGTGCCTCTGCCACGATGATAGCAAGCCGTTCCTAACTTTGGTAATGGCCAGAGTTTTTATTGCTCAGTGAAGTTAGGTTAGGTTAGCTATCGCTACATATACATAGATATAGTACACGGCGCGTGTGTCTACGTGCAAAGGAGCTCTACGTTCACACGACGACGACGACAATCACGAACAGTAGGAATTACGAGGGCTACGTAAAAATATGACGACCTAAAAAGACATTGCGTGTATATATATACATATATTTATGCACTTATATACATGAATTAATCGGTACGACTTGCGACACTCCCTGACGATCCTAATAACACTCAGCTCACGTATTTTGGAATTACGCGATCCGCGAATCCACTCCGTTCAATCGAACCCACTGGAATTACCTATTGCATTCCTAATTCACGATACGTCATATCCATCCCCATATAAAATGTCACATACAAAAAACGAAAATAAAAAAAAAATTAATTTTTTCCTCCACTACCTTTCACGAAACCATTAATTTCAATCAATCGTACAATAACCTAAAATTCTTTCAAGTGACCCAACACAAAACTCTAACTGATACGAGCTTACGTAACAGTCGCATACAATGTCACGTGTTATCGCATATACGTCCTTAATATTTTTTTTATCTTTAAATTCATAATTACCAAATTTCTTTTTGTATGCACAAATACAACCCGACAAATATCCCGAGCCCGTGTACCATGATGCCATATATGTGCACAGTGCTTTTTATCGGTAACCATAGCGATAACGCGTCGTACACTTCATACTTATACTCAACTGAAAATAATGTTATCATTCGTTAAACTTTGAACGCGATAATCGTCTCCTTTTCGTCACTCGTTGCACACACACGCGCGCCCGCGCACGTAGACGCAATTCCTACATAAACATAACGCCATTCGATTGCCGAGGATAAGTTTCACGATGGCCGACCGAGATGTGACATGTGCGTCGGATGACGCAACACGTCCAGAGCCAACGAGTCCTCGCGCTGCGGTATCGTATTTAAATTATTGGAATAAGGGATGACGTCATCCAGTAACATGACACATTTGTCAGTAAAAACTCATCAGATAACCGCCAGGAGCATCTGTCGTCTTTGTAATAATTTTCAATTCGAACTGGAATAAGCGTAGCTTGATTCTCTCGCTCGTAGATAATAATGACAGGAATAACGCGGCATAAATATTCATTCCCGATAAGAATCTCGCATCCGAGCGTACCGCTGCGCCCACGTTAATTTTATCGATACTTTCAAGATGGCGTCTCAGGCTAATACGCTGTATACGAAAAATTCGTATGTCTCTGCCTGCGCGAATATTAAATAACATGAAAAATCGATACCACGTCATCTCACGTTCAACGGCTGCACGCTCCTTTGGTATATTTATTTCGCGGCTAACGCGCCATTGCGAAATGCACCGTGTCTTGTTTGCCACTTCATTTGCAAGATTTCCGTACGTCCAATGACCTTCCGTGCACGTATTTAACTGTGCTGCAGCTATTTGAGAGATCGGTATACGCGTTTCTTTCCCGACGCGCTTATACGTGATATATATGGCAATGCATATATATATATAAGTAAACACAATCGCAAACGCATACAACGCAGAGTGCATGGAATGCAGCTGCGCCTTAGAATGACGTTTTTTTTTTTATTGTGAAAACAAAATCGTACGGTTTTTCGAAGTTCCATTTTCAATGGGAATGAATTGCAAGGAAAAGATGGGGGACGGGAATAGCGATTCTTAGGGAAACATGGTTGTACTGAATTATTTTTGTAAAATTTTGAGAAAAAAAATTTTAAGTGGATTTCTACCCCCCACCCCCCTTCCTCCACCATCTACTACTACTACTCTATCCTCGCCGATACTACCTTATACACGCACACATTATCGTGTAACTGTGCGATCTATCATTTTTTTTTTTTTTTTTTTTTTTCCCCCCTCGTCCATTTCGCCATTCCACTTCGTTGTTCTTTCTAGAAATATTATGTCGAGCAGGAAATATGTCGGTCGAGTGAGTAAGCAGAAACGGACGTTTAAAAAAAAAAGAAAGAAAAGAAAAACTAATCGTAACATTGATCGGGCCGGCAGTGCCGTACGTAGTCGTAACGTACGGTACTGCCAGTTGAACGGCTGGCTAATTTAGTTAATGCGTGCGATTAGCGACATCGTGACTATTAGCCACAGTGTATGAATCTTCATTATGATTATGGGAATCACGATATTTCTATTTTCGTAATACACGACAGCGTGGGCGAAGGCATGTAGAATTTGAAAAAAAAAAAAAAAAAAAAAAATTAGACAAAAATCTAGACCTAAATAAGGCACGTTTCTGTGGTAATGTCAAATAATACCAGTCATTATTATTACACTCATTATCTAGAATTATTGATAAGACTGATAATCAGCAAGAAACTGCAATCTGCAGATAAGATCGAGAACAAAACTACATTACAAGGCGGTACACGTATGGCACACATGGTCAAGGTAGACCAAGAGGACCCATACGTGGGATAATAATAAAAAAAAGAATGGAATTAGCGTTAAAAAAAATTCATTAAAAAAATATACTCGTCATCCCGTTTAACAAATTGCACCTTGAACCAAGATCTGCGCAACTATTTATCTCAGAATAAACAGGGATCCGTTGGATCGATAAGGTTGGCGTACAAATTCGAATAGCTGACGCGGTCGTACCTGAAAATACAAAAGGAGTTGTAACGTTTTTCGTTAGGGCGTACGTATAGTAAATACCGCAGCCTCTGCACGAGGAAGATCCGTCGGATCGACGGTCGGTAAGGAATCGTTTCAGTGAAAAACTGCTATTACCGACCGAGCGATAGAAAAACCTTCATGAAAAGACCTCTGAGCAGTTTCGCCTTCACTGACGACGTAATGACTATTATACGACTGTCCATTTAATATACAGTGACACGGAGTCTATATCAGCTGATCATCAAGATGGCGATAAACTCTCGTCTATACTGCTATTAAGTTAGAGTTCCTTTGTTCTAATTTAAATGTGAACGCCAGCGCTGCTGCTACGAGCATTCCAATTGCTTGACTATAATATACATATATATGTATATGGTATGTGTATTTACGCACGCGTAAGTTATACGTGCCGTACTGCTTTGGATCGACTCTCTTAATCGGATATCGTGATAAATTTTGTGCTAGACTGTACTGTCAGTACTCGCTATCATACATGATTCCATCATATACAATTCGTGTTTTAACCTCCACTACACCAATGGCGCATTATAAATAACTTTCAGTGGCATGGTATATCCACTCCGGCACACAGCACGCTCGTACACTCAAGGAAATTATGTATCCACGGTACAGTGGGTATCAAAAATTTCTCTAATCTCGAATATAATAATTACCGTTCAAGTGCATATCAGACATTTTTATTATATGCGGTTATCAACGCAAAGAATATGTGTATATATATATATATGATAGTATATATTTTAATTTCCTTTGTTCTATTTTTAGGCGCAGATATCGCCTGGATGGTTTCTTACATTTGTTATTGATGTTTGATCGAGAAATATATTATATATATGTATATAAAGTCACAGCGTGTTTCGTCGTTGCAAATGTCGCTCGACCGGTCAGTATACCAACGTAACAGGCAATTTCGTATTATAATGATGTTTTCCAAGCTCATTACATTCAATTTGCCACAAAAGTGGATGTTTGGTGGACTTCAAAGTCGTGCACGTTGAGCCTTGCCCTTGACGGGTAACGCCCACTACGAAAAGATGTCCATACTTTTTTTTTGGTTCATTTACAAAACCCAATGAAAAACCAAATGGGTTTTGAGAATCGTTAAATTTACGATATTTCAGAATTTCCGTACGAAAATTCACTATAACGTGTAATCGCGTGTATCGATCGTCGTCTGGAAACTTGCTAACGGGGAAAAAAAAAAAAAATAAAAAAGTCTAACAAGTACATTATAAAGTGTACAAAGTTTCATTGACTGGCAGACAGCAGTTAATTAGTTCTCACGTATAAAAAGTACGACATGTTTAGATTGGGGATAAAGTCAAAGAATCTGCGACGCCGTTAGATTTCAATTTAATCGAACGTCCCCGATCGTATACTTTGCTTAGTCGCTTAGTCACTCGTCGTAACTTCCATTAACGTCATAGACGATTATTTAAGCACGAAATTCCTAATGGTACATTTTTTAAGCTATATATATATATATTCGAGTATAGAGGCAAAATTCTCCAGCCCTTTTTTCCTTCCTTGCCCCCCCTTCCCCCCTCCCCTCCCGCCAGTGTCCTGCTCCTACTCCTCTTCATCCAGGACCTCCTTACTTTACGTAATGGCCTGCTCGAATATCAACTTTCATTTGGTAAATGCCACACAAATAGACCGACTGTAAACACGAGAGTGTACCAATGCAAGCTGCACACCTGCCGTAATGCAGCGAGATACTCGATGCCACTGCTGGCGTATAATAAGTCCGATAGAGACGTACGGCTAGTCACTGTGTATATTTAGATGAAGATTAAGTGTGCGCGAGGAGGACTCTGTTGGGCCGGGGCTGTGTGCTGTGCACGGGGACGAGGGAGGGAGGGAGGGAGGGGGGGGGAGATGCGCATGCGAGCTACGAGCGACTTCAAATGTAGCCAATGGGAAACACGAAACGTGTCGGGTGGTACACACACTCTTGTAAGTTTTTCGTGAAGATCAACATTTTGTATGGAATATTTGAAAATGATTATTCCGAGAGACGTTGGGGAGTCGTCCGAAGAAGATTTCTACATACGTGGCTGGGAATATATACAGTAATACGTGGTAAGGCGGAAAGGACGGAAGGAAGAAATGTGGGGGAGAGAGAGAGAGAGAGAGAGGGGGGGGAGGGGGAGGGGGGGCTGTAGCAAAGGTAGAAGGAGGCGAACAAAAAATAAGAAAGAAATTGATGGGAGGAAAGGAGAATTTTTTTTTTCAAATTCTATACAACAGTCTGATTTGTAATCTCTGGACCAGAGATGATCGTTTCTTTAAGTAAGACACAGCGCGGAATAATAACGTTATCAAAATACAAGGCGTTATTAAATTATAGTGAGAAACAACCGCTTTGGGTCTGAATAGGCGGGGGTCGCCTTTTTTCCTATTATTGTGAAACCCTCGGCGACGGTACGCGGAAAATATTTTGTCTCGCTTTATGTCAACGGTCGGTGGTAAAGCGGCGCGCTACGTGGACAATTATTAATCAGCGGATCGGCTGCCAAGGACGTCACATTGGCGTGTCCCACGAGGGACTCACGGTGCATCGATGAAAATTATATAATGCACGTATGACGGGAGATTGACAAAGAGAGGAAATTTTTAAATATTAACCCTTCGTGCACCATTGGCGTCGCTACGGGAAAATGTTGCTCGTATAAAATAATTCTTCAAAAGTCCACGAGGACTTAAATATTACGACGTCCGTGCGTCACGGAAACGATGCTTGCACGTTGATTAAAATGATTCGTCACGTCACAACCAGCTTGTAATATATTTGGTACGTCGCGTTCGCCGCTCGCTTGTTGTTATTGTCGTACCTTTTTTTTTTTCCCACCAAATTTCAATGTACCTTGAACCATTCTTGGTTCTCGTGAGAGCCGTCGCTGTTTCAAGAATGGCCGAGTGACGAAGTCTGGCGCGGTCGGTAATTTCGCCAGGTGCGACAGCGCGCGCCAATGCATGTATCAGACGGATTCATTATATGAGAGATAGAGAGGTGCGCCGACGCCATTGGGTTTAAAGCGTCGGACTTGCCTGTACCCATTGGCGTACCGCGGTAATCGGTGCCCATTTGGAATAATAATTCGTTACTTGTCAAAATAATACTCGGCCGGCTTGCTATCGCGTAAATTATTGATTACCGCTAATACGGTTCGTAGTGGCGTATTTTTGTTCTCTCGTTTACTATCTTATCGGAACGTTATATTATTCCAAATAGATTTAACGTAAATGGCGTAGGAACGACCTGGCGTTTTCACTGAATACAAACTAAACCATAGTAGTTAGCACACAAAGCAATCAAGCGTATACGAGCGCGCATAGGCGTAAGACTCGGAAATAAATATATACGCGTATCGCACCTATACATATATATATATATATACACGCGTCGCGCGTCCGTGTGCGTAATATAAAATCTTTTTACTCCGTGGATTTCAATTACGAGCAAATGAAAATAATCGAACGATCGAATAACCAATAATGCTGCTTAACGAGCAGGAAATGTCGGATTAGTTTACGGTAATGTTTTCAAATTAAACGGAGGGCGTCCCGCAAGCCCAAAGGGTAGATCCATATCGCGGACAACGGCCGCCATCGATGAGCTATTTAATAAAGTGCACTTTGACCTCGTTGGTGATATATAAACCCCATTACGAAACTGTCCCCCACGTAATTTCATTTTATTTATTCTATTTTATTATATATATATATATACATTATTATACCTCCCCCCCTCCCTCGCCACCACAACCCCCACCACTCCCAATTTCAAATACACCACAGACGCTTCCTCACGTAACGTCCAGATACACGCAAACCGACCCGAACCTCATATTGATTTATCCCACTCGAACAACACATTTACTCGGTTTACTTGTTTCTCCAAATTATTTCGACAAATCAATGTAATGCACTTATTTCCCCCCTTAAAAAAAAAAAAAAAAAAAAAAAAACGTACAACACGCGCAAGCACGTCTTATCTATAGCACGATGGAAAAATAAGCAGACCGGTTGAGTTCGCCTCGTTAAATTCGCCGCTCATTAACTCAATTGGTGGAAGCATAACTTTTACATCGGTTTACGTAGACACTGAGTCAAGAAAAGTAGTAGAATGGGTTGGGCCGTGGCGGGGAGGGTAGGGGTGGGAAAGTATGGAAGGGTGTCGACGAGAAGGAGCAGTAGTGGGGGTAAGCGCGAGTACGGGTTTAGGGCTGGGAGGGGGTTGGTACAGTACAGGAGTAAGGGATGTAACAAAAAAAGAGATGGTATGGGGGGGGGGGATGCGGCGGAAGGGTAGAAAAGTTGAAGCAAAGTGAAAGAGAAAGATAGAAGGGGAAGGTATAGTCGGAGGGGTGGGTATATATAAGCAAAGCGCCTGTTGGCAGGATATTGAGCCAAGGACGTACACGTAGTAAGGGGTTATATAGTTAGAGGAGTGGTTGGTATGATGTTTCTAAAAGACATATTATAAGAGTCTCTCTCTCTCTCTCTCTCTCTCCCTCCCTTGCTCTCGCTCTCTGAATGCAAATTAACTCGCATTGTCGCTGGGGTTTACATTGAAAATATTCGGAAAAGCGTTACATTCGCGCGTGTACGTAAACACAAGCAGGCGATACGCTTGTACAAATTATTATTATTATTATATATATATATATATATTTAAATATTACATACGTATGTATACGTGCATCTCTCGTCCGAATGCACTTTCTGCATACAATCGCACAGGTACTCTCGTTTCTCGTGTACCGTTGAAATTTGTGCATTCTCCACCGAGTATTTTTGTATTTCAACAACCCTCCCTCTAGCGCTTCACTTTGCCGTTGCACCATTTACGTAACCCAGATAGGATTGAAGTATCCCTTAATTTTACATGGTCCGACGTATCGACCAGACCGCAGGGACTTCCTTTACCAGGAATCCTTAACCAGGATTATGAATATTCGTGGCAACTTTGCAAATGCACCCTAAGGGCTAACCGGCAACGTCAATTTTCGTACAATAGCAATACCACCAGCAGCAGACCCATGCCGATGGTACGTTATTACGGCTCTCATGGGGTCCCAGAGGACCCCAGATCTTTTATTTTAGCGAATCACCTCTAGAACGATTCTTTCTCTTCTCTCTCTCTCTCTCTCTCTCTCTTCCCGGCGCAATACTTTCATTGCACTGGTTCGTCGATGCATTCGATTAAGCGCGCGGGGTCTTCGGCGACCCCCAAAGCGAGTCCTACTGTCACGGGGGATCGACGCGACTGAACAAAGGATTGAATGATTTTGCGCAGAGAGATAAAATTTTTAACAATTTAGATCGGCCGTACCGCGGTAGAGCCGAAACCTATACATCAGGGACGTACCAAGGTGATAATAAACGGGGAGCCGTTCGCTGGGTTACGGAAAGAGGGGCACTCGCGTTACCTTCAATCGTTCGCGAGTTTTCTCAGCCGTAATTTTTTAATGGCACATTTTTAGTAACAGATATCGCCACGACAAGGAAAATCGAGCGTCGAACAAAGTCGCGCTACAGTGATTGCTGGATGACGAATTAATATAAGAAACTTAAGTGAATGAAAAAAAAAAAAAAAAAATAATCAATTATCAAGATTTATTTATATTATTTTTTTTTACAAGGCAATTCCCCTCACTTTTTTTTTTAGTCAATCAAAGCTCACAGGTCGATACATGGTTATTCAAACGTCCGCATGCGATACGGAGTCGTTCATGACTATAGCAGAGAGGAACACGCGAAACCCCAGAGATTTCGGGTGAACGATTCGTGCGACCGTAGGTCTTCAACCGATGCGGATCCGAAAATGCACGGCCGACGAGTGACGTAAAGAAAACGATACGTTGGACAATACGAAAATAAGGCTAACCCAGAGTAATCGGAGTCTACGCTGTGGTTCGCTCGAGGTGACGAGTGGATATAGTACAAGGGGTTAGGACCAGAGGGCCCGCAGGACATCCCAAGGGTCGTAAGGAGTCATTAGTCGCCAATTTAATACAGGGGATGATTTCGGCCAGTCTTTCGTCTCCATAAACGGTACCGCCAATGCATTTAGTATTTATCGAGGGGTTGTTCGTCCTATCAAAAACAATATAGACCCCGTAACATCCTGCCTATATGGTACATCCAGGAGAAGGGTAGTTTGAGTTTGTCCAGGACTACCATGTGGTAAGGGTTGACTGTATATCAGGGTGGGTGGGGTGTATGTTATGTTAACAATGAATAGTTTCTTCGTCGTATATGGATGGGATGCCGAAGGGGGAGGGGGGAGGGGGGTTGCAACGTGGAAGTTACGTGGAACATAGATATGAAAGAGAATGAGTGGTTGAGAGTATTGGTGAGGGTTGGGTGGGGGGTTACAGGGTGAAAAACGATAGGGGTGGGAATATTCAGGGTTGGTGTAGTGGGGATGCTGGGAGGTAGGGGTAGAAAATTGACAGAAGGAATGGGGGTTGCCATGGATACGCGTCGCTCCCAAGCAGCCACTGTGATACAATATATCTATATGTATATATATATACTATATATTATATATATGTATATATATATATCACATGTGCTATTGTATATAATACACACCCACGTTCCCCCTCTATGCTGATCGGACTCACTGGTATCGAGGGGGTAGGTGCAGAAGGGTTGGGTCACCTACAGGAAAGTTGGGCGTTACTGTTAGCATAGCGCGATTACATAATCATCTCTGTGTATCCTGACCTTAGAAATCGATTCATAGCAGATCGATCGATCGTGCCGATTATCTGTTAGAATTGTCTGCATTGTTGTCGTAGGATTAAGATTGTCCAGTATAGTCGGCACGAGTGCAGAGCGAAATGGTAATCGAGATGATCGCGGTGCGAGAAACGACCTTTGTAAATAAGAATTAATTTACAAAAATTTTGATGGAAAACGAAAAAAAAAAAAAAATGAAACAAAAATGGAAAAAAAATGTCGACGCTTCGCTTCAACGCGAATATCGACTGAAACGAATGATTAACCTACTGTTCGAACGTTTGGACTCAATTGGTTTGTTTCCCACTTTTGTTTTTTCTTTCTTTCTTTCTCCTCATACTGTCGCTTTTTTTTTTCTGATTTCGTTTAGAAAGCACGAAGGTAGTATAGCCGCAAAACCGTCGCGAGATCGGCTTACATAACGACGGCATAACGAAAGCCAATGTCACGGAGGATTTACGAAAAATTTTACACATTTTCAGCCGCGATTGCCACACCGATTGTTCGGTATCGTTGACCCCGACGACGTCGCTTTGAGATAGTCGCGTGAAAATGCGCCTTGCGTAATCGCGCCTACTATTATGGTATTTATTTAGGTGACTTTTTTATTGGGCCTCCCGTCACTCCCGTCGCACCGCGCGATGCCAGCAGAGACTCCAACAAATGCCTGCAACACATGTCGCCCGTTGGAAACGCACGTTGAAAGGTGAAAAGGAAGGGCAAGTAGCCAATGGAAAAGGTACGAGACATTGTCGAGGCCATGTTGCCCGAGGAAAAGAAAAAACTACTCTATGCGCCGGCAATAAGACGTGGGCTGCCTTCGTGTGTCTCGAGTGAACGTACTGCGGAGCGGTTGGAAAATATATAAGAATAAAGAAAGAAAAAAGAAAAAGACAGGTACCGAATAAAAGCTACTTGTCGTGACAATGAGAACGAGTTATTGCAGTCATCAGCCAATATCATTATCACTGCCATTAGCTGAACGAGCGGAGGTTCTAACCGCAGCCTTAGTTAATAGGCCATACGGAATACGACATGCACACGGCACTTCGTACCAAATGGCATTATTAGCATTTATATTAAATTAACTATAGTTATTTTCGTAATTCATGTATATGCGCGCGCGCGCGTGTACGAACGACGAAAATATTAGTTTGCACTATTATTATACGAGCAATGGCGGGGTTATTGTGAAAATTGAAAAAAAAAAAAAAAAAAGTTTTTACGTCCAACCGACGCCCATGGGTGTTAAATCGTTTGCGTTTGAATATTCGAGGGAACGAGTGTAGAGTAAAATAGATGGGGAAAAAAAAATTTGTTTAAGAGACGAAAAAAAGGCCATGAAAAATTGTGACGTTTCAATCCGCAAGCTTGTTTAGCGTTATTCGCTATTTCGATTTCATCAAGCAGTGCGACGGCAGCTCAAACAAATAATGTATATTCGGAAGAGGGGTTGATGGGATCGATGGACGGTAGATACAGAGGGTGGCGATTATTCTATTGAAATAAAAAAGATTTCGTTCCTTCTCCAATAGATATGATTCGTATATGTTTCTTCTATATATAGAAGAATATATATATATATATAAATATATATATATAATGTAAGGAGCATAAAAACCACGATAAATCTGTTCGCTTTGCATACAACGCGTGTAACGGTACGCCCTGAAAATTGCTCGGTAATAAGAAGCCCGAAAAATCTCGCTCGCCGAGTTATGGCAAATTTTAGAAATACACTCGGCAGGGGAGTCCGGGCGGGCGCATTGGCGTAGAGCGAGCGTTATAGTTAGAGACCTTCCTGAACTGGTTTCAAAGGCCGTGCCTTTTACGTTTTTAAATTTTTTTTCTCCTTTTTGTCGAAGGAGACAAGGGTCGGACTCTTAATGGACGTCAGAAGGAATAGCAGTGGCGGAGGCAGTGAATTTCTATATTTTTTTTCTTTTTCTTTTTCCCAAAAAAAAAAAAAAACATAATTACGGTACGTAATATTCTAAACGAGTCTCGTTGCAGGTACTTTTCCGAATAACTGTGTTTGTTCAAAGACAAAATATTCTTCTTTGTGACTCAAGCGTAAAAGAATACAAAAAAAAATGGCAATCGTGTTACCGCCGTGGAATCTCCATTGAAGTCGTATAAGCCCGTAGGTATACGGTATACGTGCGTTAAATGTACCGCGCGTGAAAAAGGCAGGTGCTCCGTACTTACAAAAACCAATAATTCGAATAGGGATTTCTGACGGAAGGGAGAGATTTTGTTTTTATCGTAAATTCATTAAACCTTGGCAATGCGTATCAGCAGAGTTTCGGATAGATAATACGTGGTTCATATATGTATATATATATATATACATGTGTGTGTGTGTGTATCGGCCACAATGTCTCTCTAGTAGAATACGTAATCCGTCAACAGAGGGAAAAAAAAAAGAAAATTTGACGTTAAAAAGACACGGGGGAAAAAAGGAGAGGAAAAAAGAAGTAAATAAAAAAAAAGAGCCACGAAAAAAAGAGAGAATCAGCGAGTTGATAGAGTTCGCGGCAGACGCGAAGATTGACGATTTAATTTAAGAATTCCCCATTCAGCGAGTTCTTCGTGGATAGTTACTGATTTTCTTTTTCTTCGATGCGAAAGGAGGAAGTGCTCGGGGGTTCACGGTGGGAGGATACTAGGGGAAAGGGGAAAGAAAGGAGAGCAAGCGAGAGAGAGAGAGAGAGAGTGACAGTGACAAGGAGATACAAAACGATGAGAGTAAAAAAAGGATAGATTTCTCTTCTAGTTCTGGAGGGAGGGATGAGGGGCAAGAGCGAGCAAGGGGGAAGATAGAGAGAGAGACAAGTCCATAGAGTTGTGTAGTTGGTCAAAGGTTACTAGAGACTGTGTGACGGTGTATTAGAATTATCCAATCCCACCCAGGCTACACAAGCTAAACACGTAACGTACAGTCAGCGACAAAAATTTCGCATAATCCACGTAGCCCCCAGAGCCGTCCGTCGTTAGTATTCAATATATGAGAGCCTTACCTAATCTACGGTCCATTGCCAGGAAAACGACTAACGTGAAACAACAGCGAAACATAATCCTTGTGGGATAATAAAAGAAAAATTTTCTCTCCCTAGAAAACCGATCGATGCAAGTTTTTTTTTTCAAAGTAAAAATTCGACGACCAAATTCATTTTTCCGCTCAAGGCAAACGAAACTCGGCGACTCCGGCACAGATATAAAGCTGCTCCAATTGAAAATGGCCAATTGTCACGAGTCAACGAGAAACGTAACAGCGTCACGCGACAGGTGAGCCCCAAGGTCGTCCTTAGCCTATTAGCCTTTGTCTCCGTTAAAGATATCATTGCCCGCCGGTCCCCTCACCACACCGACAACACATCAGGATCCCAAACGCCGCGCCACTGGTCCTGACGTAAAAACTTTTATCCCTTCGCCTTACCAAAGGAGTTAAACGCCCGTCGAGTCCTTCATTTGCCTCAATGTCCCGTTTCTTTCATTCTACCCGTTACCTTTTTAACGACTGACCTCAGCGACCTGCCGCACACGAAAATCTCACGTTATCCACGCCGCACGTAGCTTCGTCAACGACGTCAAATCAATTGACAGTCGCGTGTCTGCGGCACGACGAAAAATAACAGTGCCGACGCCACTGCGTTAACCTACAAATCCCACACAGAGCGGCAGTCCCCCCCGCCGCCGCCGCTCCCCTTTACGCTCAACGAAAGAGCAGCTTGCTGTTACAACCCCCCGGCTCTGCAAGCCACTACTACTGTGTGTACGCACCTGCAACCATTGCCGATTATGCCTACGGGT
Source organism: Syrista parreyssii (assembly GCA_030142615.1). Lineage (NCBI taxonomy): Eukaryota > Metazoa > Arthropoda > Insecta > Hymenoptera > Cephidae > Syrista > Syrista parreyssii. Next base: position 451,641 of record JARQTG010000140.1, on the reverse strand, counting down.
TTGTATACCTTCTTGGTATCGTTATAGATATACAGGCGCAGTGGTACTCGCGAGAAAAGTACCAATAACACGGACGTAACCTGCAACGACCATTGTCATTAAATTACCCGTGCAAGCCAAAAAGGGTATAGTGACGTATCCACCCTTGACACGTTATTACGAGCGATCCTAATATGCCCGAAACGAGAAATACGAGAACGAGGTAAAGCGACAATCGTTAAAAATAACTTATCGCTACGAGTCATAAGGATAGTTGACGATATTTGAAAAGAAAAAAAAAAGTTGGTTTGACAAGTGCACTATGAAATTAACCCCCCCGCCACCCTGCTCCCTCGTCCCTCGTTTAACCTTGATAGTATAGTCAGTGACTGACAGTGGTTGTCGCTACGGAGCACCGGGTATACGATTGGCAGTGACAGTTGTCAAATCGCGTGGTAACGATGAGAGAAATTAACAGGCAGTGTAGAGGCTATCGTGAAAGGAATTAAATTGCCAGGGGTCGTGTCATACTTCTCCCCCCCACCACCACCCTCAGCAGGTTAAACTTGGCTAATAATTCGCCAGATTGCCGCCGCTACTAGGCATGCGCGACAAAAACCAATAACACTGACTTTACCCATACACTTCCTCGTTTCCACCACCCCTAGCCCAGCCACCCTCCCGCGACGGTACTATACACCTTTCGACACCCCACCATGGCTCTTATAAACCCTGTTTCTCCATACGCCCAGAATCCTCTGACCTCTGCCTTCCTGGTCCTCGCTCTCGTCGCCTACTGCATCTTTTTCAGACTCGCCTCGCTCCTGGCTGCCAATACTCGATTAAACGGACTCGCGTAGATCTACGTTATTTTCACGGCTTCCATCTAGCGCGGGACAGGATTGACTTGTCTTTCGAGCGATAATATGCCTGGCGGGAGATTCGGGGTTACGCAGAAGTACAGGGAGACCATTGAGATACCATAGAGTGAACGAAATACCGTAGGGGAGATGGGTGGACGAGAAGGCAGGGCGATAGACGAGGGGTTGGTAGAGGGAAAATAAATTAAATATAGTAATAGATAACAGTGTGAAAATAATCGAAAGGATTAACGTTAATTGGTATAAAGTCAACGTGCTAATTTTGCGCAACGGAACGAATTACGGATGCGGGAGTCTGCGGTGAGATCGGACACTGTATTAGACGATATACCTATATGTCGCAAAGATTACGCCACTTGTTGGCTCTGCCAAGAATAGCAGGCGTGATGTACCAACAACAACAACAACAAGGGGCCCGCGACATGTCCCGAGCGGAATGCGCAGAAGCAAAGGCACTGCTGGACCGAGCGGAGTAACTGGAATGGCGAAATGCGGGAAGCGAGTGATAAGAACGCGTGTGTAGGTGTGACTGGGATTGTCCTTAGGAGATTCTGAAATGTCATTAGACCGGATGGATACTGGAGATGAGACAAGCGAAGATTTACGGGAGCATTACGTGAAGGTGGTGGAGGCGTTCGATAGTCATTAAATTGTCATTGATTCGATTAATTAAAAATTTCAATTAATATAATTCAACTTTGATACGCTCTACTTTTTACACTTTCTGCTACTCCGGATTGATCGTCGCGATGGAAATTTCATTTTTGTTGTTATGACGAGAGCGTCGGTACAATGACGATATATATATATATATATATATTAAATTTATTTTATTTATTCATTTTATACTGTACACACACACACACACACATCAACCCACCAATACTAAAGTTACGTGCGGCCAATCGTGTCCTGCCGGTTCGGGCAAGGAATGCATACCCGATGCATCAAGGAGAAAGAGAGAGAGAAAAGAGAGGAGGGAATAAGAAAAGCAACCGAAAAGATACACAAGAGACACGAAAAGGAATACAACCCAAAAAGCCAATGATCGTACCATACACGTGTTTTCTTAGGGGACGTTCAACCCTAATCGGGAGCGTCTTCTTTGCAGTTGTAATAAACGTACAGCTCTGCGTCTCTCTCTCTCTCTCTCTCTACAAATTCCTGGGTTTTATTTAGAATCTTTGTGTGAGCCTCTCTTTGTGCCCCGTCAAGCTCGTTGTATCGCACGTGCATACGTACCCACGTAAACGAGGCGCGCTGTGGACGCGTTACGAAGTAGAAAGGAACGGGAAACAGATGATATTAGTATTAATGTAGCGACAGAAACGAGAGTCGTTGGTGTAACGATACAAGTTTTCGTTCATTCGAAATCACAAGTCACACGAAATTGTCACGCGTCAGCAAACGCACGTCAAACCCGATTGAACGGTGTCTGCCAAAGTCATGCAGCGAGGCACGTTGGCAACCGTGCCTAACCTTAAAAAAAAAGTCAGTCGCTTATCAATGACATCCCGCAGGTCCTTAAAGTGGGTTCGCGTTCGCGCATGCGCGTGTCACGACAAAGGTGTTACGTGACGATAAATATATGCAACGTTACGACAATCTCGTAGCGCCGATGCACACGAGGAAACGGACGAAGACGAATCGCACGAGGGACAAGTCGATGCCAACGAGTCGTCGTCCTTATAAGCTAATTTCGTATTATCCTTTTACCTGTTTTCTATTATAGACGCGCACGCCTGCGTGTATGTACATATATGTGCGTCCAGGCATCCAGGCATTCCATATGCGTTGCCTATTACAGATCGAGCACCCGGTATGATTGCCACGTGTTATCGATATCGCGTTTCGTCGGTCGCGTTCATAATTTTCGTCAATCTCGATGCTGCCTTGGATAACAAAGCGAAAGAGGGGAGTCGCGAAGATAGGGAAAAAGCGTATAAAGAGATTTGCACAGTTTTCATTTCCATCCCTCGTCCCGTCCCCCACTCCTCCTGCTCCTTATCCTTCCCCTCAATAGAGACTACGGAGGATTTCAAATTGTTCCCGTAACAGCCTATTTACTCATCATCATCGTGTACTCGTGTAATTATAGGAAATGAAAAGTAAGGAATTCATCCAAAATATGTGTACGAACGTCATACGTGCACTTTTGTGTGAATTGTATATGATATATATGTGTGTATATTTAAAGAGAGAGAGGGACGGTTAATTAAATGCATTTACCGGCGCGTTGCCGTTAATTGGATCGCTCGCGTTTCAATTGGCAACGCGCACCCGGGCCGAAAAGCCCATTGTAAAATTCGTCGACGAGTTCGCCAAGTTCGCGCGAGCACCGACGGCTCGAGTAGATTCGATTTGTCCTGGCAAATACAGATGCGTTTTCGCACACACGTAAAGGGAGGACCACGTGTATGCAGATATGTGGTCAGTATCGATGATACTGACGCGGAGGGGGGTTGAGGGGAGGAGGGAAGCGATAAATAATATCGATGAAAACGCGCCTTTATATACGCGCAATGAGAGCCGATCGTATTTTTCATCTAAAAAAACGTAATGCACTTCTTTACGATGCAAAGGACGAGAGGGGTAACGGGGTTGGGAATGGGTGGGGAATGGCATATACTAAAAAGAGAAAGAAGGTTAAGAGGAGAAAAAGAAAAAGGAAACATTTATTTTCACTACACGGCACATAATGATAATCGCCCGTGCAGTTATGGGAGGGTACAGGAACATGCAAAAGTTTGTATTATTATGTATACGTATGTATGTACATATGTCGTTAGTTCGAACGTTATTAATTGAAACACGCGTACGTGCGTAAATGCGCGACCCAAGAGATTAGACCTTAAGGATTTTTTAGAAGCGAGATAGAATTTCGAATTTCCGTGCAATAAGGGTTGCGAGAGAGACGAGGATAAGAAAGGCACGAGGCGACCTCGGCTGCGTATGGATATTTCAGTCGGCGGTTATTCTCTGCTTTGACGAGGGACGGGAGGGAAATAGGGGATGAATTATGAGCGAGGGATAGGGTGGGGGGAGAAAAAGGGATGTCCTAGACGTGTCCCGCGAAGAAAGAAGAGAAAAAAAAAAAAAAAATTCACCCTGACAAGATGTAAATGGACGTGAATATAGTAGCCCGGACATATATCTTACGACATATCCCTGTACACATATTACATATTTTTTCAAAGATTTTCAATCCCCCACCCCACCCAACCTATTTTCATTGCGTCACGTTTAACGCAATTACACGCGTGCATCGAATAATCGAGAAATTATTCGAGGATGTCGAAAAAGAGAATCCCGATGCCCATAGCCAAAGTGGTAGCAACGATTCTCACGTACCACCCTTGCCGATCTTGCGCCTTAATTTGGAAATACTCGTCCCGTCATTCTCTCGTATTCGCAAACGCGCATCGCGTCCTCCTTGTTCTTCCACGTTTTGCATCTCGTTCGCTCAAAGCAGAAGGCAGAGTTACGTTCGCGCTAACTCCGACGATATCGTCCATATAAACCAAAGGCTTTATCGCGGTAATCACCGCGATAACGTAATACGATTCTATAATGGTACAAGGGTATCTGCCTGCTAAGGGCCATGACGACGTGAAATATGGAAAATAATGAAATTCCAATAACCCGTGCACAGATCTAGCTGCACGTCCCGTATGCGAAAACTTTATTCTAAACGGTGAAAACGAAGGGCTCGGTCGACTTTGAAAAATAACTTTATGCACGCGTAAGCACATATGCAGGATGCAAAGGCTGCTGGGACGTTTGTATATTAAAACACAGCATCCCGGCTGGAAACATCGACCCCTTCGCTGCGAAGGTATTTCATATGTACACGTATAGGTCTACACATTCACTACTACCAATACCAGAAAGATGCACTCGGCTGCACATATATTAAAGTGTGTACGCGTATCCGTCATATATATATATATATATATAGTCTGCACTAGTCTGGTTGCGTAAGTGATAAGAGAGTATATGAGAATTTGCAACAGTTGCATGTGCACGCGTATACATACCACGTATTTAATGTTACACACATGGACCCCCGATAGATCTGGATGCACGCGTGAGAAAGAATGACCGTCAGGGAACGTCGAAGATAAAAGCGAAAGCGCCGGAGCGAGGGATGCTGGGCCGAACAGAGTTAAACGTGGACCATATACGTACATATGAGATTTGCGTGGGAGTTCACGCCGGGACGACCAACTACCCCCATTCGACGCCCGAGGACGTTAAGGGGGTTGGTTAGAAACAGCTGGGACGCTTTAAGACGAGCCAGGAGGATGCAAAATCCGTCTTAAGGTCTCCTTGTATGATTTTGCAGAATTGCCAAAAGAGGGAAGAAATGTTGCTTTCGGAGTTTGTCGTTTTTATGTAAAAGTGCTTGTTTTCACGTGGCAAGAAGTGGGGGAAGGGGGGTACGAGATAAAAGTGAGGAGGGCCGGTGAGGGTGCTGATTGAAAATTATATGCGTCGCAATGAATTTTCATAGAGGATTATTAAGTTTGGTTCGTCTGGACGCGACACGGGGGCGCCTGATCGATAATTATTAATTACTTTTGCTAATCGGTATAAAAATTGCGTATCAGAGCGAGCGCGAGGTAATTTATTGAATTTTTTTTCGTGTTCCTAATCCGTTTGAAAATTGGGGCGGGCAGGCGGGACGTACGAACGGGGGATGTTTTTGGGTAGTGGGAGACTTTTTTTTTTTTTTTCCCTTGTACGACAACACAGATTACGATTTATGCCTTACGGGGACGAATGTGTTATTTGTTGTTTGCCATTGACGCCAGTGCGTTAAGTGCGTGCACGAGGGGTGGAGCGAGCGTAAGGGCGCGGTAATCGACAATGTCTCAATAGAATAATAGGCCGAATGTATAGGCCACCCTTAATCCAAACCCCAATATCAACTGTGGGGTTAGTCATATTCTTTCCCACCCCTGGGTCAAGCCCGACGACCACTGACGTTTACAGTAGACACCACCAACACTTCTCTCTCCTTCGCGTTTTCCTCCCCCATCCCATCCCTTATTACGTCTCACCACTCAACCCTCGCCTGCTCCCTTGTTTCAACGGCCTGAAGAAACTTTTACCGTCCTTCCGTTCCACAAGACCGTAAAACCTATTTGGCACAATAATCCACCCCCGACCTCCCTCTTGTAAAGAGTATACAACAATTTCATCCCCTAGTTTCAGACTTCTTTTTTTTTTTTCTTCCCCCATACCTCGACATTTCCACAGTCAACGAGTGACGTTAACACCAAGTAACGCGCGGGGACGTAGCGCGTGCATTGTGAATGATGAAAAAAAAAAAAAACGAATTAATTATTCGCCAATATTTTCATCAAGATTGATTATTTCCTCGGATACGTAACATCTCTGTTAATAATCGTTACGCTTATCGCGTCAATACCAAAAATACGAAAGTACGTGGAAAAAAAAAATTAAAAAAAAACCGAATTCAATGAGCGATACGAAGATCGTAGCGATAACCAAGGGATGTTTTTCGTGTCCTTCTTTTGAATCACGAAAGAGGGTGAAGGTGAGCACCGTAGCTCCTTTTCTTTTTTTTTTGTATAATCAAACCCCCTTTTATCACGATGACAACCGAACATCTGTTCCAATCAACAGTCAGACCATAACCACCACCCTCTGAAATGCGCCGCCGCTATAAGTGAATTGCCGTTGTGAAATTTTGCGCAATGGGTGCCTCGTTATTTTTGCGTGATTATGAATTATCGGGTATTGATTCGAGTAGAAGAAGACGGAAAGGGGGGTGGGGGGGGGGGGGTTGCCGGGGAATCACGTGGCCTCCCACTTCTTTCACCCCCACCCGCCTCTCTCTCTCTCTCTCTCCATGCCGTCTTATACAATTCACCTTCACCCCTAACCGTACCCTCCCTCGCGCCAATCGCCGCGCCCCTTTCAATTCGCATTCCGCGATAAAAGGCGTCCACAGGTAGCCAAGGATTTAATGAAAATCTAGCCATTTTTAATTTACCCCTTGTCTGCAACAGCCCCGTCAGACCCCACCTCCCGCACCCTCGTACCCACTCTGCCCACCAACGTTATTTCAACGCGAAGGAAACAAAGCCCGGGGGTTGCTTCGTTAATTCTCAAATTGGCACGACGGCCATCCGCGTAACCCAATAGTCGTGGACATGATTTCAGTTGACGGGGGCAGAAAAAAAAAAATTCAAAAATATATAAAAAAATATATACATATATTCATTTTATCTTGCTTACCTCGCCGTGCGTGTCCCTTCGACCGTCCGGCGTATTTTCCGGCAGGAAGTAGAGACGCAGGGACGCCAAGGGTTGATTTGGACCTCGACTGTCCAGCCAGAGCAGCTGAAGCTCGCCGATGCTCACTAGATCGGCGTCGCTCCACACCTTCGTCAGGAAAAAGCTCCCGAGTCGAAGCACACGACCATTGCCGATACGCACAGCTTTGTAAAACGTGTAGGGCCCGTGGCTGAAGCAGGCACCGCCCAGTAGCTGCAAAACAATAGCACAACTTGTTAACAACGAGACTCGAGGATTCGGCAAGAACAACGACGGGCATTCGGCGATTTGAAGAAGAGAAAAGAAACGTTCGAAATTCATCGAGCCTGTGACTCATACGTAAAAGCATAGCGAAGTGAACCTCGACGTGTCATGGTAATCGCGTCGGGTACTGAGAGTATTGTCGGTATGTTGAAAGGCAAATTTTCGATAAAAAGCTCAAAACCGTATATGACCGTGCACTGATTGATATTAGCGCGCTTCTCAAAGTTTCCCGACTGTGAAACGTGGAAACGCGAGATTTCATTACTTCTGTTTGTTTTTCTCAACCTTTCCCGAATGCACGAATCATTCGCGAAATATGGATGCAAAATAACATTATTTTCCCTCTATCCGAAATACAACGTGTATATGACTAATACGCGCGTTGTCGTACGAAAAGCGCCGCGGGCGCTGAACAATTTTGTTAAAAATCTGTAAAACAACACGTTCGTCGCGCAACGCGCGTGACGTTCAGTCGATACACCAAAGTGAAGGATGAAGTGAATAAAAAAAAAAACCCAGAGAAATTCACGTATCTCATAATCCGAGGATGCATCGATAATAATCATAATCGCGCGTCAACGCATGTAATTACAATTATACAGCAGATCCACAAGCAGTGCCGATTGCCACGAGACGAGAGCAGACGAGAAATACAGTACGCGGTGTAAGGCTTATCGCGGATAACAGGTACAACAGGCAACGCGGAAGTGGCCCGTGGCAAGAACGGTAATCAGCATCGAGGGTCGAAAGGGGAGAAGCGGCAACCCGTAGCCGTAGAAACGGAGACACGTCTTCGCCAAGGTATTATACAAACTTGCAGCGTAGACGCGGTACATCGGCGAAGGGCTAAGGATATAAAAATAAATGGCTGAAACGGCAGACCCTCGATAATCGATAAGCGAACGGGAGGGCACGATAACAGTATACACGGCCGACTATACGTATATACAGTAGACGATTGGAAGCGTCAATGTGACTGAGTAACGAGTCATTGTCGTTTTGTAAGATTAATATAATTATTTTGAAATTGCGGTAAAATCCATTATAGTCGATCGATCGGCTACTCCTCCCCCCACATCCCCTATTCCCCTCACCCCCGTCCAGCACAACAGAGTCTATAGAGATCAGCCGCGCGTAATAATCATTATTATTTCGCAGTGCCGCTGTTTATTAGGGACGCGAATAATAATGGCGTCGAGTGGCGATGGTCTTGGTGAGTAGTGGGTGGGGGGGGGAGAGACGAGGGCGGGGGGGGGGGGGGGGATTTAGTTGGCGCCTCGACAGCGCGCACTCGCACTTGCGCATCCGATGCACTCGATGCACCGTTGCACTTTTTACCCCCCCCCCCACTCGCCCTTACAGCCTAGCGAAAAAAAAAAAAAAAAATTAAACGTCGTTTTCGCGATTCCTTTCGGCGGAACGGCAAAAGACGATTGTCGACGCACGTGGACGGTATCGGGGTGCTGATTAATTTTTCGGGACATTTAAGGCGCGCGTGCAAATCAACGTAATTGACGCGACAATGTCGTTTCGTAATATGCACAGGTTGTATGCAGGGTGGCAATACGAGGGGTTGGGGAGAGGGGGTTGTTGCTGTATGAAAATACGTGTAATATTCGATTCTCCTCCTCTCCCCCCACTCCCACTCTCCCCTTTAATAATCTCTTAAGGCACGGGCGATGTTTCCCTGATACTTTGGCACGGGACTGTACGCGTCTGCTTTGCAACGAGTTTGCTCCTTACTTCCTTTGCTTTATTTACCGGCGATTTGAAATTCAACGGGATTTCAACTGGGCCCGTCAGGGTCGTTGCTGATTTTACGATGAAAATTATAAGGGTGGCTCTGGGCACCTTTCGTGTCAGCCTGCGAAGCTCGTGAAACGCGTAGGACGAGGGTAAAGAAAAAAAAAAGGTGGCGGGGGGGAGGGGGGGGGGAGCAAGTATACAGTGTTGGTAGGAGAAAAAAAAAAATAAATCAAAGGCACAGAGTTCGAGGTGATTGGGGGGTTGATAGGAAGAAAATAAAAAGGGAACGTTCGGATAACAATCCAAGATAAGGAGATACGACGGACAATTAAATCCTATTGTTCGTCAGATTCATGTGTGTCCGATCGCGGTAGATACGCGGCGAATTATTGTCGAGTTACGTAATTGAATCGATAAAATGTATTCAAAGCGAATGAGAACCGCTGCCATAACTATTTCCAATGTTTTAAGGGTACACTCGCGGCAAAGAGTTTCGTACCGACCGACGCGACTCAGTATTTATAGCGTTAATCTCGTTTCGTAGCAGCTGCCTCTGCAGCGTCCGCCATTGATACCGTTGCTTTGCGTTTTTATTCCCATTTGTATATATATATATATATATTTACACACACACACACATTTACGCGCGCGCGCGCGTGCAAATACTTAAAAACCTTTTTCCCATACCACGGAATATTTACACCCTTTTTAAACCCTTTTACTCCGTGTCGTACAGCGCCCCCACCCATCCTCCCTTACTCCCCTGTCCCTTACACTTTCCATCAAAGCCGAAACATTCTCGTCATGTCACTAATTAATAGCAATAAAAAAGAAATACTAGCTGCTATCGTCCTCTGCATAAAATACGTAACGCAGACACTGATTATCTGTCGCGACGAGTGGCGACTATGTAGAAGGAAAAAAAAAAAAACTAGTTGACCACCCTTTTCCACGATTCATAGAAAAGGGTGGGGGGTATCAAGAAAAATTTCAACCATAACCAATCTATATACGGCGTGCACAGGAAAGAGGAATGGGGTGGAAAAGGGAAGCCAAGGGGATCGAAAGACGGGATATGGGGCAATGGCCCCCTCATTGTACGGCACTGCCGCGTGTAATCGCGTATACCAAACTGTCTACCTTTCGCCCTCGCCTAGCCCTTATATGTATTTCTTCTCTCTCCTTGTCAAACCCGCTCACCTCCGTACACCCTTTCTCGTACTCTCGTTAGACGCTCATAGTCACATATGTGCGTGCGCCCATACGTGTCTTCCACACGTGTGTCTATCCCTTTTCAATGTAACGCTGCTCCCCGACGCGCGCCATCGCTGCCTCTCTACCACTCTATCGCTCTACGTCTCGCCACTGGCAGAGAGAGAGAGATACAGCAATACCAAATAAGAACGTCGCTCTCTCGCACCCACGACTAAGGACCGAGAGAGAAAAAACCACGTGGTCTCGGCTTGACTCTCTCGCTCCGTTCCATCTGGACGTCTCACAGTTTCGTCGGGCTAAAACTTTAAGGTTCTCGTCACAACGGCGAAGAGAAAGAAAAAAAAAAAAATTTTAATGCCCGCGAGGAGAAGCTAGCTGGATAAACGGAACGAACGCGGGTACGGCGAGCGAGAGGTAAAACATGAATAAATGAACCAAAATTAAAAAAAAAATAAATAAATAAAAGCGAAATACAAGATAAAAACAAAAAAAAAAGCATAGATACCCTCAAGAAAAAAAAAAAAAAAAAAAAAGAGTAACCAACAATTTTTCACTTCACCCCGTAGAAATTCGTCGATCGCCACGACCGGGCACGTTGCACGCGACTGTATTGGACGAAGAGGAGTGGGGATCGAGGGGTGACCAAATCGAGATCGAATAACCGAGAACGAGCGCGAAATTCGAAAATCAATTAAATAATTCATCGTCGCGCACAGCCTCGCAACAAACATTCGATCATTCGTCGAGCCCTGTGAACGGACCTTTATCCACGATGCACGTGCGCACGATATAGTCCCGTCCGTGTTGAGTATCTGTGTACGTTAACGTGGATGCGTGGGCCCCACGCTGGCATATGCTCGTACGTGCCCGAGAGCGAGTCAGCACAACACACGTGTATACGCACACTGGATACATGGAATTTGACTCAGGTATATCCATATATATGTCTATATATATATATATACACACATAGAATAGATACACTTGACGCGTCAGCACAACACCTCACAAAGCACTTAGGAGTCATTTAAAGATTTCATTTGGGTATAAACGAGAACGTCAGAAGAACGAACTGGCGCATAACGAGAAAAGCGATCGCTACACGTTGTACGACTGTTCTGAGACTCAAATTACCAGCGACATTAATAATAACAATAACGACGACCTCAGGCGTAATTTGAAACAGTAAATTTTTCGTGCAATTCACGATCAAACAAAAGTAATACGGACTTGCACGACGAAAACGTTAAACGCCGTGCAGAGTATACGTATAATCACGTGACAGCTACCTGCCACCATTATTATCATTATTCCTATATCAATTGCCCCCGTTATCCTTATTAATTACGAGACAGGTTTTTCCACTCGGATAGTAAAAGATTTTTTACTACCACTAAGGATTCCGTATCGAAGGATACCGAGGGTCCGTGACGCAGCTGGACCCGTTGTATCGAAGAGAAGGGGGAGAGGAGGAGGAGGAGGGGTGATAGAAGGAGGAGATGAAATTAGAATTTTCATCTCGCTGAGCGAGTTCGAAGGTGAAAGTGCAAAAGGTCACGGAGTGACTGGAAAATCGTGTGGGTGCGCCTATATATATATATATATATACACACGCCTATATACAATATATATACTGTATACGGATCATTTGTAATTTATGAAAATGCGTAATATAGATTTCTTACAAGTTTACCAAAAAGGTATACTGATAATTACTATATATATAAATATGTATAATTCATACTTTGCGGTTAAGCAGTGTGCGCGACCTTCGACCGATCGGAGCGAAATTCACGCACATGTGCTTTCGCATGTGAATGAGTGCATATATGGGCTGCTTGGTATGCTGCGCTATCGTAGCATCCTCTCTCTCTCTCTCGCATCTATAACCGCATATCCCAGTGGAAACTTGTGTTTCTCCTTCGTTTGCAGCATTCGCCTCCAACCCTGATACGATACGGGGAACTACATATATATATATTTATTTTATTTTTATACACACGGCAACATCACACAGACATCGTGTATATATTTCATATAGGTGGTGTCTATCTCTATATATATATTTATATATAGATCCAGCCGAGGATATTAAATCCAGTTTTGCAGTTTCATCGGAGATAAACTCTGGTCGGAATTTGTCGACTTTCACGGTAACGCGTAACGCCCTACCCTCTTTTCCACCCCTCAACTTCCCCGCAATCCCCCACTGTACGCAGACAATGACAACATTTTCGACCAGACGAAATTTAAAGTATGTGCGCGTATATATATATATATATATATATATATACACACACACACACATTTTGTGCGTGCGTGGGCGTGTGTATGAAAGATGAGCAGTCTCGTTTGATTGTGCGAAAGATGAAATTTATTATTTCACGCGAAAATAGAGATAAATTCAGGACACTTTAATCATTGCAATTATAATTTATTTGATTAAAAGTAATAATAATAATAATTCTACCCAGTCACGCGTCATCATTTCCCGAACACCCCGTACATCCGTTAGTTCGGAGCGATATAAAATTTTCGCCTATACGGTAATACGGAAAACGGTCGCTCGTAGATTGTGTGCGTGGAGTTCGCTTTTACGAGAGGGCATTAAAGAGCGGATAAAGGGATAGGGAAGGGAGAGAGAGAGAGAAAAAAAAAAGTTAAAAAAAGAAAGAACAAGGGCACGTTTGAATGTAACGTCGTACGATGATGCAAGGGTAGAAAAAATAACGTAGGTAGAAGGAGGGGTTGCAAACGGAAATCGCAATGGATTTCTCTCTCTTTTTTTCACCTCTCCCTCTCTCTCTCTCTCTCTCTCTCCCGCTACTTCCATGTTTCTTCGTCTCTCGTTCCACATTACCCGACCGCCCGTGACTCTCTTGGCGTAAATAGAAGTGCTTAGTGGCGATATGCATGAAACGGGCGCGCGCGCTGCTAACGTAGCGTAAAAATATTTGATAGGCGGGACAGTGCGCAGGGCCGCGTCGACGATACAAACATTTAGGGTGTCAAGAGAATATTTGACGGGTGCAGAGGCAAGAAGAGGTGGAGAAGACGCAGAAGGAGAAGGATCACGCAAAAACATCAACTCCGCCCATGGGAGGTCGAGTCCATGTAACGACCATAATCGATGGTGTATCTGTAGGAGGGTGGGGGGGTGGACGATGAAAAACTTTTTATTCGTCCTATACCGCACAACCTCGTATATACCGTATAATACAGGTGTAAGCGAAAGATCCGAGTTATATGGAACGGACTATATAGCAACTCGATTACGTTAAATTCTTTATAGTCTCGGAAAGGCATTATCCTCTCGACTCGGTATTATACTCTGTTGCCTGAAACTTCGATACAATGGGGTTGGGTCTGGGTTTGGTTAGATTTGAAATTACAATAAGAAATAACGCAATTGCAGTATTACGTGTGTACACGGTGTCCCTTATTATTTTAACAGCGTATGCGTGTGTGTGGGGAGTCGCGTTCGATAAAGATTTGCGCGGGGCTACTAGAGTGAACGAGATGACGTTGTAAAATGATGTAGGAGCAGACGTGTGTGTGTGTGTGAGGGAGCGAGCGAGTGATATATCGCATAAGGAGAGAGGGAGAGAGGGAGAGAGAGAGAGTCGGTTAGCACAAGGGAATAAGAGACGAAAGATACGTTCGGATAAAGGAGGCGAGTGATCGGCGGTGTGGTGGATACGAGGGAGGGTAGAGGGGAGACGCGCGATCAAAGCGAGTATTCAGTGAATTCGCGAAAATCCGTGAAAATTGTAAAAGCACCGGGTAAAAGCAGCCGCTTCCTTTGATACTATTTTATTCTCAGATGGTAATTTCGCCATTTATTTATTTCGCGTTAATGCAGTCCGCGTGCTCGCGATACGCGGTAATTCGATGAGATACGAGACGGAACGAAGGAGAAAGACGGGTGATTCGACTCAGTCATTGAATTAGAATAATCTCGTGCAATTATTACGTAACGCGTAGTTCGATGGTAGTGAAAGAAAATTATAAAAAAAAAAATCAATCTGCCCTCGTTTTCGTATTACGAGCGAAATCGTATTGGCTATAAAAACAAAATGTAATATCGATTCCGATCGCAGGGTGGCACCTGTCAATAATTTAGTATAAAATAAAATCGATTTCGCGTGCAGGCTACCTCGGCCCGTAGCGATGGGTAACGATGTATCGAAGCGCGAGGTTATCGGTGCGATATCGTATAACGCGTCGAGACTATACTCGGCATATCCAATAGCGTATACGGAACTCCTAATTATTCAGTGACTTCGTATATAATCCTGACTCTGTTCGTTTAGCCGTTAATCTTTATTTGGCTAGTTAACCACGTAATAATAAAATGCATTTTCCATTTGTCCAATTCCCAGCGGTAATTAACGTCGTTCCTCCTCTGTATCGGGTTTTGTCGGCGTCCGACTCGTCGCGACTACTACCGCCACCACCGGCGGCCGCTGCTACTACTGCCTGAGCCTGCGACACGACGCAGCCGACCCCTGGCGTCGGGACAGAAATATTGCTTCTGTACACAATTTCGGTGTTTGCCAGGTCGACCGTGGCCGTGGCAAAAACAGCCCTGCTGAAAAGCAGCCTTTACTTCTACGACACGAGGGGTTATTCGTTGATATTGTATACGTTTTGTGTCTGTATATATATACGTATACACGTATGGAAAGTAGAATCTAATGATTTTCGCGAAAGCGAAACGTCCCCGCAAGACAACTTCCGGCTTAATTACTCACGTGTTCTTACGTAGCATACGTAACTAGCACGTAGGCGTAAACGTGTAAACGTCAATGTAAACTAGCCTGCATATACAATCCTTACTGATAATTGGAAATCCGAACTACTCCGATTCCCTGTTTCGATTGGCACTAACGACTGTTGTCTCGAATTATTTAATCGATCCTGATCGATCGCCTCACCCTGACGCTGCACGTCATGTGTAACCAGTACGTCCCGTTTATATCCCTTAGGACGAGAAGAAACGTTGTACAATAGTAAACAGAGACGAAGAAACAGACGACGGTATAATAGAATAACCTCAAAAATGGAGATGAGCCACGAGCGACGTTTTTCGGCCGAGAAGCGCGCGTGTCACGGAAAGCCCATACCGAGAAACTGCGGTTTCAAGATAATAAAGCTCCCTTTAAGCCGATGTAAGAATATTAATGGACGAGAACGAAAAAAAAAAAAAAAAATTTCAAAAATTCACGAATTACAATTTTTTTCTATTTTTCATACACACATCAATTGCCCGCCACGCGCGCGTACGTATAAGCACAAGCAAGCATCATGAATTCCTATTGCTACCACCAGAAACTCGGACGTTTCGTCCCGCTCTCGATTTATCGTGCCACAGCTTCATTCATCTGCATACAGAGTGAGCCACAGGCACGTTCGCCTAGAAACTCCTGATACGTCCCTGGATTTCTGTCCTACACCGTCGTATCACAACTACCGTATACAGATGAGATTCTCCATTGCCCCTTTTACTTCTCGCGTCACAGCGCTGTCCTCCTTCGCGTTACGACTTTTCCCCCAGCCCCATCACCGGCCCGCCAAACGCGTGTAATTTAAATGCCAGCTATCGGATCGGTGCTCAGAGCAATAAATATACCACACGGTGTAGCAGGGCTTCTGTATTGTTTCTCCCTCCCACAGCCCCTTTATTCCCCGCTAAAATTTCATCGATCCTTTTCTTTTTCATACGTCTCCTCCCACCCACCCACCCCACCCCTCTCGCTGCCTCATCACTCGCTTCTCCTCCACGACTTTATCGCGGTGACTTTGTATTTTTATTTGACGCGCCTATCGCCAAGACCTTGTACCACATGGTAATTGAAGAGCCCTCGCTCCCACTCTTAAACACTCGACTTGCCCCGTTCTCGTTAGTATCGCAATATTTCCTTTTACCTCGTTTATTACGATCTTTTCCTTCGGCTCCGCCGGCCGTCCGCGTACTTTCGTCTCTTTCGCACATGACGTACCCAGCCCGCTCCAATCACCCAGGAATACAGCCGCAGGCTCGATCGAATCGATCAACGCCAATCCTTCCGGGTGTAGGAGCGTGGATTCGAATCTGCCGAGCAACGCGAAGAAATTGTTCCGCAGCCAAACCAACCACCCATGAGCCCCACGTGGATCTCTATGAGAAAATTCTAGGTCGTTTATGTGAAAGGAAAGAAAAAAAAAACTACTCGAATCAAGATGTAAGCACGGACGCCAAATGGAATACGAGGCGTTGCGCAATCACAGGTAAAACCTTGGTCGCGGAGAAAAGACGCGCGACCAGTCGAAATTTACGTCAGCGCGTCCGTCCAATCTATCGTAGCGACGTTATCGACGCCCGCGCTAAACAGTACGGCCGGGCGCAAAGATCGGCGCGTTGTGCGCCAATCAACGTGCCAGGAAGAAAAACACGGTAGCTGACGATTCCAAACGTACGATAAATTACATGACAAAGTCTATTAACGATGGAAAGCGTTAAAATAGGCAAGGTAGAAAAAAAAAGGAAAAAAGAAAAAAAAAATTTCTGTAAACATAGCCTGCGCATGTTACATGGTATATGCCACTGTTATTATTATTATTATTGTCGTCGGACAGCGTCAGATGCCTGAGATTACGTTGATATGAGTTTTCACGGCGCGACCCGCTATGCGTGGGCGTTTTGAAAGATGGCCAGGTAAAAATAAAGATGGATGACGACGCGAGAGAAACGGAGGGGCAAGGCCAGATGCAATAGGCCGCGGCCACGTTATTCCTTCTTCTCGTCGAGATCATTGTGCCGCCGCGAGCAGCCTGATTACTTTTCATTCGTGCTCAATTAGTTCTATGCGAAAGCGGCAACTTTTCCTTCCGTTTGTTTTCTTTGTCTCCCCATTCTTTCTCGCATCGGCGGCGCACCGCGTATACATAGGTATACGCCGTACAGTCCTAGTAGTACAGGCAGCGGGCTACACAGTTGAGCGCGACAGTGGCGCCACTTGTCATCGCTGTTCCCACCAATGGGTCAACACTGAGTACGATCAGGTGACGGCTGCCACGAGAGACGCGCTCTCTGTAAAGCTGTATAGCAAATATATAAATTATCAGTATATATATACCCATAACTATATACATATAGTTTCAGATTGGAGTGGAGTGGAGGGGGAAAAGATATGTGCACGTAGCAAAAGAAACGCGTAAATGTTCAAAAAAATCATTTACCACGTAACTCATGAATTTCAGTGCTAATTAAACCAAGCGAGTGAGTTACTTAACGAGTTGACGACGACGAGGAAAAGTCCAACGATCACAGGCATTGCAGTCGTCAAGAAAGTCAAAGGAAACAAAAGATAACGGCGTTTAGGCTTTATTCTCAAACTAAAATGAATGCACTAGTCGGCGGGGAAGTGAAGAAATGACGGCGTTGAGACGAGAGGGGCAAGAATCGGTCGTATAGGTGGGGGTATGGAAAAGGCGATTAGTGGGAGGGATGGGTATAGCAGTGGGAAGATACGGCGGCGGGGGGAGGGGGTGGGGGCAGTAGCGGGATGGTACGGCGCTGCAGTACGTAAATGCGGGGGAAAGGGATCAGAGACAAGCGACTAAATGAAAAATACGTGGGCAATTAAGCGAATAAACGAACGGCTGAAATAAATGAACCTGTTTCCCCTCCCCGTACAAAGCATTACTCGCCATGCACGCCGGTAGTCATGGCCCGAAGCCATCTTGTAGTATATCCATTCTCGGGTGGTATCATTGTTCCGTAATCGTCTTCTGCGATCGCCGTTGGCCTGTCGTTAGATTACGGCCAACGAGTAGGACCACCTAGTCGACAATGTAACGCCATAGAGAGAGAAAGAGAGAGAGACAGCGAAGGAGCAATGGTATTAAAAAGCAAAAACGCCAAAGAGATTCAAACGAGGTATCGGGTAACGAGGATGCTCGTGCGCATGCGCGAAACAAATCTTTCTCGCTTTTCCTACGTAAACACTGTATACGCGAGGCAGTGCCGACCTACCGTGACCAACGTCAATTCTGCATTTAACCGATTGATTTCATAACTTTCATCGTGAATCGCGGTCAGTAAGACTTTCCGACGCGACTGTACCCTTAACTAATTTTACCGATTAGAATTTTAGCATGACGCGTACAGTCACGCGCGAAAGTCAGAGCTCTTACGCCGGTAAGAGGACAATGCGCGAAACTGTAGTTGGCGGTGACGGTGGTGGGTAGGTAGGTGGGGGGAGGGGGGAGGGGGTACTAGTCTCATCTTCACATTGTTCCGAATGACGCTGCCCCCCCCCCCTCATTTTTCCTTATCACTCCCGACATTTTTCTTCTCGCGTCGAGTAACACGGGAGACGACGGAGGGGGAAGGGAACCACGGGACTTATCGGCGAAGCTCCAAAAGTGAATTCCATTAAGACGACAATTGGCTCGAGACTACTTCCGGTTTTAATGCCGTTAGCACCGTGAACACCGATGAGGGAGGTGGAGAGGGAGATGACATAGGCATAGAGAACGAGAGTGTAAAAAAATAACAAGGAGAATGTATCGTCGAGCACGTATAAAATATATTTGTCAAATGTATTCCGACTCGCGACAGCACCGTCAAATACTCGCGGAATGGCTACACGATGTAGATTATATATATTTTCGATAATGATTTGTTGATTGCACGTCAAAACATACGCGTACAATATAAACACTGACACGCCTGTACGATCGTACGTATACGAGGTTCTATACCAGGCTGGGTCTAAGATGGTGGTGGGGCGGCGCATGCGCAGTGAAAAAAATGTATACCAACCGAGTAGCACGATTATGCATATACAAACGACGGCGAGCCACACAGACAAGACGAATACACAAACGATTATTGGATAATTTCGAAGAAAATTTCGTTGGAATAATAAGATAGGTCGTCTGGGCCGTGCGGGCTTGTATATCCCGTGTTGTATTGGCAACGGCGCAGGACACGCGTATATGAATATTACAAAGCGAGCGAGCGCGTGTACGTGCGTATCGCCGTAGATGGAAATAATAACGCACACAGCCCGCGCGGATACGGTCTGTAAATTGTTTGTGTGCATGTCGAGCCTTCATCGAGATTATAATAACAAATGTAAGCAGAAGTTCGTGTTTTCTAGTCGATGCGAAATGAATTCGAAGAGGCGTGGAAAGGGAGATAGGGAGGGAGGGAGGGAGAGAGAGAGAGACGGAGACAGTACACTATTCGAATAGAGGATGGTGGTGGGGGGTAAAGTAATGCCGTATGCCTCGTGGTGGGGGTAGCCTGTTATACGTTTGGGTGGGGGAAACACCAACGACTGCGATTGGCGGTCACGGTGTGTGTGGCATCCAGCGTGTTTACTCGTGAAAATAGTTACAAAGATGCGACGAGGTTCCTGTCGATATTTTTCGTAGAAACGGTCATCGGCCAAAGACAAAATTAACTATTCTGCTTTGTTGGTGCAGGGCACGGTGGGACACGAATTAAAAATAAAATAAATGTAACTGAACGATAATAATTTTTCGAGCGTGACTCAACGCGTAGACTTTTATCGATTACAGTTTCGAATGTTATATATACTTTCAATTTGTTTGCGCTTCGACGTGGCTACGCGATTAATGAACGTCCTCCATTTGTAAATTCAATGTTCCAAGTGGTACTTTGATTTTGACGAGTTTCGTGCTCGTTTCGAAAATCGAGTCTGTGTTTGCTGTACATTCGCGTATGTAGCCGTTGTGCGAAAAATGAAGAAAATAAAAAAAAACAAAAAAAAACAAATAGAGTAAAGCAAACAAGAGATAAGTGTTACCACCCGCCTGCTCGTAGTGAAAAAAAAAAAAAAAAAAAAAAATTACGGACCGTCCCCCATGGTGTGGGTAAAGAGGGTAAAATTGAGGGAGGACGGGAGGGATGGACGGTGGGGGTGGTACGGCATCATCGTAGAAGGCGGCGAATAATATTTTTATTTCTTGCGCTAAACTGGAACAGTGAGCGCCGATTAAATTTAGAAGCCGAACACGAGAATACACGGATTTCTGTTGAAACGGTATTTTTTCTTTCTCTCGTATCGATAGACACGCAACCGACAGCCGTTTATTCGTAAGGTGGGTCCCGCAAAGTTTCTCGAGATGGTATTGGTAGAGGTAGTTACGAGAGGAGGTGGCGGAGGTTGAGTTAGGAGGGAGAAAATTCAATTAACGCGCAATAAACATAATTAAAGAAAAACAAATATATATGAAATATCTTTTGTAATAATAACGATTCTCATCTCCAGCAGCAAGTTATTGTTTACACGGAATTTCAAATTCTCAAAAACGTCTCACTCTCGGACGAGCGATAAGAACGATTAGAAAGGTCCCACTTATCGATTCTCACTTTCGGATACGTTACGACTTGTGGCTGTTCCTTTTTTTTCTTTTTCCTACATTTTTTTCCAGGCTTCCTCCGTTCTCGTCTGGTCGATTGAAAAACTGTCGCTTCTCATTAAGCCGCTGTTAGGACAATGCCAGTCGAGGTAATGTTAAATCGGGTTAAGGCACATCTATAAATACCTCACCAACTGAGAGACAGAGAAGGTGGCAAAGGGACCAGAGTGTGTATAGGGAGAAGAAAGAGAAAGAGAGAGACACTGGGTCGTTGGTGGGGATAGAGAGAGAGAGAGTGAGAAAGACAGAAAGAGAAATGAAGATAAATAGAGTGAGACAGAAGATAGATGGATAGAGAGAAGCACGGGATGACGAAGACACAGACAGTAATCAGTCCGTTTAATAGTATCGCCCGTTGAAAACACACAATGTAATTTCTTGCCAGATGTCTAACTACACGATAATTCTCATTGAATTATAACTATGGTCACGCTGTCAATGTTATACCATAATAGAGGAAGTTTGTGGTAAAGTAAAAGAAAAATAAAGCATCGACCAATTCAATTGTTGGGACAAACTACGTAAGGATGAAAAAAAAACCAAGGAAGAAAAACGTTGGGAAAATTAAAAAATAAAAACACACGGAATGCACGTAATAATTAGTCGAATGTTCTCTGCTCACCTCTATCTTATCCATTTTTTTTGTTCCCAAGTGTCACTCACTGTCTTCACATTCATCTAGGATTTTTTACCACACATACACTCAAGGTACATAACGCGTTACTTGTACACGGTGATACGCGGGCAAACGTGTGTAAGAGCGATATAGGTTTGACGCGCGCGGACCAGCGACTCACGGTGCGGCGCACGCCGCTGTCCCATCAAGACTACTTTGTATTTACTCTAATTATGTGACGTCACGGATACACTGGGACCCCCACCATACCTCACGGAGCGCCCCGAGCTCTCCCGATGCGCCCCGAGCGCAACCGATGTCTAGTGCACGCCGCGCACGGCGCAGCGGTAGTCACCTGCAGCTCCTCGGCTTCAGAGTTGATTCGGCATTCGTACTGAACACTTGTAGTTACTCTTAGAACTGCTTGTCTGCTCTCACTTGACGTAAGATATACGCACGCTCCATATTGCCTTCACGCGTTTATCATTAAACACTTGCTGCATTCCGTTTCGCTTGGCGGACAATTACATACTTTGGACGATATTCGGTTTTACTACTGTGAGACAGTGCGAAATTGTGAAAGTGGCCTTTCGTGAAATTACACCTTTCTTGTGTCTTGAAACCGTTCGCGAGACTCGCGTATACAGTATTCCTAAATTTTATTATATATTTCGAGAAGAAAACAACGAGGATATACACCACTGTATCTTACGCTAGTCTTATGCGTACTGTGACTCGGTTGATTTTTCATTGTTTAAACTTGTCGCGCCAACGCCATCTATAAACATTTATTTGGACGGTTTATCTGACGCGGTTAGATTATTGTGTTAATTTTTGTTTTGCAATGGTGTTTTCAATCTTGGATTCTTATCACGGGAGTATTTTGTCACTACTTGTACCGTGATGTATAATACAGCTGTACTGATTACGACAGTCGATAATGTCACTTACAATGGATTTTTTATCGCGTTGCATTGTGGGTAATAATTTGACGGAAAAATATGAGTCATTTTGTATTATTGCACACTTACTCACTCACTCAATATATTTTGTTCATTCTCTTTAAAATTCACTTTACTTACCGTTATATTTTTATTCTCTCGGTCCATTTATGCTCTTGGCGACATGTCGGCACACGATGCCGATACCTCACTCGATACTAATGAAATTCAAGTTTCACAGCCTCATGAATGAATACGATTGAACGCGGGGAATACTTTTTTTTACGAGAACGCACGAAGCTTGGCGAGAATGCCCGAAGCAGCCTCCATTTTGGCCAGTGGTGCGCTAGCCGTGCTCAGGTACACAATCAGCTGTTGAGAGTCTATGGAATTTTTGCTTTTATTTACATTATTGATAATACACGTGACGTGGATTTTCTCGAAATCGTTATCTCTGCGCGATACTGTAATTTAAAGTACTTGAAAGCAGTTGTTATTATGCAAATGTAAGCTATATGAAGCGTTTTCGTGTGGTGTTGTCATGTCGTGCTGTATTGCTAGTATGACGGTTGACGATTACATTTCTAATCTAGTTTGGTTATTTTACAGGATAAACAGACCCGTGCCGATATCATCACGATACTGAATTGACGTTGGACTTTATATTTAACAAGACTAATTGTCTAAATTACTCACGGGCTCCGTTCCTGCTCTGCTTGTACATTGGCAAGTGGTGAATTTATATTTTTGTCTCTTACCAATCACTTTTTTAAGTATACGTTTCATGGTGGATGGAAGGTGATAGATATAAGTATATATAAAAAATTGATTCTCTTTATGCCTTTGTCATGCGTGTTTTACCATCAATAAAGTATACAAATTTCGGAATATATGTCATACAAAAAACAATGTATAAAAAGATTTTGACTAACCACAGTCCCATGAAAGTTTGATACTTTACATAATACAGCTAAGGGACTAATGTCTAAGTCTTGTAGGATAGTAAAGTGGGAATCGAAATTACAATGATCAAGGACGTTTGCCAAACAGAAGTATGTGCCTCGCGTCGAGTCAGGTAACGCATTTTTGTCTTGTTTACAAACTTACATAAATCACGCGTCGAAAAACTTATTAATTCCGTTTGACAAACAGCCTTTCAACTCTGTCAGTGGATACTTGTGGCATAGTTGGTTTTATTCTTTCGTCAGTGAAACCATTGTTTGAATTTTTAAATGTGAATCCAAAGATTTTGGTGTTGCCTGTGAAATGCAACGTGCTCGGGCTTAGCGGAAGTAAAGTGGATCGAGGAACAGCGAAAAGAGAGAAATAGTGGCGGGACAGGAAGTTGATAATTATTTACACAAGTGTCATTGGAATCAATGCGTCCAATTATCATTTAAACAGTGTTTAGGCCTAATCGCGAGACGAAAAGTCAGTGTTTAGCACTAAAGCTAGTCGACTAGCTAGAGGCTGGGAGAGAATTTTCAATTATTAAAGTTCGTTGTTGCTCTCGTGTCTCACTCGTCATTTCTCGTCTCTCCGTTGCAAGAGTTTCAACGGTTACAATCAGCCTACCCCAAGAACAGCCAATTATCGTTTTCTTGTCATGGACGAAGGGAGGGTCGTGAGAGGGAAAATTTTCGAAAAATCGTTAATCGGAAGCGAGACTAGGTAGATCGTGAAAATTTCGCCGTTCGAGTCATGACGACCGACGCCATCTTGTGCGTTAGGAGAATATAGTACATTTAAATATGTCAGCGCGCGAGCGCCCTCTGTGTCTCTTGTTGCTGCGCGTCTATCCGTGTAAGTAAATTATGCTTTGTTTTTTCCTTTTCTTCATTTTCACTAACCACACGCGTAATCTGTGTATCGCGTCTACCGGAGTCTATGATAATTTCAAAAATTCAGTGTGGCGCTTTTATGTCTCAAGTCCGCCATTGATTATTCGCCCGCGCGATTCAAAAGCCCAAGCGAGAACATTCTGGAAAGTGTCCAGTTTTTATTTAACCCCCTTAAAGCCTGTTTCGCGTCGCTTTCCGTTTAAACGACTGCGACGGAGAGAACGCGTCGCGCGTCCCGGTAATTACGAAAAACTCTCCTAGATACTTGGTCGCTACATAAGTATACTATATACATACTATACCTACATAGGTATACTGTATACATATGTATCATAACACAAGTAATCCTTACTACAAGGAATTTCCACAGTCGACATTAGCGAGTCGGACATTTCGTAGCTGGACTGTAGTCTTTTCCTTTTTTTTTGAAATCCATAATTTAAAAAAAAAAAGGAAAGACTCAGTTCGCCATGAAGCGGCCTGCGCTTGGTGCATTAATTATCATTTAATTGACACGAGGTACACGAAAAATTTTTTTTTTGAGTTTCTCGTAATCGCCAGATTCTCGTTCATCCTCGTACTTTTTCCCGCCAATTCTCGTTTAAAAGCGACAAGCTTGTTTGTCGCTGCGAGAGAAAATTCTTGAGGGTACTTAATTTTTATTATTTTTTTTTTTCATTTTTTTTTCCTCTTCCTTTTTAGGTAACGACCCATCATTCCCTAGACTAGAATTCGTTACTCGACCAGAGCATTATAATGGATTGGGTAAAGTATCACAGCTGGCCCCCGAACGTTAAAAATAAAAAATAAAGAGGGACTGGGCGGCCTTCCTGGAGCCCTTCGTCTGAGCCCGACTCGATCCCCTACAGTCCCCCCAATATACCTTCGCGTTCCCATTCACATGACCGACAACAGTTATATCGCTAAGAAACGTAGAAAAAATTATATACGTAGTGCCTATCTAGAATCTATGTTGAGAGTCGGCGATTCGAGTCGGGCCACTCGGGCTCCGTTTGCGCGTTAATTAATATTCATTAATAATATTATTAATACTATTCTTGTAATTATTAATGTTATTATTATCATTAATCTCTGCGTCATATATCATCACGTCGATTCCTCGTATAATCGATTCCATGTAATAATAATAATACATAAAGTCCATATACATCAACCCACGATAAGGTCTTATCAGTGTCAGATTTACAATCAACCGATAACGAGTTGTGCGAGGTGTCAATGAAACAATTAAAAGAAGTTTTAATTATCAAGTCACGATCGTTCGACGTTAGTCATTTGTTACGTCTCCTTAATCCACCAATGCAAGGAGATATTGATTGAAGACCGTCGTAACTTTTACCCTAACCTTAAATTCGTGAGTGTATCAGATTTTTTCGTCAGTCCGATGGTAAGGTAGGAATTTTCTTTTTTCAAGTCTCCGTTCGCAGTGCCTGGTCGTATGCTCGGTAACGATACCGACGTAGCAAGAAGCGAAGCTCTGTTGAAATAAATAATCTTAGCTTTTTCTCCACCTATTAATTCTCGTACCGTGACGTGGCACGACCAGGGTTAGCGTGCAGGGAAATAAGGTTCCTTTGAATTTTGAGGTTAAGCATTACACGTGGCAACCGACATGACGATATAGTCTCTTAAATAGTACAGTATTAGCGTGTCCCAGGTTGGCGCGAGAAGTTGGTAAGTTATTTTTTTGCTCTCTACGACCAAAATAATAAATCAGTCTGCTTCATCGTCCATACTGACTAATATCAATTCTGACGCATCGATACGATATCAATACTATGTAGGGCAATGACTGTTATCGAATTGCATTATGGGATATTATTCGCGAATCTAATTTTTCGTTCTCGTTACTCCCGGATGGTTTTTGCAATTTCGTGGTAATGAAGTTTAACGATGAATATGGAATGTTTCTTATAGTGGATCAAGCTTGATCGTGAAGCTACGCGTTCACCTTGCAGCGACTTCCTACGCCATTGGCGAATCACTTGGGTTCGTTTGATACGTGATTACTGTATACGGTTTGGGTTACTTCGCGTGGACCAATGGCGCAGGATCCACGTCCTCTCTTGGTCCTGAGCAGCGTGCTTGGCGACGCTTTAAAAATATGATATGAGGTACTAGGCACGCGGAGAGAGCGACGTGTTACGCGATTGCAGGTAAACCGGGAGAGAGCGAGTCGAGGATGTAAAGGAGGGAGCGAGCGAGAAGATATAGGTAGGGGATAAAAGTACAATGTAAAAATCCGCGACCCTCTACGAATTTAGCGCGCTAACGTGGGACCGCAGTGGTTTCTTTCGAGTTTGACGATTTCTTAAAATATCATTTTTTTTTCTCCTCCATTTGTTTCTCTCCATTTTTTTTTCTCGTACTTCTCTGCCCGCGCGTCTGTGTGTACGTGTACGTGTTATATATATATATATATATTTTTGTTAATTAATCCTACCTCATTTATCCTCGTGTTAATTCTTAATTTTGGGAATTCCCTCGAGTATCGCTGCTGCCGTCGCGGGTGTCAAGCAAGCAGATATTTAAACGAATGTTTTTTAATTAATTAATAAATCAATCGATCAATGTGTTTATCGTGTTGGTATAGTTTAATAGTTATTTGAACTTAATTCCCACCGCCGTTCGTCTCCGTTCCTCCGTCACCCTCGTTGCTATCCTCGACTTCCGGTGAGCTCTCCACTCCCCTCTCGTTTGTCACGTCTACCTCAGGTGAGTCCAGTCCGTTTATCCTGTCTTCCGGCTGCTCCTCTATGGGTTCGAGATTCTCGTCCTCCCTCCCGTAACCCTGAAGACCATTCTCGGCGATCAACCCGTCCTCGCCATCGTTCTCACCGACCCCGTCGATGTCTTCCGGCGAGTCCGAAGGATCTCGTATCGTGTCTTCACCCTCGTTATCCTCTTTGCTATCGAGGTCAGCCGTGACAGTTTGGTCCTCGTCGACCTGAAGAGCCTCGGTGACCCTCTGCTCGACCTTGAGCTGTCTTACTGCGTTCTCCAGGTTCTCCCTCAGGATGGAACAGGCCTCCTCTTCCGGCTCCTGCCACGAGAACGGCGTGAACGTCGCTCGGACCGTCTGGTAGAGTTTTTTAAATCCTAACTTCTTGTAGAGGCTCTGACTGGCCTCGTTCTCTGGACGTATCACGACGAAGGGGTTGTAACCCTTGTCGGCTACGCGTTTGGTCAGGTACCTGACGAAGGGGTGACGATTAATTTCCACGAGACGACAATGTTGATCAAGTGTCTGCTTACCTTGCTAATCTCGTTCCGTATCCTTTCCTTCGGTACTCCGGCTTCGTCTGCATGGAGAACATGGCGCCGTAGTAGGACTGGACCATCCACGCGGCCAGACTACCCTTGTCGAAGACTCCAGCTGCTGGTAGGGTCCTGATCAGTCTCAGGAAGAGCTCGTGACACTCCATGTCGTTCGCCGGATACAGCTCGTGAATTCCTTCGGCGTGCTCCGCGCTCAGGGGTCCCACCTGGACATCCGGATTGGCCGGTAGATCGTCCTCGACCTGAATCGTCTTCTCGGGCTCCTCGCAGGCCCAGATGTCACCCAGGACACGCTCGACCGTACCCGTGTCTTTGTAGAGCCTCACAAGCTCGTCCACTATGTCGCAGTGAGTGAAATTAATGTACAGTGGCTTGGACCAGTCCAGCAGTATGTCCTCCTCTCGCAGAAGACGCAGAAGGTCTAATCGATCACCTGGACAGAAGACGCCCACGCTCTCGTACTGCAATCCGTGGGGCTGTAAGAGAGAGACAGGACACTTAGGATTGATAGACCTCGAAAATGCCCTAACAGAGTATATTAATTTGACACTTGATACTGTTAAGAAGACGTATTAAGAGTTAAGTTAGGGTTAGGCTAGATTACTATGCTGACGCCTTCATAGAGCTGCCCCGCGGTGTCCTAGACTGGCGGCAGGCACTTTGGCTCCTTTCGAGTGTCCCTATAGCTTATCTAGCTTTACCTAAGGGCCGGATGAAGGTGTGTACCAGGTCCGCTTGATTAATCCCGTGTAATAGTAATTAACGAAAGAGCAGAAGGAAATTGCCAGAGTAGGATTACGAGGCTGATGGGAGATGAGTCTGAGGGGTAGAGAACAGGATGAGGAGCAAAGGGATGAATGCTTGAGAGAAACTGGCGTAGGGCCAGCTCGAGATTTGGGACACAACCTACTGTAACTCCCCCCTCCTCCCACCCTCTCTCTCTCTCTCTCTCTCTCTCTCTCTCTCTCTCTTGGGCTGAGAACGTGCTTCAGATATTAATGTCCTTCTTTGGCATCGTTCTCCTTGGGCTAACCTAGAACTAGGAATATTAGGAAGTGTCCTGATCTCTATTACGATTCTCACAAGTTCACAGGTTGGACCTAGCAAATCCACGAATATGGACTAAAGATTTTGAGAAGGTTGATCCTTAGGGTAGATTGAATAGGAACGTTTCTGCACTTGGTAAGACAAGGGTTCGCTTTTGTTATGTCGGAGCTGGTGTTGTTAATTAATCTATTTCTAATTGAAAGATGAATAATATTGAGGAAGGTGTTTTTGTACAGGTATATTCATCTTGGAAGCATCGGTTCGGTTGATTTTCGAATCTTTTCGTGTTCCTTGGCTCAAATATCTGTGGGTATTCAATTTAACATTAGTCCTCGGGAATACCAGCTGCTCGACTTTTCGTAGTTGGCCAATCTTCTTCGATGTCTCGAGGGAGAATCGATTCTCGTATGGTTTATCTTCAAGATCAAAAATTCTCTTTCAATATTCATACTAAGGTTACTGGCTGTCCTGTTAAGGGACGGCAGATTTTGGATCCTCAGTCTGGATACTATAAATGATTATGCTTTTGCGGAATCTCATGAATACACGAGGTGCGCCTTTGTTTCGAATCTTATTTTGTTACTTACGGACAGCGTCATTCCGGGAAAGTGTAGACAGATTGGAGCGACTTCCGGCCAGCCGTCGGCTACGTAGAAGTGAAATTCCCACACCCTCTCCTCCATGTAGGTCAAAAGAGTTTGCTGAAACTGAATATATGGCGCAAGCACTTTGACTTAGTAACCGATCAGAGGTGGATGAAATTTGTAAATATTCAAAATATTTGTAATGCAAACACATCAGGTTAGGTCAGTAGCAACGTGAAAGGGGTTGGAAAATTTATTTTAAAAAAATGTTTGTATCCGTTTATAACCAAGTTGAAAAGTTGAAAAATCACAAAACGAGGAAAGATATTTCTGGTATGAATTGTCGGATAAACCTGAATACACCAGGGGGCCACCTTGGAGACGTTGGGTTCTTGTACAACCGCTATACCATTTGCTTCGCACAGTACATAATATGAGTCACGTAGCCTTAAGCCTGGTTTACAAACGAACCCATTCACTTTCTGAACTTCTCGACAGTCAATTTCCGCAATTCGTATTGAGTCTCTCATGGGAATTATTCGCGGCTGCTAAATCATCCCCAATTTGGCAGGGATGCTACTGCAGCGACTAAGAAGATAACCCAGTTACTTTTTCGAGCTTGTCCATTTAGCAACCCCTAATCTAAGACCACCCTCTTACGTTAAAACTTGCAACCCTTATTGAAACGTCAGCAAAGGCTGCTTCAGCCAATCGATTAAACAAGATCAATTTTATGGCGATTCTCAAATGCATTTACGTCATCCAACTTTTCAACCCCTTTTCACTCGCACCCTTATCTCTCGTTAATGATCACCTCGAATTTTCATATCCTTAATTCTTACAAATTTTTCATACAATTCTTTACGGTATCACGAACTTGCATAAAAATATCATTGCATCGAGTCACTATGACGTTTTCGACATTCACGTGCAGCCACTGCAGTTTATCTCTGAATAAACAGTTTACGTAAACGAAGATCGACCAA
The DNA here is from genome assembly GCA_030142615.1 of Syrista parreyssii. Taxonomy (NCBI): domain Eukaryota; kingdom Metazoa; phylum Arthropoda; class Insecta; order Hymenoptera; family Cephidae; genus Syrista; species Syrista parreyssii. The sequence continues at coordinate 421,498 of JARQTG010000140.1, read as the reverse complement.
GGTCAAACTAGATCCGATGCACGTCAAGATTTCCCTTGCATTTTTTTTTTCCTCCCTTCATTATATCCCTCGACAGGAAAATCGATGCACTTCGCATGTCGCCCATCGTCCTCGGCGCCCCAACAATTTTACGTAGCCACCTACAACCGGCAAGTCAGTAGATCCACACCACATCAGCACTTTACAAGCAGGACGAGGCACACGAATACCAGGTCTGAGGTTGCTAGCTGAAAGGTTAACTTGACTCTAGTGAAACTTCGTTACACCACCCTTACCCTCCTCCCTTATACCTATACTGCATACAGATTATACTAAATTCAGTACGGCATTGCTCCACGTGCTATTCCCGCACGTATCGACCCCTTCTCGTTAAGCAATTTCAATGATCAGCTTTTCCCAGCAAAAATCATCCTCCCTAATTTCCTCAAGGCACAACGTACAGCCACACACGACATCCGCATCAAAGTTCACCCGGGTCATTAAACGTTTAAGAATCACCCCCTACGTCCATCCGGTGTATCTGCTTGTATCAACATAATCCCAAGTTTCCCCTCAGTCCTCCCACAGCATAAGAAATCCTCGATGGGGAGACTCACGCACGCAGCTGCGTATACCAGGTATACCCAGGTCACCGTCGATGCCAAGTGCGGGTCACGTTCATCAGAGCTTGCCCGGGGATGTCGTATTTGACCTACAGTATACAAATTGTACGTACTGACGAAAAAAGGTATAAGGACTCGACTGCCGGTGCTGGTGGGTCCTTGTATAGCTGGAAGACAAGGGTCAGGGTTCCCGGAGGTCACGACCTTCGTACACACACTCCCCGTGAACGTGGAACGCGAATAGACGGCATTGCGGCGACCCACATCTCTCTGCACACCATGGTGAGACCGATAAAGATCCGTATCCCGTCTGCAGCGTGTCCATAGTTTAGAGGGGCAAAGGTCACGGGGTCCACCAAGGCAACCTTATGGAATAAGAGTCATTGCCTACGTAGTAGGTGTTTCTCTTACTAGCTTCACTGTGACTTGCTACAGGACCTATGTACGACACTGTGGATCTGGGTAGCACGTGCGTCCTTGACCCTGACCCACCCTAACCGACCTGGGTTATACGTAACCTCCTAAGAATTCAACCTCATCTACGGGTCTGAAATCACCTGGGGTATCTGGGACTACGGGAAACTCTCCGAATGATTACGTAGTCGATTTATCGAAGGTACGTCTCTCGATTCTCGAGTACGATTTGTGAACTGCTCGCACGGCATTGCGGTGACCCACATCCTATGCGATCACGTCGAACTTCAACACCCCGACACGCAACTTCCACCCCCTTATGGTTATATTGACTGTATATCTGTATGCGTATACTGATGACCATTACGATCCGTTCAGGCGACACCGTTAATTTCAAATCCTAACTCAATTTGCTAGTTCGTTTGAGGTCTCCATGATTCTGCATTCTGATTATCGTTCTACTGTACCGACACAGTGGATACTATCATGGCGCTGCTGTTTTACCATGATAAATGATAAATGGGATTTTTATCATTGGCTCTCGGTACAACGTGGATGAATTTAATCGACTGTTGTTCAATTCTGCGAGTGTCACAGGTACCTGATTTTTCTGACTTGAGACTGTCTAGGGACTAGGGGTAAGTTTTGATAAGGGTTCAGTTATCACGATGAGTTATCAATGGCGTGATAAAAAAGGTTTAACTTTGGTTAGTAAAAAAATTTTTACAAAGCTCGTGGGGGTTGAGTTACTTCCGCACTGACGAATTTCATCTGTTCTTGAAGTCTCTCTTGGGATTCTGTGCTCCGCTCCGATAAATCTCAATATATCGATCCGTGGACCTGCCAATAAACTCGTACTTGCCATTAATACGGATTGCTACTGTATATAGGGAGATCGATGGGTCATAGGCAAAGGGTACTTAATTTTCTCTTCTAATGAGGCCAATTAGTTACAATTCGTGTTTCAGAAGCCTGGGACACTTGCTGCAAGAGAATCAGTGAAAATGTTTACGGCTTTTATAGGGTGTAATTTTTTCTTCACCCCCCTTCGACTTCTCCTTCCCTCCTAGTTGTCAAATTAATTATTTAATTTAGTTGGATATACCGTCTTTTCAATAATTCGTTTATCTATCGACTGTCAAAATGAATTTTCGTATCTGGCTTATTCACTCTTATCTCATTCAGTACTTTTGCAGTGGGTTAATGTATTCCCAACCATCCCTGTCAATTTTACAGGGGTTTGGCGCGGAGGTTTCTATGAGCTGCTGAAAACATTAGGGCGAGCGCCATTACGGATCACTGCCATAAAATGACGAGCGTTAGCTGACCTAGATTCCAAAATTATCTGCAGGGATTTTTTGTTGTTGGAAACTCCAGTCAATCCTTATCAGTCATTTCCGTGCTTTCTTATTCATTTTTTTATATTTGGGCTATTTAATTTTTTTTTTAGAGATAGTTTCGTTTTTGATCTTGTATATATATATGACTCACCTTCAGGGACTCTGGTAAATATCCTGTAAGGAAATCCAGGAGCTGCGGCAATTCTTCCGCGGTGAGTAGACGAAAGTTTGTGCCCCTCTCCACCGCTTCCGGGCACTCCATACTAAAAGTAATTAACAAAACCACTCTTATTAAGTAGCCGTAAAATTCTTTACCATACGAGACGGATGTCTGACGATGCTAAAGAATATTGTCAAAAATTGTTCGAGAGCTTCGTCGGCACTTTTAGTCATTCGTAATGTACGAAAACCTATTGCCATATGCAAATATCAGTATTTTGAGCTTACGTAACACTTCGTACTATAACAGTGATTCAAACGAAACCCGTTCTGTCGTAATGAAAAATATTGCCGATAATCAATTATCGTTACGAACCCATGTAGTCCCTTGATAAAAATTCACATATAACAGGTTAACATCGAATCGTGGTATCGCAATTTTATTCAAGCAAGGATTCCATTCGATCGCCCATGTCTTCTTTTTTACTAAAATGAACACCAAACTAGGTGACTTTTACATAACTAACACAGTATAGTTTTAGGAGGGAGAGGGGGGGAATGAAGTTTTGGAAAAATTTACATAATGAAATTTACTGGCAGATTATTATTGGAACGGTATGACACGAATATAGGAAAATATGTGTCCGTCGGTACGTTACCGACGGGGTTGCTTATTGTTCGTACCGAAGAGACAGTTTAAAAGCGCATAAAGGACTTGCGGGAATTCTTGCTTTAAACGTTACTGTAAATGACAAGTATACGATTCGTTATATAATTGTCTGCTAGCATATAAAGCGATAAGGTCAGCTGATGTGAAAGACAATTGGATGCTGTATCAATCAACGAGCTGAAGTCTATATATAGGTTTATATAATATCGAGTGACCGTTCGAGGGTGGCGAATTTAAACTCGTGCAATGTTATTAACGCATTTCATTTTACCCTCGCTACCCTTGTCTTCAACCCTAAATTTTTTTTTTTTTTTTTCAAGAAGCAAACTAGTTTGACACGACTTCAAGTACATACCCAAGTATCCCTTTAATAATGGGTTGTCAATTTCTACCCTTATTTTTTGGGCTCCTCTTTAAAAAAAAATTGCTACCCCCTCGCCGGTTCTAGGGAGAAATAAAAAATTTGTCATATTTTTATCAACAGTACAAAGGAAATGCTAGGTTATTGTGCTACTGTAAAGTAGTATCTTTTTTTTTCTTTTTTTTCCCTTACAATTCTCTGAACTGTCGTTTACCAAACACAATTGTTTCTATGCACAAGATAATGACGCCAGGTGGAAGCGACTGTTGGTTCGTAACAAAAATTTCATTTCTTGCTTCTGCCGATCCTTGGGGTCGTATATTTTCGCTAGGGTAAATTCGCAATCGGGACAAGGGCGTTTTGCGTGACTCATGTTAATATGGGCTAACTCACCCCTCTTATATCTTCGGACTACGAAACTTCCAAGTTAAGCTTCGATGCTCGAGCTTTATTAAATTGTATATATACGAGATATACGAGAATGTACAAGGGTTGCTAAGTATATGAGATTGTAGCTGCCCGTTAAAAATTTAAAATTGAAAAAAAATTTTTTACCCACTCAGACCCAATGTCTTGTTACCACCTATGTACTGTATGCGATGTATAAATGTTTAATGCCTGCAGACAGTGCGACGATTGGCTGAACTTGGATTCTAGTCTGTAAACGTATATCGTAGATATGACTACTGTCAGGTGTAATGTGGGTTAATGAATGAAAAGTACTTCAGGTGAATCAGGTGAATCGATTGGCAGTAACGTGATTCGCGGATGAGCTTATCCCGTTTTATCTGCTTTTATCGAGGAAAAGGGAAAATTGGGATAACGTTATCACGGGATTTAACGAGCGGACTCTTTTGCGGCAGACACATTTATTTTCCACGTAGAAAATTTGCGAATACCATCGATAAATTTCATGCGAATTTTTTTTGGTCGTTTTATTTATTTTTTTGGGGAGAAAAATTTCTAAATTATTCGTGGATTCCGTAACGATTGACCTTTTTTTGGTAATTTATTCTCCGACTTTTAATGCAATCTGCTCTTTATCGTTCCACTGTATTTTATAGCTAGTAAAACGATTCAAACGACGTATCAAATTTACATAATTCTATTTGACGTTTCGTATAGTGCAAGCTGGCTAATGTCTGGGTCGAAGCTGCCTGTACACCTTAACACTTGAAATACTCGCGTATCTAAGGTTTCCAACGTTACAGCAGTGCAATCAAACGTTACCATAATTTCGGTAGAAAGTTTTGAATGTTGATCACAAGAGGATCGTCACCATTGACAAAAATGAAAAAACCCAACGCTCATTGAAATTTGTGTGAAAAATATGAAATTGCTTCAATTAAAACCTGAATAGAGCATTAATGACTATTTTATGAAATTTCCTAAAAAAAAAATTGAATATGAATCAGGCTTAAGAAAAAAATGGTGGAAACAGCTGCTGCATATCGATAAACGTGATGCACTCGTGCACAAGCCATATTAATACACCTGGGTCAAATCGACCCGTGCCGCAAATCCTATGGCCAAGGGAGCACAGTGTAAGTATGGGTATACTAAAAAAAAATAATAATAACAATTAAAGCTGTATACTCGATAGATGAGAAAGAAAGAGAAACACCCTCGTGGAAACGAGCCTCTAGTAAATCCGGCCTTTGGCCGATGGTGAAATCTAGGAGCATCGCTTAAATTATTTCAGCGTTGATATTGATTTACCTGAGTGAGTGGGGACGATGTAATATCGGGGATGATCGGCTGGTATCTTCGGCGAGGTTTTCTGACACTAGGCGTTGGTGCCTGATGAATCTCGGACCCCGGGCCAGGCTCGAACGCGGTGGTGACTTTATGCGAAATCGCGAGCCGTGTGCCGTTGTCGCCAAGGGGTTGTTTCAACGGAGGCAGCCGCCCTCGCCGCCCCCAGAACCCGCACTGCCGCCCCTGGCCTCCTTCGTCTATCCACCGAGATATGAGAACGCATGGCGCAAGCGTACCTGCAACAGTGCCGCATTCTAAATTGTGGCGCCCCCTGCATTATGGTCTTGTTAGACTGATTTTTTTTTTTTTAAGTAGGGGTGGTGCAGGTCTGGTTGAAATATTTACCTCATATTGACATTGTTGATTAAAATAAGAAAATGGATTGAGGCCAATTTTTTATAGGGGTTGTATGAGAAATAAAAATTTTTTTTTACCCTAGTACATCGCCTTGCGGCAAATTCGTATTGCGTTGCATAATCGAGTGTCGTTTTGGTTATGTATTTGGTATGTGTTCGCGCAGGGGTGCAAGGTCGGGAAAAAAAATTGTACTGATATATTTGTAGTTGGATGGATTTTTTTTTTTAAGATTTTTCCCTGAATTGTTTTATTTCTAGGGACTTGATAGGGGGTGGTTAGTGGGGTAGTTGGATACTGTTGGGTTTGTGTATACTTTGCCACCCTTGTTGGATAAATTGCGTAGTTGGTTTTGCGTCGCGATTCGCTGCGCGTTATTAGAGGTTGGTTGTTTACTGTACTTTTTTTTTTAGTGTAAAATTATGTGTACTGATTGTCTTTTGTGTTCTTGTAATCCATCAATCTAGTCTTTGCTTTGGATCTATTATAAGTACGTGTAGTGGGAATTCAGGATAGATGGTGACAAGGGTGGCAACATATGATTTTCATATAAAATACTTATAATTATGTTTCTATTTTATACAGTAATTATACATGGTACATTCTACTTGTAGAAATTCATGATTTGCAGTTAATTTATAGCAATGTACTGCAATGGCTGATTTACTGTCGTACTGATCCTTCTAAATATTCATGTTCGCACAATTTCACTATAAATATTATAATAGGAAATACATTCTGGTAAGAAATCAGTACTACAGTAGTTGCCGACATGATAAATGGGATTTGAAGAAGATACAAATTTTCGTCTATCGGATGTATCAATCCGTGTGATCAGTATGTAATTTCAATGTAATTTTCATTTGAACGAAAAATCATTTTTATTGTAAAATAAAATGCGCGTTATCATTGGCATGTAGATTATTAAAAAAAAAATAAATTTTGTGTATATAATGTTATATTTTTATTCTAAATTATTATGGCTAAATATTTATATTTTAAATATAACCCACGCGCCGGCTCGGAAGTCACGTCCTTATTTGGTGCTCCCACGTTTTCCTCATGGCCACGGCACTGGCGTCGGCGTCGCGACGCGAAACGGCTGTCTGCAGCCTCTCCCGCGTTACATCGATCCATCTCGTTTCTCAGCAATCCAGTTTCAGAACGTGGAAAGAGACAGTAGAAAGAATTGATATGTTTACCCATAATACGGTAACACGGGTAGTACGTCTTAGGAAAGGATCAAAGTTTGAAAATCATGTGGCGTCAGCAGGTGCAACGTAGACTTCGTGTATAGGGGCCCATAGACGCCCCTCTCTTGCGTGAAAGTGCGTCGCGCGGAAAAACTTCAGTGACGAACTGCAAAGATTATTATATTAATGAAGAGAATCGTGCGTTTCATGAAAACTGTGTCGATTGGATTTATAGCGATAAGATTTTTAACGACGATAATCGTACATAATCATCGACGTATCTACAGACGCTGTAGATACGAAAATTATTAAAAACTGAAAGTCTTCGAATAGTTATCGTTTTTTGTACTCAAAGGTACACGCAGGAGCGAGACGTATTGCGAGAAAAAATTATTGGTTACCTGAACAAGAGGTGTGGACGTGTTACTAATCCCATAATAATTATTGTGCTTTGTGATTGTGTCATGAGCAGTCATTATTAATCGTACAACGAATCACGAACTGTCTTCCTTGACGGATGTTAGGAGAGTCTTGAGTAATGGAAGATTTCTATATCCATTGACAGAATATTGATCGGTGAATCGATTTGAAAATATATCTATCTATAGATATGTGGAGTTGTTTTCGAGCAGGTAAATATATTTACCTTATATTCGTAAACGAATGTCGTAGAAGAAACCGTGTCGTTTCTATGATAATCAAGTAGTTCTCTATAATGCCACTGGCGCGACAGTACAGTCTGGCGCACCTTCGCCATCTGTCGGAAGAGTCACGCATCTCGATGGTCCAATTGTATTTGGAATAAATAAAAGAAACGTTGTGTACACTGATGTGAATTAAATTTATGGACAAAATATTTGCTTATTGTCATACGATAAGCATTTTTTATAATTCTTAATATTCAAGTAAATACGCTATCACGTGTCAGTTGGCTGCCTATAATGGTACGGGGCATTACTACGTTGTACAAGAACGAGTTTCTTTATTCTTTTAGCTGAATTTAAGTATCAGTAAGTAAACTATTTTTAAGCTAGTCACAACAATTTCACACGTTACATTCAAGTCAACGATTGTTACATTAAATAGACTCGTATGAAAATTGTATAAACTTCATTTGATTCGTGAGTAGATTTCAAATGACCTCACGTGATACAGGCTGAATAAAAATTAAGTATTTACATCGTAATAATGAGCACAGCAAGAATATTTCCTCGTACTCAATTTTAACTTCTGGGTATACGTAGAGAGATAGTCAGCACCTCCAGGTTAGTTGACACAGTCAACTGCGCAGGATCACGTTCTATTTTTATATGACGATATTGTCCGATCCATTCGTCATAGTTCTTTTAGAAAATGGAATCAATGTTTAGCGAGACGTTTAATGGAAAGGCAAGGTGGATGTTCAATCATATTATGGATAAATCGCACAGTGTCTATAGAAACACTACGGCACCGTATAGTACGATAGCAATAAAAATTCATTCGAAAAAACTTTCTTTTTTCAATGCACCTATTATGCATAGTACATAAATTAAAAACGCGTCGTAACATAAGTCGAGTCTGAACTATCTGATCGATGTTTAGTATGTGTATATATATTTGTATATACATATATATCTTTTTTTAGATTATACGCACAAGCTAACTATGTTCAGAGGAAAAGGCGGCAACGCCAGGCAATTCGACAACGTGGATTATACACAACTCACCGAAACCCATAATGGTTTCGTGGATTCTCAGGTAAAGCTGTCTATTAATATCTACAGTGATATATTAGTCTTTTGTATAATTTATCGTTACGATACTCTAGTAAGGGTTTGATAAGGATTAATCATTCCTTTTTTTCTCTCTCTTTCAGTTCGTAAGTCCACCAGTTAAAATACCATGGAAAGCGATAACCTTAGCGGCACTGCTCTTCGTAGGGGGGACTATTATGCTGATTATAGGTAGCCTAATGGTTAGCGGACACATCGATTCTAAGGTAATATAATTTCTTTTTTTTCTTCTGTTGGATTATAAAAATATTACTCGACACCATAAACATTCCGGTGAGGTGGATGACGTGTTACTTCTTTGTTCCAGTACTCGGATCGGATGTGGCCGGTTATCATTTTGGGAGCGTTGATGTTTATACCGGGTGCTTATCACGTGAGAGTTGCGGTTCTTGCTTATCGAAAGGTTCCTGGTTATTCCTTTGATGATATTCCAGAGTTCGACTAATCGATCCACTACTTTATATTTACGTATACTGTATTGTTTATAGATGTATATATAAGTAATCACCAAAATGTGCTTTTCAATTGACACTGACTTTCAATTGACAATTGATTTATTGTCTTATTTTGGCGTTATATTCATGCAATTTATATTTTCTTTATTAAATGTATTGCGTTTCTCGAGGATGTGTTAATTGTTAATTATGTCAATGACGTCATGGACTATAACATAGCGTGCCAGTTATCGATTTCTACAGTTCTTGTTTAATTTATTCCTTTTCTCTGATTTTTTGTACGATTAAATGAAATACCAGAATATTTTTTTGATATCGGGCACGGGGGGGACCGAAATTAGTGTATTTATAAAGCCTATGCTAACAGCTGTTGAAATATATACATATATTACAACCGTTGGATGGAAAATTGATAGCTTAATAGCATATGTTGATGTAACAGATGTTGAGTAATTAAAGTAAAATTCCTTATTGCATAATGTTGGATCTTACATTCTATTGTTTTTCAACTCAGTGTCATCACTGATTACAACTGTACATGGGTGATGCTACTGGGATACGACCGGCGTATATGCTGTTATTTATCGATATTCAGTCTATATTCTCGCTTCGTAAAAAATGTATATAAAAAAAAAGAGACTTAAAAGGAACTATATACCACTGCAGTCTTAAATACAGGCGTCTTTTCGAAATAAAAATGGAGGATAATTTGATAATGATAGCGGTACGTTATCAACTCTGTGTCTATGTAACGACGAGGATAAAATTCTATCCCATAACGATGTTCTGAGATTCTTAAAATTTCGATTAGTCACGTATCACAATGTTACATGCGTAGATTTCATGTAATTGAGCAATTTTACACTATTGAATTTGGCGAACTTATCCCTATATGATTTAACAAATCCAAGAGGAGGATCGAATCTATCTTTCAAAATATTTGCCATGATCTGCTTAGTGCTCTTAATTATGCTTTTATTGTCATATTTTCTAACTTCGCTTAATTGGAGCTCCTTTGACGACGGTATTATCTGCAATATTATAAAGTACGTTACAAATTACTTGTAATTGTTATTGCGAAACATCGATAGCTTTCTAATCAATGCTACTGTACTTACCTCAAAGGACGCGTAAACTGCAAGTTGCCTTATGTTCATGTGATCAACCGCATGTCCAATTTCCATGAAAAGTTGTTGAATCAATTCAGTGACTGCCAGATAGATTTCCTCCTCCGTCCAACTGGTGTTTATCATTAGGAATATAGGGGTGTTGAGCTAACAAATGAAAATTATGAGATTAGACAAGCTAGATAGTGCCGTTTAGACACAGCAATGTTTTCATAACCAGATTGCCCTCCGTATTTCTTGTCTTTATTTTTTTACTTTTTAACTGTAAAATCTTGATAATTAACCTTTATCGGTTGATATGCTCCCAATTTGATGCCATATTGAAACAGTTGCTTAGCTAATGTTATGTCGCGAGTAGTAGCCGTTACTGTCACTGCTCTGAGTATATTTGGTCGTAGCATCAAGTTGAAGGGTATCAATAGTCTAGCGAGTTCAATGACCAAATCATGTTTTTCAGCTGTCAAAAGCGCTAATGCTAGTTTATCTATGCAGCGTGGAAGGTCTGAAAGTAAAGGGGAAAAAAAATGTATCTTCCTATTCTTCTTATGCTTCGTTATCGTCATTTAAACGAAGAGTTAATGTTTTACTGACATTTGATCAATAATTATTATCTTACCTATTGGAAAGTAAGTACAATATTGATCCCCAAGTAACGTGTCGTATAAGGCGAAGGCACTTTCCACAAAATTACCACATAGCGATTCTAGTAAGAGAGTAATGATCATCACCCGCAAATCTTCATCTCTACTCTCACTAGGAATCTTCCATTTCTTTCGATTAGTAAAAATCACATTGGTTTCTGTAAATGTATAAATGTTTTTTTTTTTTTGAGAATAAAATATCAATTTTGTCTATTTGGTGCTATATATAGAACTCACGTCTCAGAACATCAAGAACCTTTAGCGGGCGATCATTGGCTAAATATATTTCGGCGGATAGCAAAATGAATCCGGCATTAAAACGCGATTCATAAATTTGAAGTGTTTTCAGTAACTTATAGGCTAATACCCACGATCCGTTGTCAACTAGTTCTGTTAAGACGTATCTGCCTAGGGTGAACAATGTCTCTTCCAAGTTAGAGCTCATTCCAGTTTGGACTGAAAACGTGGAAAACGACAGTAGTTAGGTCTCAAGAATAGAGAAACTTTTTTTGTATTTCATATATTTTATTAAAGATATGCGCACTTTACATTTGATTACAAAAACTATAGATATAATTTTGATAACCTAGGCTCAGGTATAAAAGTTTTGGAAGGAAAAAAATATAGAAAGTGAAAGAAAGAGAGAGAGAGAACGTAGTAATACTCGTAAAACGAAATTAAAGAAAACTGCTTTCTTGTTATGCGATAAAATGCATTGCATCACTTAAAAAAAAGACAATTACTAAAAGCTTAAACGAACGATTCATAGTGCAATACGAAAAGGACATCCTAGATCCATAAAATTACAGTTAATTTTTTGATGTCCTTCCCGATATACGCTAAGGTTTATTTCGCGTTACCGCGATGCGCAACGTCGGTCAATTAACATAAAATGTGTTACGGCCACCTAATTTTTTGTCTTAGGGAAGAAGTGCTTAATGTTGTTGGAAAGTGTGTATTACCTGAAAACTTGATAATGTTGGCTAAGTGTTCGTCCGACGACATAATATTATTGCGCAGCATATTATAGCATCCTCTCAGAAAGAAATTGTTTTTATATCTTGAATATTTATCAAGAATCTGAAGTACGTGTTCGTAATCTCTGTGTCGAATGCCTTCCCTCAGACTTGTCAAATCAATGTTAAATTTCCAGAAGCGATGACGATGTGGTGAATATGGTACCGGTAGATTGTCTACGAATGAAGGTGAGTTTTGTAGTGAAGAAAAAACAAGAATGAATCAATATTTAATTAATTCTGACAATTTATAATTCTTACCAATTCGGTGTATTACCCATGGCACATCAGTAACGTAAGGTGAGTTATTTGTAGTACCACATTCAATTTGTGTACTTTCGTTACTGGGGATGTTACTTCTGTCACCTTCACAAATATCCAATCGCAGAGTACTGTCTGAACTATTCACTGGACTTTCTAACGTTGATAAACAATAAGGTGGATCGAATGTTGGTTCTCCTGCATCAACTGTATCATGAGTAGTACCACTCAACAGTTGAGAGATATACTGCTCCGACTTCTTAATACTAGTAGTACTTTTGCTATCGACGTCCAAGTTTGGTAAAGTTGTTACCAACGGATCGGTACAGGTATTAAAGGGGCTATAACCCTGTACAATTTGTAAGTTGACACTTGTACTGTTTTTAGGGTCCATTGTAATTCTGTCATATAGTTTAAAAAATAATGGTAATATATCATGTAACTCTGGAGCTTGCAAGTAACTGATGGTTAACTTGTTTATTAAATTTACAGCGACATCGTTAATGAACGCTTCATCCTCTTGCGCAGCAAGACATTCTTGTATTATCAATCGGACGTAGGAGGCGGGTGGTATTGATTTGATAAAAAGCTGCCGAAATGTTTTCCACAATTTACCAAAAACTATTTTCTTTTCGGCGTGTTTCAAAATCATTGGGTAGAGCGTGCTGATTCCATTTTCGTCGAATAGAATTGTCAGTTGATTGACAACTTCTTCAATTGACTTTTCGTTTTCTGTTAAAGACTCTACTGTTTTCTGCACGCAGTTATTGTTTAAATAGTTGGCATTGTGTATCAGCGTACACAAACTTAGTATCTGTTTTGGCTCTATCTTAGTTATCAGATTGCAGTAGATGTATTGTATAAAATACCTATATTCACATTTTATCGCAGATTCCATTACCGCACGTATGTACTCGTAACTTTTTTCATGTAAATTTAAGATTTGTTGGTTTAACTGTGAAAAAAAAAAGAATAAATATATCCGCGGTTGACAGTAAGATTCGCCAATGATTAGAAATTATGTAACACAGTTATAAATCTGATTTACCTACATTATGGTTGTAGCTGCAATTCCTTCTGTAGCACAAACCATGTTGCAATTTTTGAAAGCAATGGCCATAGAATATGTGGTGCGGAATCACTGGAATACTGTTTTCTTTGCTATCAGTGACTTCGCACCCTAATCTACTTTTAACATTTGCCTTTGACACTCTTGTTGTCGTAGGCAGAGAAGCAGCATCTTCTTCCTTCGACGAATCTTCCGTTATTGTATTGTCTGTTGTAACAGGTTGTATTTTTTTGGTTTCTGTAGATTTTACTGCGGTGTCTTTAGTAAATGTTACGCCCGAGAAAGTATTTGAAATTGAGAATCTTTTTAAATCCTCCTCAGCTTCTCGCTTGTTTTTTTCCACATAATTGTTCCATGTGTTATTTGTCAATGTGTACTCTTCAATTGATGCATGTGAATCAGCCAGCCCTGTAAAGCCATCTTCCATATCTTTGGCAAGACTAGAAAAACCATTGCTTATGAATATTACTGTGTGTTGTTTAGAGATAGTGTTTAGCAAATGTTAGAATAAAAATGAATTTTTAATACTTACTCGTTGATAACATCGGGATCACATAGGATAGAGATACAATCATCATCGTCGCTATCATTATTATTATTTGATTTATCTATTGCTGTAATTTTTTCTTTGCAGACTGCATCTTCATTCTTCGTAACATATTGACAAACTTCAGCACTCATTGATTGTTTTACTGGTGATTTATTAGCGTTGACAAACTTTTTCGTGCTTGACTGTTCCTCTAAATTGGAAGAGTGATGCTTCAGCTCTGCTGCTAGATTTTCAATGATAGCTGGTTTTATTTCTATAGTTTTGGACGTTCTTGACGTTCCTCTATGAATTGAAATAGGCTTGCAATTTTCATTAACGGTTGAGGTATTTGGTTTACTTAAATTAGAAGTGTCACACGTATTGGTTGATGCACTCTGTAAAATATTTGGATTAGAGTCTGTTAATTTCCGCTTCTTCCAATTGCTTCTATCTAATTTAATCTTTTTTGTATTAGCTTTTTCAGAAGCCGTATCTGTATTTTGCGCCCACCCTCGTTTTTCTGATGTAATCACAGTTGATCGTTGCTTGTTTTTATAAATGTTTTCAATATTTGTGTCCTTCATAGGAATCTTAGTTTCCTGAACAGATTTAACATATTTCTCAGCATATGATGTAGTCTCTGAATTTGATGCAATTATATTAAACTTCTTTAAGTTGTTTGTTGTCAATGATTGCACTTCAATGAGTTCTTCACTGTATAGTCTCTCTGTTTCATTTATTTCCTTGCATTTGACTAGTGTTGGAATAATTTCACCAGCGTTTGTCTTTGATGATGCATTCGTCTTGTTAGGTACAGTTCTTGCTCTTTCATTCTTTGTAAATTCAATAGATTGTTGAACATCAGTTTGATGACTCAAAATTTTTCCAATTTCATTGGCATTTGAATCATCCTGCTTAACACTAGTTGTTGTTTCTGATATTCTATTTTTTATACATCTACTAAAGAAATCTGAAATAGCATTGTCAATTTGATTGTCCTCATCTGTAATGCTTTCATCTGTTGTGTTTTCTATATTGACACAAGTATGAGACTCACTTTTAGAAGAATGAACTATGTTGCTATCTGTTTTAAGACTACTTTTATTTTGTAAAAAATTATGTTCAAGATTTTGCTTGTTTTCTGCATTATTATTATTTTCATTATCTGTTATAGTCTCGTCAAGTAATGGCATTGACAGATTACAAATTATTTTTGTACTTTGGGTTTTTTTATTTATTTTTTCTTGTGACTTAATCATTGGGCAGTTGGTAGTTCCATTGTTTGAATTTGGTTTTTTTCTATTTACCATATTATTCTGTTCTGAATCACTAGAATACTTTTCCTTTATGTTCTTGTCAGAAGAATGCGCATTATCCTCAAATAAATGGTTTTGTAGAATTAATGAAGCATCAAATGTATGCTTAGGAAGGACAAAATGATTAATTATTTGTGGTAATTTTCTTTTTGCTGTAGTTACTAAAGAGCCACTGTGAGACTTGCTCATGTTTAAAGAACTACTTTTCTTTGTAAGACATTCATGCATGGGTTTTGAATCTTTTTCACTGCATAAGACATCTTTGGCCGAAAAAATATCTGCTCTGCAATTACTTTCTTCCGTCAAAGAATTAACATCTGTCCCATTTATTTGTTCTATTGACAAGGCACTATGTGCCTTAATCTTACAATTTTCTGTAAATAATCCTTTGTCATTGCAAGCATCAGATAGTCGTTTAAATGTACATCTAACTAAATGCACTGAACATTCTCGAAGTTTAATTTGATTTTTCCTATCTGTTTTAATATTCATTGTTCCAGGTACCAGCCTACATTCTTCTTTTTGATTTGCATTATCATTGTTTCTTTCACCCAGAGCCTCATTATGTTTTGGACTTTTTTTCTTAGGTAAATGTTCAACAAGTTTCTTTCTTGGTCTCCCCCTTTTTCTTACTGGCAATTTCACCTCCTCTGGTTTACTGCAACTTAATTCCTTGGAAATTGGTATTTCCAAATTATTATTCTTATTTCTATCTGTCTCTGTTTTATGTACACTAAGGCAACGTTGTAATGAAATGCTGCTATTTGTATGAAGAATATCATGAAGAATAATTATGGGATACTTAGATGCTTTGAGCGACGTATAATCTTCTAAATGATTATCATGAAATTTGTTACTATTATTTTCCGAGTTAGACGATGTCTCATACTTTTGAATTTTGGATTTGTTATTTAATACCTTTGTCTTCATTCTTGTTTTAATCCCGAATCCAAGTCGGACACCTTTCTTCCTTTGTCAAACGATCTTCCTATGCAGATTTCTTTTACAGTTGAAATGCACGGTATCTTTACTTAAGCAATAATCATCAGATACGTGATATCTCTTTAACAAATATGCTTTTATAATTCGTTAACTCATGCTATACTGATTGAAGCAAGCAGTTTTTGTTTATTTAACTAGACTGCATTCGGAACACGTGCACGGCGCACTTGAGCTATTATCAGTACAGTGCATACCGAATCCATTATTGTGAAATACGATAAAGCGGTTGAAGAAACGATTCAGCTTCTTAAAATAAGAAATTATATAAGAATAAAATTAGCAAACAATACGCATTGATATGCATATTACTACTTACGATTACGCAAAATGCAAACTTGTTGTCTACGCGGCGTTTTTCAAAGATTCCAACGTTTCTTCGAGAATCGCATCTGAGTTTCGATTATTACCGTTGCCAACGTAAGAAAGACCTATTTCTAGAGAATATTAAGATGGTACACTGTATTTTTTTGAATAACATGTTTCGCGGGTTACTAATAACTAGCGAGTGGATTAGATTATGTGAATGTTATAAGTCTTTTACAAGTTTCAAGTTATAAAGTATAATGTTTTTTAATATGGTAAATTCGTACCATTATACAATATTTAATTCATCTTCATTACATTCTTTATGATTCAAATAGTCGTGAATTTGTGTAAGTAGGAATCTGCGCCAGGAGGATGCCGGCAGAGTGTACTTTGCGTCATAACTGTCATTTACTATCGGTACTAGATATTCGCAGTACAATTTTAAAATGTCGGACAGTTCTGACGATGAAATAAATGGCGGTGAAGAAGTTAGAGATCCATGGGTTGCGTACAAGGATAAGGAAGAATGGAAGGACGTAATACCTTTGCCACAAGACGATGGTCCTCATCCGATTGTAGCAATTGCTTACACGAACAAGTGTAAGTTATCATAACCTGAAATCACAATTCTTGTACATTGTTATATTATTTCATTGACGTTTTGATTTTGCACTGACGTATGCTATCATAGGGTATAAGACCGCTTAAATAGTTTATAAGAGTACATGTCATTAGTCATGTCTATGATTGTATTCTTAATATGTTACAGTTAAGGATGTGTATGATTACTTTCGGGCCATCCTGAAGTCTGGGGAAAAGTCAGAAAGAGCCTTGGCACTTACTGTGGACTGTATCTCGTTGAATCCTGCAAATTACACAGTATGGCAATATCGAAGGGAGATTTTAAAGGCTTTAGGAAAAGATTTGAGAAACGAATTAACGTACGTGGATATAGTCATCAAGCATAATTCCAAAAATTATCAAGTCTGGCATCATAGGAGAGTCATTGTCGAATGGCTTCAAGATGCTAGCGAAGAATTGGTATTTACTGAAGTCATTCTGCGGAAGGATGCAAAAAATTATCATGCTTGGCAGCATCGTCAATGGTGTATGAAGACTTTCAAGTTAGTAAAGATAATCATAAGTTAGATAATAAGTTGACATTGTCTATGTGACTTCATAAGAATTTTTCTCTTTTGCAGCCTCTTTGATATGGAACTGACATATGTTGAGCGATTACTGAAGGAAGATGTTAGAAACAATTCAGCATGGAATCAACGATATTTTGTGTTGAGCAATACTACAAAATTTGAACAAGATGTAATAGAAATGGAAGTTGATTTTGCATTAGATAAGATAACGTTGGTCAAAGGAAACGAAAGTGCCTGGAATTATTTGAGGGGGTAGGAAATAACTGTTACATAACATGTCCATGCATTACAATACTGTCATAACAATCAGTATCATTTATTAAATTTTAGCATATTGATGCATGACACTAATGGAGGTTTAGGACACAACGAAAAGGTGCTAAAAAAGTGTAAAGAACTGTATGACAAAGGCTGCCGAACCAATTACTTACTAGCCTGTATAATAGATATTTCTCAAGAAAGGCAATGTGAGAATGAGCCACCCGAATCGATATATCATATTGATCATGCGCTAATGGTAAAATTTTTCAAATACTTCAATGCAAGCAGCAATAAACTCATCACATGTAATAAAACAAGCTTATCCTGCGTTTCAGTTATGCAAAGAGCTGTCTGAAAAGTATGACAAAATACGAAGAAGATATTGGGATTATATCGGTCAGCAATTAGAAGAGTCAAAAACACCTTCGTAACTGTGTATATATCCACTGCATACAACATTATTTTTGTGCATGTTACAGATCCACTATCTCCTTATTACGACTCAGTCCTCTTACTAAACAACAGTCCAGATTCCTCGCATCTCATATCCTGAAAAATCCTACACTCCAATGGATCCTTTCCAATAAAGATGTCGTCTTTGGACGACGTGTTCGAGGGACAAATTATATGTAAGTGATCGCTGCCATTAACGTTACAAACTATATAAATGAGAATAAATATATTTAATCCTTGAGGAATATGATTAACGCGCAACATACTGTTTTAAATAAATGGCCTCTGATGCAGGCTATGCGAAATTAATCATGAAAGACATTAGTTTTTCTTACCAACTTAAACCTGTAGAATATTTAGGATCAGCATATGGAGTTGTTGCCATCGAGAATATGCTGGACATATAAAACTATACCTTGTAGGTAAGAGTGTAGTATTGTCCTATCCCTATCTATAATTACCAAATCAATAAAATCAATACACTCCAAAGTCGCGTGTCAATTTTAAAGTATTAGAGACGTTCCGCGTTATAGAATAAAAATAATACAATATGAGAATAAGTGATTGTTAACGTTAGTAATTTATTTATTTATAAAATAGTTACATACTCCCAGGTATAATACAATAATTAATCAGTAATGGTAATTATCGTAATGGCCTAGGCTTAGGCATAAACTAAGGTGACTTCGAACGCAGCGATTTCATGACCAATGACCACGTTAATTGCGCCTTTCAATTATGCCAGTAACTTCAAGACTATAGGCAATTCCTCGAGCGTCGTCGAGCTCATCAATCTAATGTAAAAGTTTATCTTTTGAATTCCGTTACGTTGATATGATAAAACTACCCTTCGACGCGTTACAGATTACTGAACAGAAGTCACCCCTCCAAGGTAGCGTCGAGAATCCAGAAATGTAACGTTATTTTCATTGGAGACAACCGATGGGGCAGTGAATTTACTTGTTCGGGCCAAACGTTTATTTATACACGATTCAAAGAAACATGTCACGCTAATTGCTTGCCTACAAGTTTCGCCCTATTGTTTCATGCGACAGCACTTTGTAAAGTGCAGCGTCAACTGAATAAGTAATGCTGTGACAATTTCGATTAATTAATGAAATTTTCATTAATTTTCTTTACTCCCTTGCTCCACTCTGTGCTTTATTTTCCATTAATTTAGCTTTCCGATTAAAAGCTGTATCAGGGGATCATCTTGATAGACGGGCTCTCGCGCTCGGGTTGCCGTATACAAAATTCCGAACGAACCTTGTTTGGAATGCAAACTTTTTCCTTTTATTTTTTGTTTAAACAATTTGCCAGACCGTACAAATGAGCGTTTCGTAATCAACGTAAAAGAATGTGATACGTCTTGACATTAGTTCGGCAGACATCCGCATAATGGAAAGTGGCATCTCGGTGCACATTTCGTCTTCACTTACGGAACATTGCCGATTGAAAACCTTGACATAAGGACAAAATGGCTCTTAGCGGAGGCACAGGACACGCGGGAGAGGTTTCTTAAACAGATTTCTTGCTTATCTACACTAACATTTAACAATAAACATTCAAACGATTATTTTACACACTCGTGCCCAATTTTTGCCGAGATTCGCGAAATTCACCGGCTTTTTCTTCGCGTCCACCAAGAGAAAAAATAATGAGCCAATAAATCTCATCCGACATTAAGAGACGATAACCTTAAACTCTTAGTCTAATCCCGTTCCTCGTTTTGTAGGTAAAATCACGGCTACTGTTGCGACATCTTACACAAGTTATTTTAAAGCTATGAAACACGTAGTCTTACCACGATAATATTCATATTATTTATATATACATATACACTTGATTTACACTGAAAATATATCACCATGTGAATATTTAACTTTAAAATACTTCATATTTAACATCATATATTAATTCATCTATTTTAACTGTTTTTAGCCGTACAGCATCTGACAATAATAGGATGTTGACAGAGGAGCATGGACCTAAATAAAAATCATTCGTGAAGCCTTCATTGAACAGTGAATTCCAGTTTCAAACGTGGAAGGGATATCCAGAAAAAACAAAGTCGTCTGAGAACAGAGTAATAAAAAAATGTCTGATGTATCTTGAAGATCTTTTCACATAGCTACTAGTCTCAGACGCCGTATGAATTCGATTATTCAAGTTCCCTTATTATTTTGCTATTATACATAGTCTATGATTGGACCATCTGTCAGCCATTACAAGCACAGCCCGGCAATCCCTTTAATACTTGAATGATACCTCGAAAAAATGTCTTAAAATCATTTTTTACGTCGAAACTTCCACTTCGAAGAAAATAAAAAGCGTGCGCAATTTTTTTTTACAATTTACTTCAAATCTTTTTTTTCGTTAATTATGCTTTTACTTTCCAATCATTTTCTTATTTCTTGCTCTAGTGTCACGCTTCGTTCTCGACGAGGTTTGCCTTTACTGATCCGTCTAACGTGATTCCTAGCTAACGAGTACAGAAGTTTTCTACTAGTTTATAGCATTGTTATCTACATATCTAAAAATAGGATGATAATATAGTACGGATATACATATCTTATACGAGTGTAGAACCGACTGAGAATTTTGATTTGATTTTTAGTTTTCTTCCAGAGTAGCGCGTGGATAAGATACTATAATAGATAACTATCAGTGCGACCAGTGACGTAATTATGTCCGTCATTAAAAAAGAATACGACTTCAGGAAAAAAGTGAGACAGCGAAGTTTGAAATAAAGAATTTTCCCGCCAAATCTTTCAATACCAGATATAAGCTTCGCTCCTATAAGCAGATATTAAGCCCGTTACACGAGCGACAGACGATGCTTTTCCATTGGCGCAAAAAATCAGAATAAATTGACCTAATACTAAAAAAAATCCAAAAATTGATTGAATTTCGACTTTTTCTATTCAACAGAGTCGGCCATTCCCTTAGGATGCTTAAGTTAGTACGCAGAGTTAAGAGTTCTTAGATAAGTAAGAGTAGTGTAGATAAGTAGCATGTACCGTACAGAGATGCTGCGCTAAGACAATAAACGATTCAGTACAGATACTATGTATTACGTACGGATGTCGCTATAGAAATTTTCATTTATCATCTATAACTCTAGACTCTACGATTAAGGGACAAGTTTTAGCGTTTAAAGAATTGAGAGCGCGCGTTGTGTTATTGTATCTTGCGTTGTAATTTCATCTTGTCTCCTTTCTTCTACCACTCCTCGTCTCTCTCTATCTTCCTCTCATCCCGATACCCGCTCTCGTACACAGCTCCTTGTCGGATTTAGATTATTTAGACAATATTGTATTTTTTTTTTTTTTTTCATGTCTCATTTATACATTTACGAAGTAACGTCAAAGACTTGCGGTAGTGATCGAGTTGATATGAGATAACATACGTTGTTTATCTCAATTTACACGTTAAACCTTAGGCTCTACAATATGCGCTGCCAAAGATCAAATTAAATCTGCGTCTATACCGATTATCTCGTTAGGTACAGATTCTTACATTTTTTTCTCTCCCTTACTATTTTCAATCAATTCTATCACCAAACGTTTACCATTGTTATCGTGTATCCTGTATATCTGACGGTTAGTCCAAGTGCAATGCAATTACTCTATACGTCACGATCCTCGCGTTCCTACCGATCGACCAACAGGCAGTGTAATGTAAACGATTAATATTTCCATTCAATGCTTTTTCCTCCTGTCTCGTATTCGAGCCTTTATAAATTTTCAATAGTTTCTATCGGCGCCTGCATACAGTCGCGCGCGCATCTACCGAACGTGCGAGTCCGCCGTTACATTCGATCTGTATAGCAGCGCATTCATTACCACTATTACTTAACGAGTTTATCGTTACCGGTCACAAAAATAAATAACTTTGTTTATTTACCCTTACACTAGAAACAACACATCTAATCGTCACCCTCGCTCCTCTAGGATCTACAGTGTGTTTCATCCTTTACCATTACGCTACAGTAGTGCATTCCTCTCCTGCTATCCGCCTTATACACGCACTCGTTAACGAACCTGTCAATTATCCGCGCTCGGTACGCGCTAAGACAAGCAGTGGTTCTACGTGTATATTTTCGTATAATATCAACAATAACAAAAATTTCGAAAACAATAAAATCTCACCCCCTCATATCTTACGTATTACCCAAGCACGCACGGTACATTCGTACACTATCGTACATGTATTTTTTCAATGATTTCTTAACCAACTATTTCTTTCTCTCCTCTCCCCGTGCATTCTGAAATGTAACCCCTTCTAAATTTCAAGAATTTTTCATAACCCATCCCCGAAACATATCAATTACGAGTAACACGAACAAATTCACTCCGCATACATTAATATCATATTCGTTCGTGTATGTACAGTAATAACATACGAGGACACTGGCATTCCCTTATCATGTGTGATTATCGTTATCTCTCACTCGTCTTATCTCTAGTATTAAACTATGGTAATACGCGTAATGCTTTGGCACCGTCGATTTACATATCGCGAGATGGCAAATTAAAAAAAAAAATTTTTTTGCCACGCGACTTTGTATCTTTTTTTTTTATCATACATCTCCCACACGTTATTAATTTGTCAACACGAAGCCTCGTACGATTCTTTAACATCTCCATCCTTTGGTTTCTTACAGCGAATTATTTCGCGACGAGGAACGTCGCTCCCGTTAGTGACGTCACCATGTCAGCCTTCGATCCTCCTCGCGGGGTCATGACCCCCCAAAACCTTCCCAGGTCCGGGAAGTGCGTGATTGAGCGATTATTCGGCAGCAGGGATTCCTTCAGGTCCAGGGTGTGTATCGAGGACGCGCCGAGTGTCAGAAGGCTGTGTCCAGGGCTGCCATACTCGCCGATATATCAGGATCAGCCCGACACGCTTCCAGAAATTCGGAAAGCGTCACCACTCCGTCCTTGTTGCCATCCATTTTCTGCAAAAGATATATATATGTATATGTCATATGTATATTTTTAAGTTTTATTAGGCTTTACGTTTACATGGCTGGGTTTGTGTATTTTGCGCATTTGCATCTGCTTTGTGGACGACAGGTGCGACATGGAAATTATTATCGCTCTTGATAGAAACAAAAGCCAACGCGTGGCGCCGTTGACTGCACGGGTAATTGAAATCACGCTTTACTCGCGACGGCCCATAAGCCCCTCTCGCTATGTAATTTCATCCCTTTACTCTCTTCCTCTCCTTTTGATTTAATATTTGTTTTCACTCTCTCTTATTTTCGCACCGTAGCACAGTGACGTGTATGCAAATACGAGTCGACTGATCGAAATAAAATATTCCAAATTTTTGACACGACCATTGTTGGCCCACTTGCTGCACGTCGCTGCAACTGCAACTGTTGGATCCGACAAAATTTCGTAGTGAAATGGCAATTGCGAAAATGCAATTTTTCACTCGACGAGCGGACAACCGTTTGCAAATTTTACGCTACCTTGGCAGTAGGCACCATTGCGTGTGTGTGAATTTTTGCAAATATATCAAAAGCCAATACCAATTACCAATAGACTTGGTTATCGGATTTTGTCGATAATCGATTTTTCTATAAATTCTTTTTTTTTTTCTTCTCATTTTATTCTCGTTCACGTTTAATTGTCATTTTCTGTATTATCCAACAGTCGTGTCCCTTAATGAGCCACTTTCTTCTTGCTCGATCGACTTTCTCGAACTCGATCCATTTTGCAAATTAACGACTCACCCGGTATACTCGACCTCGTAGAGACTCCCCTGTATTTCCATTCAATACGAATTTCATCATTTCGCGAATAGTTTGCCGAAACAATTGACGAATTATCGGAGGCTTTTTTTTTTATTTATACCCAAATCGTATCCGACTCGACCGAGTAACGAGGACGGCTTATGCCAGTTACACATGTTACCCGCCCGCGATTCAACGCCTGCAACAGTATTAATTAACACCGATTGATACCCATCGACGCGTGGTCCTTCTGTTTTATTAATTAAAACGTATATATATATATATATATACTCGCAAAATCAGAAACACACGTATATACGAACCAACACTGTCTCACTTTTTTTCCGGTTTGTTATTCACCATTGAAACATCACTCCTTGCCTCTGCCACGAAATAATAATGATAATCTCTCGAGATCCGCCATTTTCTATCATTAATTAATCGCTGACTTCAAGGATCGTTATTTCGCTATTTATACCGTTATGCACTAACTATATCTATAGCTACGCGTCAATTTATTAATTTGATCATTATCAAAAAGAGTGATACGATTTTTCACTTTTTCTTTTAATATAATATTTTTCATCATCCTTACAGACTTTACCCTCAAGCCTCTCGTGTAATTAACTGTTTCCACACAGTGCTTCCAGTTCGTCAAACATAATTATATATAAGGCTGTTCCCTCTAATGCAGCCCCCGAGGTAACGTTAGATCCCTAGTTATCCTGGACCTCAATTCAACTTCGATATCCTGTTTCGTTCGTGTTGACGTGTTTCGCGTTGTCAACATCATGTTCTCTATGAATGGGAAGTAAATATTCTTTTTTGTTCTCTGTCTTCCCCCACAGTCCCGTATACCCCTCGCGGCCATTTTGTCTCGTGGGATAATGCAATGTTAATAATTAGATAATGGATCCTTTTACGATGCTTAAGTTCTATATATGTATATAGCTATACGTGTATGACGTAGGAACCTTGGAAATAATGAAATCCACGCGAATCGATTTGCCGCTGGCTTCAATTTTCGTGACGAAACTTTACTAGGCGACAAATTTGAATTTTCCCGCTCAATTACCTAACCGTTATTCGACGAAGGGCCGGGCGACCTGAGCCCGAAAAGGCGTCTAACAATTTATAGGAAATTTTGAACAACGCCTGCTGGTAATCAACCATCGGAAATAGTTGACCAAGTTTAATGACCGTAACGACGTGCGCTAACGGAAGATGGATTTACGCCATTGGGCTTTTGCCTGCATGTCAACCGGAAATAGAGTACCGCAGGTTACTTTTAAATTACCCAAGCCAATCGATACTCTCTCAAGATTGTCTTGAGTCGAAAAATATTTCTCTTTCTGTTGGAGACTGTTAAGGTTTCTTGAAATGACTTTTATAATTAACATCGACCTATCTCTGTATTCTTATTTTGGACTCGTCTTATACCTATGAAAATTACGCGCATGCGCAGACCGTTATCGCGGATTAATCTTCTATATCAAGGGAACGCGTTGTGTTGACTTTTAGTACGGTCTCCCTGAGTTAAAGGGATGCTGCTAAGTGCTCGTAGGATCCTTTCCAGAAAGATCTCAATTCGTTAGCAGTAAAGGGCCCGAAATGGAATTAGAATATTTCAGTATAAAACATAACAAGCGCTATGCGAATTCAGGAATTTATTTAGCTCTCAATTTAAAATTTACTTAACGCTGTGCCTTTCAGCATCTTGATATTCTCAACGTCAAAAGATTCTGGATACATTCAAGCGTAACCCAAGTGCGTCTTGGAGGGATGAAAAATTGTCAAGCAGCATACAGAACTGTATGTGCTAAATACAATCAAGCGAAGCTACTCTATGGATACTGGGTGCAGGTCCTACGGGTTCTTAGGTAAACAGAAACCACAGGCAATTACGTGGAGACCCTTGCATGCTTACCATCTTGCTTGAGTTAGTGCTTGGCTGAGCTTGCCAGGGAGCCAAGGAGCCGGAGAGACTTTGGGCTTTGGAAGTCTGAACCGCAAATAGGCATTTGCTCCTCTAGCTAGTATCGCCTTTGCATTTGCATTTGACTTCTCAGTTTATACGTTCACGTAATACTAACTTGCGCTCGCGTGTGTGTGTATTTAGGGTATAAAGACATAACAGAGCCAATGGGTCGAATTATAAAGGCAGTTTAGAAATTCAATACACGATGAGTGGGCGTGGAGGCTGATGAAGATTGGGACTAATTAAAATGAAAAGATAAAATAATAAATGTTTGTTACAGATTATTTATTAATTATATAGACGTGCAGACTTTAATCTGTTTCACTTGATTGTTCTTGCTGAATGATCTACCGGGACTCTTGGTAATCGATAATGCCGGAAGTTATGACTCTGAGAATAAAGCATCACGTCGTTCCGGTCGATCTAATGGACCATTTAAGATAGGTCCTTCAGGAAAGTTACTATGGTGCTCCTTATCTCTTCTATTATTATCAGCGTCGTATATAATAGTAGCGCCCTTCTCTGGTTGGGGTTGCTTTTTGCTTGGTACGACAGGGTGTTGGAGACAAAAAGGGGTTGACTGCTTGGAACAGGGGGTGGAAAAGGAGTTTGTCATAAACAAAGAGGGAGGATCTGTGTAGTTTGAGGTGTCGTGAGAATTTACATCAAGTCTTACTCGACTGTCCCTTTCATCCCTCTAACTACCCTTAAAGCCCAAAAGACTCGCTCAGGCTTACTGTCGCCGACGATAAAAGTGAGTTAATTGATATTTTCTGTAAAAGTCCTCGTGAACCTAGACTTAAGGGTGCTCGTGGGACTCTATGGTTCCTACGTGCTTTATGCGTTTAAGGGACGTTAAATCTTAGGGTTAATAAAAATTAAAGGGTTAAAATCCTCTCTTCATTCAGGTTTGTCTCTGTGCTACAGAGGATATCTCTAGGACTTTATAGCCTTTATGTTGGCTGTATCTGCACTGTACTGCTGGATCGTTGTTCTAGTAACTATTTCTCTTGGAACTTTGAAGCCTTGTAACCTCCGTCTAGGGAATTAATTTTGCGTAGAGAGAGCAATGACAATGTCCAAAGTTTGGCAAACGTTTCGGTTAAGTCGACCAATGTGGGCACCGATTCTGTCCTAATGTTAATTTCATTCTCAGGGTTCGCGCATATGTTTACCGAGTCTGGTTCGCGTAACTAGATATTTGCTTAGGACCACGAGAATATTTCGTCGATCTAGGGAATTTTTGTTTTAGAGTAAAGGCTTTGAAAAGCAGTAGAGACACGGCGTCGATTACTTATTCAGTATGATTGCAATTGTTTTACGATTTCACATTTCGGAAAGGGGTTAATTAGTATCGGTTTCATCGTGTTTCAATGTTTCTATTGCGTAGTCGAAACTATTTTGCCGAAAGATGGCAGCACTGTTAGCACTATGGATACGCGGTTGAAGTTAGCTTAAGAAATTTTAGTTTGAGGCAGAAAGGTAAACGAAGTTTCAGAGGGAATGGCATTCGTAGATATCTTGTTTACGTTCTCATTTATTCTCTCTCGTTTATACACTTTAATCTAGGGGAATTATTATGGGAAATTTTACGACTACGTAATACCAACGCGAGTCGTTGAAGTTCCAAAGACTTTCTTGCGTAACCTTTGCATAAAATCGTTTGAGCGTCGTAATCGACCTAAGCGCTCTGGTTTTCCGAATGCTCGGGCAATTTTAGTCAAAGCCACGGATGACGGCGCTCGCCGTCCACAAGCTCTATAACTAACTTTAATATATATATATATATATATATGTTTCTAGTATCCAAACAAATTCTCTAGATACTAATCTAGTGATTATTGATTGGCTGATCTGTCACTAGACAAAACCACTGACAAGTTCCATTGTTTCAATTACCAGCTGTACGTGACTGAGTATGTACATACAGTTAGTATCTGAAGTGTACTTTTTCCACCCTCGATTTAACCCATTTGAGTTACTTTGATACTCGTAGTGATTATTATTCAAGTACTATGAAATAGAATCACAAGATGATTAAGTCCAACAGATGGGTACGAGGTGAATTCATTCCCGTGATAGAAAAAGGGTTGCTCCACATTATTAAAGTTATGAGGGCGTACCTCTCGTGTAGATATTTTGCCCAGTTTCAAGGATACGAATCCAATGACAGTTTTTGAGAAAACGTTTTTCCTGTTTCCGACGTCGCCATTTCTTGGTCACGTATTTTATCGTCTGACCTATGCAGCTACGTATTTCACTTCCACGAGGATCTTTCAGTGATGGATTTTTCTCGCAATTTGATTTCTGCTTGGTCCGTGATTTCCGGGCTTGTGCTTACTTTTTTACCTCAGGCCTTATACGAGCTCAGTGAGTTTCCAATATCGAGGAAACTCGCGTTTTCTTATTCGACGTTATCATCGTTATGGAATATTTCGAAGATAACGGCGGATGAATATATACGTTTTACAGTTTCAATATGTAAGATCGAATACGTAGGACTGGTTAAATTTTCATTGTCGTCCCTTTAATAAAGATACGTTATCAAAAATAATTTAATGTGAAAATTCAAACCATATATATATATACATATATATTAATATCGTCTATGTTAATCTTATATTTTGTTTTAGTAACGATGAGATTTTACCTGAAACATCCGATCGACTTTCTCACGTACTCCCTCGTGGTCCAAGTTAGGATCAGCAAATTTTCCCATGAGTTCGTAAACCGCTGTTACGATATCAGTCATCTCATCTCTTGTTATGCAACCATCCCCGTTGATATCATAGAGCGAGAAGGTCCAGCGCAGCTTCTCGTCCATGGATCCACGCGAGAGGATACTCAGACCCGTGACGAAGTCCTGAAATCGAAAATAAATTGCGTGTACTCATTTTTGGAACATTTATTTTTCGCTCTAAATCTCTTTTAGGGATTTCCCGAACATCGAAGGGGATAAAATAGGGGTTAATACGGGATATAGCTGTGCTCCAACATAGTACATTCTGGCATATGTAGATATTTATTCGTTGTATCTACTGGCATTGGTTACGCGACTGATGCGTAAACTTGTGTTTTCAGTTGGATACTCAAAAATAATTGACTACGGGCAGTTTCAATCGAAGAGACGAACATGCGTTTTTTTTTCTTTTTTTAAATCCCTTCTATTTTACGTAAATATCGAAAATTTTCTGAACATTATATATCATCGATATGGCGTCCTGCTGATTATTCGCGTTTATCAGTCAGTCGTGAATTTATTGACCTGTTCAATTTACCGTGTATTCGCGTTGCATCAGATACAGCTAGGAACTATACGGTGAATTTATAGAACGTTGTTCAAAATGACGTAATATTATGGAGCGCAGTCAGGAAATTGTATTTAATTGCACAATAACTATGAGACTAATAACGAAACAGATAATAAATAGCCTGTAGGCTAATAAACTTTACTGTCAGTTCACCATTAGGCAGGTATATCTATAGATGTAGGAGAGAGCTAATTCGCAGAGTGAAGACATACAGTGAAGACGGATTCAAAGAGAGAGCGAGAGAGAGAGAGAGAAAGTACATAATAACAATTTCTCATATCTATATTCCAGTATGCTCATGTAATGGTTATAATTCCCAAAGGACTCGAAGTCGCTGTCTCAGTTCTGGTAACTATGGAAATTTAGGATGTCGTCGAAAACAGGATACGTGTCCTTTGATCGTCACCAAGACGATGGTTTACCATACTTGATTATTGGAAAATTATAGTATTCAGTTTCACAAAGAATTTTTCATAAAAATTATTGTTCCGTATGGTAATGAAAATCGTTATGGCTCAAAATCCATAACTAAGCCAGACTGACGTTAGCAGCTTTAGAGATTGACCTGAATCTCGAGCATTCGACTGCTGTTGACCCCAAGAGTGAGGAAGTTCAGGAGTGACGAGTTTGCACCGCCGAAACGTTGCATGGCGTCCATCCATAAATTGTCCAGGTTAATCCATACGTAGTAGCGAGTGCCGCGAAATAAAGGATGATATTTAATGGGGAACGTCTGCTGTTATAAAAGCGCTGTCACGATTTTTCTTTGACGTTTAGATCCGTAAAAATATCGACGCCATGTATCCACGCGTTGGTGTCATACGTGCTAGCGGTATGTATACGTCTTGAAAAGGTTATAAAAGAATGAAAAAAAAGATAAATGGAAGATGGAAACTGGCTTTCTCGTTTGTGCCGATAAGGAATCAAATGGCCATAAGATCGTGGAAGGTACGACAAGAGAAGTATTGGAGTGGTTGTTGTACTGCAGGACAGAAGAAAAAGAAAAGTATAAAGTGAAAGGGAGGTAAAGACACGGTATAAAAATGAAATAAGCGCGGTGGAATCACGTAGCGCAATTGTTGAGAACAAAAGGGTAGCTTTCCTTTGACTCGATTCGTAGGATCAAATAGCATGTCGGTCCAAGCTGTTAGTGCGGCAAATTGCGTCTGACCAACGTAAAGGAATAAAAGTGAATAGTAGTGGAGGCTTCAGATAGGTGGAGTCTATACGAGATGAATATATATGTTGGATAATGCGAGTCGGTAAAACAGAAGGACGAGCGGTTGAAACGTATGGTATGAAGGTTTTATAATAACATGAGGGAATTTGCCCCCTGGCGGCGGAGTATAGGTACTACGCGTTAAGTGTCGACAAACCAGTCGTACTAGACAGTGCAAAGCTTTTCTAACTGTAATAGGTTGTTACGTACTGTTTTCAGTTTTGTGTAAAAATACGTTAAATACTTTAGGTGAACATCGACAATTATAAGGATTTAAGTAGAGTTTATAAAGGTTGAAAAGCCAAATGGTATTATTCTTGCTTCTCCCAACCTCAAAAAGTTATCGCTAAGCGGACACCTTTTGGCGTCAAAAGTGACTGGTGCCAGATGGGAAGCACAGTGATATTTTCAGTGGTTGAAAGGGTGAAAGGTGCACTAGGGGATGTAAGTAGGATAATGTATATCTATTCAACCCTACAGTGTTCCGTTGCGAAGGCGTCGGATGTTGTATAAATTTTAGTTCCACCACTAAGCCGGGCATACATCGTGCTTGGCAATACTTAATCTTACTTACATCCGGGATCTAAAGTTTCCAAAGTCCTCCATTTTACATCCCAAACACCAATTTCGAATGGAATCGAAAATTTCTAACAACCCTCGATCCATTCTGTATTTCGTAATTCCCACCCTCTGATATTAACTATTCAACATTTTTTTTCTACAGTCAGTAACCGTGTCAACCGTCTCGATCCTTAAGGAATACGTAATACTCTCCGATAATTACCGAGTCAAGCCGAACTTGACCGAACTTCACAGAGACGGGATTCAAATGAGCTTATTGGCGGCCTATTACGTAGAGTCTGGGCGACCCAGAGCCAACCCCGGACTTAGCTACCACGATCAGGAGCTTAACGCTTCGTGCGAGCTTGCGGTTACCTAGAGTCCACCTTGTGGCTGCTTTATCCTGGCCAAAAGCTTGACAAACTAACCTACATCACCTAAGCCTAACCCCACCTAACCCTTTATAGTTCCTTTCAATGTATCTTATATTCGTCGCTGATTTGATTCATTAGTGAAACATATCACAGGTATCATATGAATATAGTATAGTTTTATCAGTCAATATATATATATATATATATATATATATATATATATATATCTCATTTCTACATCAGTAAATAAGTGCCGTACGGACAAGCTTATATACGTTTCATTTGAAAATGCCTGACTCGTACCGAACCATTGTTGATTCTTGCGTGGGCTAGCGTGTCGCGTGACCGATTAGCTAATGAACATTTACGTGGCTTTTTGATCGCGTAACACGCTACTCCTGTTAGTTATTAGAGTATAAGTCAGCGGTTTGAAAGTTTTAATTAATACTCGGACCATTTTATACGGGAGTGTCATGCGCCTTAACTATCAGGAACGAGTCAAGTGACATGTTTTATATACATGAAAAAAAAAAAAAAAAAAAAAATGGCGTAATCCAAGCGTCGCAGTACTATTGCGAAAATAACAGATAGTAAAATTTCGCGATAAATCGTTGTACCTCCTTACGATATGGTTTCTCTCTCATTTTCAATCTCTTTGCATCGCTTTAAAGATGCTATTAACAACTTTCAAAATGGCTGCTCCCGTTCATTTTTTTCTTCAGAAACTATACACAGAGTGGTTCAGAACTTTCCTTTTAGTATGGTCACTTCTAAGTCCACCTAGTTTGTACTCGTTAGAAAGTTTTTCTACTAAATTCCATACCCCCCTCATGCATCAGGCAGAGGGTTACTCGAAATTCTCTCTCGATTCATTCACACCAAAAAATCAATATGTACGTTATTAAGGTACCTTTATAGTAAGATGTATACCTGCGAATGTCTCTACTTCTATGTTTCTACTCTGTTTATACAATTTCTCATTGATCCATTGCAGACGACAAGCACGTTTCTACCATATGGGTGCTGATGTATCCAAGCTACTGGCATTAACGATACGTTCAACGTCTCTACTGCTGGTTAGCAAACGGCAGTAGGAACGCAGTAGCTGTAAATCGTGTGGCAAACAGAACAGAACGAGTAAGTAATTTGCATAGGTTGCTGCTGTCTATTGCTGTGTTATGTATATATGTATATGTATAGTGTGGTTAGACGTATCTTATATATATTGGGTGCATGGTTAGAAGCGAAGCCAAGCCAATGAGCGAAGAGAGCGTTTTCATGTAGAGGCTTAAGTTCGAATTTCGTTAAGGGGTTGTTCGCAAGTAATTTGATTTGACGGGACGCGGCTGACCTTAATCTGGGCATTCTTGCGTCTAATAATTCTATACGCGAGTAAGGGGTTGATAGTAGCTCCGCTGGCCGGGTTTGTAATTATTTAATAACAAATCCCGGGGGGTGAAGGATATTCGCCCTTAAATGCTTCCTAGGGAATTATGGGTAACCGTCTTTATATATGTAAATAAACGAGGCTATTACACTTTCTTTTACCTGG
Organism: Syrista parreyssii; assembly: GCA_030142615.1. Classification (NCBI taxonomy): domain Eukaryota; kingdom Metazoa; phylum Arthropoda; class Insecta; order Hymenoptera; family Cephidae; genus Syrista; species Syrista parreyssii. Next base: position 388,547 of record JARQTG010000140.1, on the reverse strand, counting down.
GATAATTATATGGGTGGTGTTATACCGCAAGGGGTGGGTGGTTGGGAGTTTCACGTGTGATTTTAGGTTTAGACGAAAATAGGGTAAAGGCAGTTTCTATGACGATGAAATTAAGAGTTTTTATTGAGACTGATAGAGTAGTCAAGGGTTGGTCATAGCGGGTGTTGGGGTAGTTAACCCGTTAACGGTTATCCCATCCAGTTTAAAGCTATATATACCTTGGAGTATCTTTATTTATGGAGCACCCTTTTCACCACGTGAAAGAATGTGAGGTCACGCCCTTATGTAGTTAAGGGGGTGGTTATGTAGGTCGATAACCTTGAGGGGAATCGAGAAGAGAAAAGTTCGGGTGGCTTAAGTGGGTACGAATTCTTCGTTGTCTAAAGTCACTGTTAGGACCCTGCTGTGTCTTTCGTGACTCAATGTAATCGCGAGCGCCTAAGTCAACAGGGGTTGTTTGTACGAAATGGTTGCAGTATTTACCATTAGCTCGCTATAAGACTGTTTCTATGTTTGGTTGACTGAAAAATGCTTTTTCTATCCTTCCAGTGTTTACGTATTACGTATGCCCAGTGACTGAGGACAAAGTGACGGGACGCAGGAGCCACGTGTATTTTCCCCTGGTATTTTCTAGTGAATAATTTTAATATTTGAAAGGTGCTGTAACTGTATTGCTGTATTCTCTGTATTCTGTGCTGTATTCTACGTCGATAATCGACGGCGAATTCATTTTCTTTACACTTGCCGAACATCCTGCAGAATATTCTGGACCATGAAGAGAGGTGTAGCGGATCTCGCGGGAAATATGAATGCGATTTGGTAAGAGTGGATGGAGATTGGGTAAGTCTTAAGAGTTTAAGGGCAGGTCGCTAAAGTCGGTTAAGGGGTAGCAGGGGGGAAGTTAACAGACGGGATGAGATTTCACGACATGCGTAAAAGCACTTGCCTTATTGCGTGAGTAAGTGCGTGGAAAGTGGGAAACACGAGCGGGTGTGTGTCGCGTCTTCCGGGAAGCACGAGAGCTCGTAAATTAAGTCGGGGCTTTTCATCCCTTATAAGGCTAAGGGACGAAGGGGACTTTGAGTTTAACCCTCTTTTATTCGCGTGTCCGATCGCGATTGAAATACAGTGGAAATAGTATACGTATACGTATGTGCGTGTGTGCGCGCGTGTGTGTAGCGAGAGATAGAAAATTTACAGTGTTTTATTCATGCGTTTATATAAGGGTAGTTTTAAGGGGGTTAGTTTCGAGCTTCTGGGATTATTCTTGGAGTAGGTTTTTGTGCTTGATTAAACGTTACGTATCGTTACAATTCATTAAATTCCACCCTCCTGGCAAACATCCCCCAAAAATATAAATGACTGTGAATTTTTCTTACCGCCTCTTCCATCCCCTTTTCATCCCCACTAACTTTTCATCTCTCTCTCAACTTTTTTTTTTCTCACCCATACCCTCCTTCCGTCCGACCCTCGTTCACCCAGAAATACACAAGGGCGGATCACCATCGTCCATTTGCATTTCACGACGCGAACGCACAAGAGAAAGGACTGGCAATCGTATGGGGGAGGACGAACTCTTTCAACCCCTTTTCTGGCGCAATGCGACCCTCTGAGGTTATCGTGTCCGATCCGATAACCACGACTTCCCTCTGACCGACTTTTGCCTATCAAATATTTAACTCGCAGCCACCCTCTACGAGACCTTTAAACCTTGACTTCGCGTAAAGAGTGACAAGAGAGAACAACCCCTCCGAAGAAGTCACGGTTTGTCCTCGCTCCCAATCCAGCCACCCTTACTGTTATATGAAGCCGGAACAGTCATTTCGATGAGTTGGTCCAAGGGTTGGTCATGATTTTTTTTAAGGTTGGCTACCCACTGTGCTTTTTTTTATCTTGACTGAGGATTCGCGCATCCTCAAAATGTCACTAGGATTCCTAAACCAGATATCCCTAGACCATTTACTAAATGACTTCATCCATTCATTTAATACACGCCGTGTGTCTCGGGTGTATCTTTATTCCTATCGCTGTAGTCAAAGTGTGGCTCTGGACCGGGACTGGTAATTACACTGTACTTCAGATACAAAGTACAGAGCCCCCAGGCTGTGCGATATAATTACATTACTTCATATTATTCACTGTCCCGCTGAGAAATGTACGAGGAAATTTTTACAAAAATATTCTTTTCCTTCACTCTGTCCCCATCATCGATTATGCCAGAGAGAATCGCGAGTGTATCGGTTGGCGGATTAGCTTTTCGCGTTAATTGCCAATGATTAGTAAACTTTGAAAAATTAGCGTCGGTCGTTATTGGTTTACTTGGTCGACGTTTGCTCGCTTATTAGCATTAATCGCAGCCTGTTATTTATTAGGAGTGTGGCTGTCGCCATTGTGCTTCATGGAAACGGAGCTTTTTTCTTATTACGACCTTCTACACTGGGAATGACAATGGCGAAGGCAAACGGTACGTAAGTAACCTTCGCGAAGAAATCCTCATTAATTACAAGATCGTTTACTCCAACTCACCACTGCCACCCTCGAGGGCTCGTTAAACAAGAAAATCAAGCGACAATTGATCATCCTTAATTTTATGACGTAAATAGAATGACGCCCCGAGTCAAACTTCCGAGCTTCTACTTCAAGCTTTTCACTACCCTAATACATTATTTAATCAATACGAGAAAAAAGAATTATAGAGCTCAAGATTTATGGGACTAATTTTCGGTCAGCTGTTTGGGGTCTGACTTCATTCAATTAAAGGATGTTTCAGGTGTATGAGGCGAAGGCGCAACCAACCCTCCTTTTGGCCGATGATGTACTCACCATCAGGGTAACCCTATTGTCCCATATATCAGCTACGAAGACGGTTCCTAAGATGGTGGAGAAGAAGGGTTGTAGGAAGGAATAAGAGATACGAGTATAGAAAATATTGGACAAAGAGCCCAGCATCGGGAATAATGATTGGTCGGTCTCGCAGTGAAGGTTCGGATATTCTCGGCAAGCTTCGGCTATACTCGGCACTCCCTTAAATACTTGTGGGGTTTCGTGGACCATCTACCATACTAGATATCGTATCTATACTTGTCTGTGGTAATGTTTATAGATTTGACAGATCTGTCAAAATTCATATATACTCGTGTACCCTATGCACTGCAATTGTGCAGGTAAATTTTGGAATATTCATTTTTGAAATATTTTACAATTATTTTTTACACATATATATATTGTTGTACAGTCCTAGTAAAATTTTCAGCTAAGCAGAGAAGTAAAGTTGTCTATGTCGAAGTTTATCTGCAATAATATTTCCAAAGTTTCTGCTTGAGGAAAGTGGATAAAGTTCGGCGAGGCAGTTTTATAAGTTGTGTAAAGAGACTGGTGTACAGGGCACGCGAGTAACTCGGGGGGTAGTGGTAGTGGGGGTAGTACTCGGGTTTTCGCATTACATTGGTATAACTTGCTTTCCAAGAGATGCCACGCGAGGATAAAGTGACTCTTAGCTGTGAAAAGAGAGAACGTGGGCAAGGAGAAAAATAAGGGTAGGTAGGAACAAAAATAGGAAGGAAAACTTCAGTGACACAATGGACTCACCTCGAAGCTTAGCAAACCACTATGATCCTGGTCCAGGGTGTTGAAGACGTAGTGGGCGTACTGGCTGGTGTTGGCTAAACAAAAAAAAGGAATAAAAGTTTCAAAATAGTGAATTAATTTTTTCGTAGTAAATCCGACTGGATGATTATATTTGATAAGGGAAAACGAATTTTAGAATTTCCGGTTTCCCTTTAACGAGCGAAAATTCTTATCAGTTAAATATTAACAGATAATAACTCCTTGTAATATAATAATAATATGATTTAATAAGTACTTCAATTTTCTTGGTACTCATCCCCTCTGTGTTATTTGGATCGAGCAACTTATGAGAAAATTCGTAAGGAATAAGGGTTGAAAATTATTATAATTTTTGTCGCCAATCTACAAATTTCTGTTCATATCATCTCCTTATCTTTTTTTCTTTCTTTCTTTGTTATATCCGTTCGATGGTGCCGAGACTCGAAAATCTTTTCTACGATCTCCGGGGCACTTAGAGGCTTGTTAAATTTATTAGTTAGTTCGAGAAGCGTGAAGACGCGAATCTGAAAGATGACGTCGATCGTCAGATAAGGACTAAATATTTTAGTACCCTTAAGTGAAGACTCTGACGATTTTCAAAAACTTGACACTTTAGATTTCTAAAGGATGAAAATAACGTATCTTCTACCCTTAAAATCCAAGAGAAGTTTTCTCTACACGTATAAATACGCGTCAAGCGGAATTGACGTAGAGTCCATCTACCTAGTTATCACCGTAAAATATTTTACTTTACAAACTAGTTTTTCCCGACATCCCTTAATCACCAAGATTCGTAACGCACAGACTAACATAGCTGTTACGTAGCTTTTCTCTTTTTTGGGATTTTTCGTTGACCTTCACAGCTTCCACTGTACCATATACTAATGGAACGTAAATCATGATGCTCGTTACGGTACATGCAAGGGATGCTGGGAACAGTTAGCACTGGGGAAACAAAATGGCGTGCAAAGGACGTGGCAGATGGCTCTGAGTGCTTCATGGACCCGATAACTGTCCCATCTTTCGGAGGCTGTAGGAACCGGAACCCTTTTCATCATTAAGAGAATATATTACCCAGCTGAGAAATTCATTTCCTGGTATAATTGTCATCCTGGATAACGATCCAAAATGTCTTTGGTGTATTTTGGGTCGAGTGTTTCCTGGCGATAGGAGCTAAGTGAGTTTAGATGCTTAATGCGTTATCACAGCGTAAGTAGTAAAGGGGCGTTTTAAATCAGACAGTAGATCACGCAGTGGAATAGTCGGACATAGTAAAAATTTTGTTTGAGGAAATACAAAAAAATTTTTTAATTAAACGCCCGGAAGTGCATAGGTTTTTTCTTTTTTCTATGATACAAAGTGAAAATCAAGGTACAGGAATATCATTTCTTTTGGTCCCAGTTTAACCTCGAGAAATCTAATTAAGCGACATAATTTAGCGGCGCTGCTTGCTTAATTCGGTTTTAATTAAGCCACCCCTGTAAATAATATGCTGTGGCGGGGTTGACTTATCCCGCTCACTGGCCACGTTTATTTCCTTATCCTCTTTGCTGCGTTCAACGTATACCGACCGTCTACGTTTTCATCCCTCTTACAACTACCCTGTCTCCTGAATCCAACCTTTTCTCTTAGGAATGACAGAGGTCAAAGGTTACCCGTGCGACCCTCCCTCTCGTACTTAATACTTCTTTTCCAACGAAGTTACGATACAACTTTGATAATTAATTGTTGTCTTGGATGTCTTTAACCTTTCTTTTTTATTTCTTTTTAGTTTACCCACCAATCACGACTTTTTTTTTACTTCTCGTTAAATCCTCAAGAAATTGCCAAGCCGCTAGCACATTTTATTCGCAACGGCCAAGCGATAGAGAATAGAGCATCAAAGAATTCTGGATAGAATTTTTTTTTAATTTCGACATTTTCATCAAGTCACAATGAGATGAAAATTCACGAAAAAGTTTACTGATAACTTATCACGGATCTCTATTATATTTCAGTGACCCAATGTACGGCCATCAGTTACCTCATACGAAAACAGCTATGTAATCAGTGTTAACCGGCATATATTCTATACATCCATGTTCCTTTTGGTTCCTTTTGGATGTTGCTGCTTCTCTGTATCTAGCAGAAATAATACTAGTAGCGATAGCGATAGTGGTCTGGCTTTGACTGTACTTCTGACTACAGTCACAGCCATAAGGGTCTGCAACTAGTAGCGATACAATAATTTGACAGTAAAGCATTGCTGATATTTTTTATTTCCTTCGCAAAAAGAAACGGCAGACTAATGCGACTGCAGGCTTTTGGATTTGCCTAATGCGAACAGACGAGTGCGTTTTATATCTGTTTTACGTATATTTGTATAGGGTAATCCACTTGGCATATACTAGTGAGATGCAGGGCTGTCGAAGTAAAAAAAAAAAGCAATAAAGATCCAAGGGTGATTTTTCGCGACGGAGGGTTGCGTTTTATTTATCTACACAAGTCAAAGGTGCTTAGTTCACTTTATGAAAATACCTCTAACGCTTTAAATTGATATGAAAAATATTTTTTTTTTTCAATCTTTCCAAAATTTAATGATACATCGTCATTCGAATCATACGACCCTGTGCCCATAATATTGCCCATTGAATCGAAGGGACAGCCATGACAATAATTTTTGTACGTGACTATTAAATCTCGACAGAGACAAAAGCACTGCTTTACGTTGATACGCCTAGTGCATGAAAAGGCTTCAGGTATTTTTACAAGGGTATACCAAACCCCTCGTAAATCCTCCCCTGCGCATTCGACTCTTCCGCATCCCTTTTTTTTACGAGGGATGATAATCAAAACGTGAAATTGAGATTCGCATAAAGCTAACAACGGTCCTGACGTGTACGTAAACATATTGATGGGTATACAATAATAATAATAATAATTACCCATACGCATATAAGAAAATGTGCGCATTTCAAAATGCACTTAAATTTTCTCCCTTGTCTCCAACACGGTACACGTTGAAATATATAGATATAGAGTTGTGTGAGTAACGATTGAAAATTTTGCAAATTGTTTCTAAAGTTTCTTTTTTTCTTTACTTTTTCTCCTTTGCCCGTCTTTTCTTTTCTTAGTCTAAGGATCAGACAGAAGCTCTATATGTCCGGTGAAGTCTGATTACAATTTCTATTCCAGGCACGAATTGCCTTCGGAGAGTCCGGATCTTGATGGAATATTGAGACAATAAAATTATAGCGAGCTCACCTCCTTGCGGAAAGAACTGCGAGTAGATGCACTTGAAGGTTTCCTCCCTTACGACCCCCGTGGGACATTCTGCTTTGAATCCACGATATATCCTCTTGAGCTCAGCCTCCGTGAATCTTGTTGCCCTGCAGAGACTAGCGAGAGAGTCAGGTCGGTACCTTGGCGTTTGCTCCTCTTCGTATTCTGAATCTGGAGGTAAGGAAAGAAAAAAGATTGAGTCTTTATCATTAGTACAAAATATAGGTGTAGTCGAATGAAAAAATTTGGTCAAAATTACATTTTATTGGGGACGAAGATTTTTGATTGGGATTTTAATAAGGAATTATTATTGTTAGGAATTGCAACTGATCGTATCGTGAATAGATGAGTCATTCTTGAGGGAGTTCCGGAAGTGGATATTAGCAATTTAATTTATCCTTTTGGTCCTGCATATCGATTATCCAATGGGAATAGAGGAAGAGAGAGAGAGAGGGAGATAATTTTTCAAATGCAATTTGCAACTATAGGATTTTGTGATTTTCCAATGCCTCGTCGATAGTTCACTGTGTACTTTGGATCTCGAAAAATCTTGACAGCATCCTGTACTCTACTTTTACAACTTGTCGCTACCCTGCGAAATTTTCAGATTCTGAAATCTCAAAGGCCGAAAAAGTATTTTCGCGAATAAAAGCGCCTCGATACTTTGACAGTCGCGACAAGGGCTGTGACTTTCTTCTTAAACTCCTTCATTTGTCTCCTCGGAAACCCCTCGTGAGACGTTCAATGTATCGCTCTGTTTTCTCTGTCTTTATCTCCTTTCTCTGTCTGACTTTCACTTTTATTTTGTCCATCCGTTTCGCGTCGTTTCTCTCATTTTCATTTTTCAGTCACCGACCAATCTCTGACCCGAAGCTACAATTTTTGTCTCCTTGACAAAGGACACGCGAGTACGTCGTAAAACCGGAAATTGCGTTGGAAACGAAATTGTATTTTTTTAAGACATTTTTCGCGCATCCATTTCTACCCTTAATAAATTGCAGCCATCCCTATACGTCTTAGGAGCATCGAACGAGGACACAACGCATTCTCATTTGAGAACTGCAGCTACAACCAGAAGTCTTTGTACTCGCGAGGAATTCGGGGAGTCCCCTAAAATATTGCCAGCAGTTGCCACGGGCGGCGCTGCATTGGAATTCTAAGTATTTGAAACTTAGTACCAATACTGTTTGCTATTTCCCCGAGGATACAAGGATCCGTATACCCTGTAAAGGATCCTGTCTTTGGACCTCGGAGCATATGCTATGTACGTAAGGATACTCGAGTGCAAGACGAATTCACGAGAATGTTCAGGAATCGAGAAGAAAAAGATGTAATATAAAAGAAACCCTATGTATTATACAATACATCCCACATATACTCATCCTGCAATTCAGAGACAAAGGAGACACGTATTTTTCTCATGTCCAGAATTACACATTTTCTTTGATCTTTTTCTCCAAAATATATAAGCTCCTTTTATACTCCGTCTTATCAGGGTAAAAGTTTCAGATACGAGACAGATCGTTGATTCGTCATTTTACATGGTCCATGTGATATCCCACATTTTACTACACACCCCTATTAGACGAGAAGTGGTTGAATCCTGAAGGTCAGACAGTGATCAGTAAGGTCGTAGGTCACAAGCGAATGAAAAAGGTCTCCGCAGTAACAAAGCAGCTTTAACATAGGCCGAGGGGGACTCTGGCCAAACTGTCAGAACCTCTAAAGCTTTTCAGTTCTCGACCAACCCCTAGTCCGACAAGCCTACCACATCCTCGGCGCTCCAAGCCTTCGCTGTGAAAGTGAGGGATAGGGAAAACGTTAACAAAGTTTTAACGCGACACGTTAAACTTATAATAATGCCTAAAACTGTACGAGGACACGCTAACGTTTTCAAACGAACCTCCTTCCGTTCAAATTTCCCGCCAGTTTCTCAATACCAACGAAACAGAATATATTATGGTTAAGATATTTGCCACGTAAAGCCACCACGAGTCGCCGTGCATAATTTACCTGTTTTCCTGATGGCAGATCAAGGGCTTATCCTTGGTGCCTCAAAGACCTTTATCAGTCCCTTAATGAATATACAAACTGGCACTGTAATTTCTATTAAGAATCTACACGCGTCTCTTTTTTCGTCCTATTGCAATGAAAAAGTCCGTCTGTCGTATTTCAGAAAGCAATGAAAAAGTGTGAGATCTCCGCGATAGTTACAATTGTAGTCGCCGTTGTTATTGGTCGTCCGAGTAAACGTCGCAAGGAGCAATAAAGGTAAAGAAAAATTGTACTCGCTGTGTGTTCTTTGTTCCAGATTTTTTTCTGCCGGAAATGAAGGAAGTCGTCTGGCACAGACACCGGGAAGAGCAAGAAGTGAACCATACGAGAAAACTTTTGGTACCTTCGTTTTTCGATATCACAGAGCGTCTTGTTACAAACGAGAACGAGAACGTGACTAAAAAGATAAAAGAAGGATAAAAAAGATATAAAAAAAAAAAAAATCACAGACAAGACCTTCACAGAAAATCATTCGAATTCATAAAGGTCTCTACGCAACATGGTTACGTCTACGGTAAGCTAGGTACAGTAAACATCAAGTCTTTTACTTGACGTCAAATATAACGAAAAATAACAGATATGTAGAAAGTCTCGCATATCTTTCGAGTTGTCGATACTCGTTTCATATTTCTCGTCGTGTTCTCTCTGCATGTAAACAAGACGCTTATACGGAGCATGAAAACCTACCGACATATCAGAGAACTACTGGTATACGTGATACGTGGCATTTTCTCAGTTTCTTATGCACAAGACAATACTTTTATACACGACTGTACTCGGGTATCGTAACATGAGTTTTTAGGGTATAACAAGAAATTTCCATCAGAAATATCTTTGCTATTCTATTTTCCTCGCTACGGTATTACAGTACGTATTTATAATGGGGAAACCGATTGACGTCACTCTGGTTGCCATCTCTTTCATATATTGGATGCTGCACTAAGGGATGAAAGGTATTCGTACAGAGTGACGTCACACTCGATCTATTCTACTACAGTGTTCGACAATCAGAGCAGACTGAGGATTTGCACTCATTGATGTCCTACGCTGCAATTCGATTGACAATTGCATTCAATATGTACCGAGTCGTATACCACGTATGTTTAAATGTATATATATATATATATATATATATATATATACAGTCAATGTACCGATCTCTACAAAGTCTATGTACTTTCTGCCACGTGGCTTCGCTATACCATTGCGAATCGTATGTGAGAAACATGACGTAATTTCATTATGGCTTACTTTTTTTCTAGCGTTTTTTTTTTATTTTTTCGATCCATTCGGACCTTTTTTCGAATTTGTTGGAAACAATACACGTGTGAGGATTTTTTGCTCCTGTCCAGAGAACCGATGTCCTGGATTCGATGTTTTTTTGCTAAACTCTAGTATCGGATTTGGACACCTGAAACACTGGACTGTTCGCGAATTCCATGCGTTGTATGATTTTACGTGTTATCAAAGTCACTTTTATTTGCGAAATAAAATTTTATACTGATTTTCAATACTGGATATACAATACCTATACATATACATATAATACAATACCTTATGTATTTTCTTTGAGGGAGACAATGGATAAGTGTGAAAATAATATCTTGATATGTAAATCAGATCAAATGTTGAATGCAACATTTTTTATCGGGGGTGTAATCACCCTTGAACCTAACAACCCTTTAATTGGTTTAGCATTGCTGAGAATGACGTAGCGTGTTGGACGAACTGAGATAAGTTTTACACTGTGTTCAACTCGCTTTCAAGGGGATGAAAAGTCGCGGATAATTAACTACGAGATTCTGCTGAATCATTAGGGGTTGTACAGTGATTGTCATTTTTATATAACCATTATATAATTATCATTATTATATAACCCCCTTGGCTTCTATTATTCAAAGAGTCCTGTATATTTATTTCATCAAGATCAAGGAGCAACTTTTATCACACGATCATTATCTAGCCGTTATGAATACATGGGTGTGAATATCAGGGGTTGCGAGGAAAAGGTTCTCGGGGGTAGGAATATCGAGAGGAATTTTTTTAACCTTGGTCACTTCGATTTTAAGGATCGTTACGGAGGAAAGACTGAAAAAAATTTTCCTTGCAGGAAGCATCGCCTATGAATTTACATAAAGGCAGGGTTGAACCGGAAGTCGGATAAAATATAACGAGAACCGTCCAAGGGGGTTGTTTGTGTTTGATAGTGGTAGCTACGACTGGTTTGCAAGTATTGCGTGATGCGAGGACATTCTACGAGGTGTATATATATGTATATATATGTATACATAGCTAAGGGATAAAACCTTCCTTATTTATTACTAGAACATGATATGCGGAGACAGGACAGATGGCGCTAGTGTGTACTACAGGGATGAAAAAGAAAGAAGCTTATGTGAGTATAGTCAATATAATAGAAAGGGGTGGTCAAAGTATCTAGTATCCTCAGGGCACTTGTACTAACAGCGATGCTCAAGCTACTAACTAGTAGACGAAGCACTCAAGTATCGAGGGACAAATCGACATGACTGTTCACTCCTGTGAAACTAGTCAAGTGTTCTCCATGTTGGCAACGGATGCTGATCAAGCTAATACCGAATACCAAGAGGGTGGATGAGCATAGGTGCACTCGAATATGGATTTTATGCACCCTTCACTCCAGTAATACCCTAAGTATAATACCTATGCATGATACTGTTGCGTATAATGCATATGCAGTTCCATCACGTACAGAGATGTCAAATTCATTTTTATAACGAAGAAAATGCATCAGGGATCAACTTCACGTTTAACAGTCACCAGCATGGGACTTGAGTAATTGAATTTTTTTCTTCCATGCTTTCATCTGCTGAATTAAATCTGTTGATTTAGTACTGTGATTTATACGACGTCATTGGATTTTTCTTTAAGGGTTAAGCATTTTTCTAGGTCTTAGTTTACCTAGCATAGTGCTATGAGCTATGTGTATATTTTATGTGTATTTTACATATATAAAGTATATCGCAGATGGTTGCGCATGCATTAGTATAGTTAGGTAAGCGTTAATGTACCTAGCGCAAACTTCACGCCGGTCCAGGCTTGTCTCACGTAGTTGATAAGTCTCCTGTAAAGTGGCTTTGGCGGACGTTTCGGCGAGGTTCCTTCTTCCTCGTCCCCAGGGTCGTCGCTTTCCAATGCACCTGGCGGTGGTCCCACCCCAGTTAAAGTGCCAACCCGATTTCTCTCACCGAGGATGTTGACGACTTCACGCAGTCCAGGTCCAACACCCTGAAGTCCTGAGGTATAGGTCGCGGGGGCGACGCCGGACCCAAGGAGGGTCGCGCCGCCGCCCCCGCGTTCTCTGCCGCGTCCACGGCCACCCCGACCCCACGCAGTACCGCTACCTTTGACATCAATGAGGTTCCTGAATTACTCGCTAGGGTATTTTTATCAGAGTACATCTAATTTTATAATCTCATGGTGACGTGTCAACCACCCCTGCAGCCTTGACGAGGAAACCCTTTTTGATGATGATGCCAGTCGGGTTCCCTCGTGGAGGTGTAAAAACACCCTTGGATCTTTGGCGACTTCCCAATGGCAAATCAGAACGCGACTACGAGCAACCCTTGCGAAATTTTCATCGCGAGAATTTTACTCGGTCGCTTCTACGTGATATGAATTTCGAAAATTATTTCAACCCTTAGATCTTTTAGGTCATGGATGAATCTTTATTTTGGCATTCGTTTCGTCAATTCTTTTTTTTTTAGGATATACGTAAAATGGTACCTGGTCGCTTTTTATACGAGGGTAGGCCCACCACGGGGCCACAACCCCCAGCACTTCCCGCAACAGAGGAACTGATGGTGGCAAGACAGGAGGCACCACGGCCAGCTCCCCGGGCTTCGAAATCCCTCCGTCGGCAACCACCCCCTCCGCCGACCCCGCCTCCTCCTCCGCCACCGCCACCCCCGGCGGACAACACCACGACGGACCCACAGATACGCTTTCACCCCCTGCTAACCTTTCTTCTTTTAAGGGTTAACTGTTTTGGGTTCTCGCGACCCACTTCTTACGCCCCTGAAAAATGTCTCGTTTTACTTTGTCTTAGCTTCGCGTGACTTCATCCCAGATTTTATTGGTGTTTACAAAATTTTCATAAAAAATAATGTTCAACTACATTTTTTTACCAAGCGATTCGATCTGAATTTTTTTCATTTTTTTTAACGCCCACTTTTTTTCTCTAAGAGAAGAATATATATTATTCGACCACATGTTACAGAGCGACTTCGTAACCAGACAGAAAAGCGTACTTATAGCCGTATCGTTAGAATGAGTTTCCTGGGGATGCTACACCTGTACCCTGCGAATACGAGTCTGTCTCTTTCGTAGATTTATATTCGGAATTTAAATAAAAGCCATTCCCTGCCTTAAACCGTATACCGACAAGATATCGGTGGATTTTTCATATACAGTAGACGTGATCAAAATACACGGATCTCATTCGAAAAAAAAGAAGACTGTTCCTTGTCAATTTATCTTCGAACACACCCACATTAAAAATTCTCTTAAAATGGCGAATTTTTGAAAAAAAAAAAAAAAATCCCATATTTTTTTTTAAAACTCACCCTAACCGCGATTCGTTTAAGGGAGGAACGTTCAAATCCACCAAATCTCAACCTTATGTCGAATACACTGGTTAGCGATTTATTCGTTTCAAATAAGAGTCTTCATTGGTATTTACCTCAAGTTCTTCTTCCCCCTTTTCCCTGTTTCTCATATACCCTTTATCCCAGTTCCACCCTTAATGCATCTACCGGAAGCTTCTCGCTCAGGACTTGAGACGATGCGGCTTCCTTAACAATGACATAGTGCGATCCTGAATCCGCACTCAAGTTTTCTGGTTAGTCTGTCTGTTAGTATCTGAAACAAGCAAGTTGAATACGTGCGTTAGATAATTGCGTAACTATTATTACTCCTATTAGTATTTGCATGCGCAGTTCTCGTTAGCTCAAAGTTATGTAAATCAATTAGCGTCCATCCTTAACTTCGTAATTAATTAAACTACGACGTCCTACGTCTTTGAGATTCGCCACGTTTCTGTTATAGAAATTCTCACAGCATTGTGTCAATTCTAATAACCGGAAATTCCCACGAAAATATACGTACGCGTTACGAAACTCTTCGACAAAGATTCGAACAGGGACGTTGATCAATGCTATTTTTGAGATTCAGGTAAACTCGCGATAAATTCATTCCCACATCAGACAACTTGATTTTAACCCATTTCAGGTCAGAGACTTCCGGTAGATCCAGTCTCTCGGTATCTCGTAAATTTCTAATGGCTCAAATAAATATAGCGAGTATACATATATAGGTATACGCTTTACCATTTGCCTCACTATATTCAACGCATATATAAAGCCAGACAGGGATCTGAATATTTCCTAGCAATGTTGCCCCACGTGTTTCAGGACTGACATTACCAATCCCTACCTACATTCGAGACCTAATTCGGTCAATTAAATCGACAATCCAACCCTTGCTGAATATTCAGGGACAACCTTACTGATGCAACATACAGCAAAGCTAATTCTCCTCGATTCTCTGAGTTTCTCCCATATATGCTAACTTCAATGATTCAATCACTGTTCACTCTTATATTAATCTAATTGTAATTGTAGTTGTCTCTTCATCATACCTTAACCAAACCATCCCTACTGAACTACACTATTAGCCAGATCGACAAACCCATCCCAATAGGTGTCCTTGTTAAATTTCCTGCAATTACGAAACGGTTTAGTGCAGCAATAAAACCGGAAACGTTTAAGTTTGGACGATTCAGAAATTCGTACTGCTCGAAGACGATAAGCAGTGTTCATGTCAGACTAAAAAATGGTCGGTACTTATATGTGGAAGGGTAGATGAAAATTGTTTGGTATTAAATCAGAGGTGAGTTTTGTCGATCGTAATTTCGAATCGCACCGATGTAAAATACTAGGTGCGTTTGATTTTTATTGTCTTCCCCAAGACCAATTTCAAGGTTTATGGTATTTTTGACACGACGATTTAAAGTCCTGGCTCGACCCGTAGAAACTTATCTGGTTATGGGGGATCGATTTTGTCCTTGGTACTTTGAGAGGATTGGTGGAGCGTGTTGCCTGTTACTGTAGATAAGGTATGTTTTCCGGATTTTAGTATCAGTGTAACGGAGCTGTGTTACCTGAATGACGTGAAATATAGTCTGTGGTTGAGAATTGTACTTGAAGTGAAATGTGGCAGTAGAGGGAAAACCATTTGAAAATCACTGTGCCGCGTAACCCAGTGCTAGAGAAAGAACGAGAAAATATTTTCCACTAATCATAACATAGCCGATACATATTATCTTGTTATACAGCCGTACCAAGATTCCCCTATTAAAAGGGTTAACGGGTAAAATAAAAAAAAAAGAGATTTTCCGGTATAAGCATCAACCCTGTGGTGACCATAATTTTGTTATGGTCACTGGTCAACTTTATTGTTTCTACACTGAATAAGTTTTAAATTCGTCCCACCACTTCCGTCATATTGCCTATAATGTATACCGGAAGTGCACTTGAAAGTTTACCACTGATCCAAGCTGACCGGAAGTATTCCTCATTATGCCTGGCAGTAGCCTCTTAGGTCTTTCTCATTCTGAAGTGCAGCTGGTTCGTAAGGGAGAAATAGAAACCATCCCTTGAACCGTCAGGTCAGGAAGTTGAAGCAGCCCTTAGACTTCCGGCGCACTGTCATTGCACTTGAATGTAATCATGAAAAATGATGAAAATATTCACAGGGTTAAATCAACCCTCATTCCTATAAATGTCCTCGGTACAGTCGATAGGGATGAAAAAAAGTGAAAAAACTATTTTTCCAAATGGCTGCTGTTTATAATCCTACCGGGTGTAGCAGTTTGGATTGAAACGAGTGCTGTTATAAAATACTGCACTTTCATGGCTACCAATAAACAGAGCAGCCATGTTTTCTATAGTTCAAGACCATCATGTCCTATTGAAACACTGAATAACTAAAAGGGCCTTTAGGACGACGGATCGATCTATTGGTATTACGTAGAAAAGTATTTCAAAATTTTTTTCTTCCCCTGCATTACCTTCCGAGTAAAAAAAAAATAGCATCCCTCTTAGACCAATGGACATTTTCATGCAATCCACGTACCTGACTCTATACACTTTTCCAAAGTACTCTACACATTTACTCCCTTAACTGACACAGGTTTGCCAAACTTGTAACGTTACACCCATCGGAACATGACTAACCTACAAGTTACGAAGTGCAACTCGTGTTTCTATCTCGCCAATAAAATATCTTGTTACAGAAACTACCCTTTCGAATCTTCCATTTCGGTTCTCAGTACTGATTTCTCCACCCTTGCACAAAATCAACTCCGACCCTCAGATCTGACACAATAAACTTTACCCGTTCCCACTGCACCTGAATACTGGTTCGCGCGATCCCACTGGTTGTTCTTTACGCGCAGGGGTGCATGGGAACTATAAATCCAAATTACGTACTGCCAACTGTTAAAAAGGACTCTCGAGAAATTCCGAAAGAAGTCAAAGAAAAAAGACACAACAACTTCAGAGCGGATAACCGCGGTTACGTTTCTTGGGTAGAAACTTACCCTACGGAGTCGTATATCCAGGTTAAGGGATGATGCTGAAATTAAAGCTGCCGGAGTTTGTAGGATACAAACGTGATGATAATTCTTGTCAGTTAAGACGTCGGCACGAGGCCGCGTAGGCAGTTTCCTTATTACTTGCTATATACATATACACGTATACACACCACACGCGTATTCCCAGGTCCATTTCAGTAGTTCAGAGGTTAACGTAGTGTCGTTCGAGACGACCTATAATTTCTGGATAGAAACGTGAGACTAATCTTATTTGGTATAGCAGCTATATATATATACAGATATCGTACACATATCATACATATCAGTACATACGTGTTGTGTGTTTCGTTCGCATTAAACCTCCCGATTTAGCGCGCCTAAATTATATGGGACATAAAGCTCGCATGGATATACGAGTATGGCGGCCTTTGTAGGACGTTTACTCGTCTACAAAACGTTATGGACGCCATTGGGAATGCACAAAGCTTGCATAAAGCTTTGTGCGTCCTCATTCGTGAATGCCGAAGTGATTGACTGTCCGTGCCGGACTGCTTGCAGTGCCGGACTACTTGGCCTGACCTAGTGGAAACATACCGTGTAGCTCAGACGGCATGGGTCGCCAGTCTATAGGGGGGTCTGTGAATACGTGACTGATAGGATTAATTGAAATTGATTTAATATGGGAAAAAGAATGAATATTTATTTTTAGAATAAGAAATATGCTGTGTTAAATTTTTATGGTTATTATTCTACCCTGTTGGGTCGGTTGGGGGTTGGTGGGGATCTTGGTGGGATTAAGGGTTTAAGTATGAAATTCTCAGGTATGGGGTTAGACTAGCGCTAAGGGGTTGTTCTGTTGTCGCGGTGGATCTTAAGGCAAGGGGATGAACTCGCAGATGCCGCGAAAGAGGGATGACGCCCTGACGTCGTACTTTATTCGCCCTGAATAGGGCGGGATTGGTTGTTTGGTAGGCAGCCTGGAATTTAGCGGGGTTCGTATAATAATGTCATATTTCTTAGGGGGCTGTTAGCATAAATCGTTAATACCTACCCTTAGTCGAAAAATAAGGTTAATTCCTATTTTATTTGAATTTTATTCGACCGGGATTAAGTCTTGTCCGCGATCTGCGCTTTTCGCGAATTTCATTCCGCTTCGGTCGCCCTTATATACGTGGTGTATACTATTATATGTATACGGGGGTTGCAATTGACGGCATGTTACAGCCGCGGCTAATGGTTAAAATTTTCCACCCTCTATGTATATCAATAGAGTCGTTCTCTAATGAGAGTTAAATTACGTATTTCAAAGCACGGCTAATAAGGGATGATCGTACTTAGACTGGATTAGCTACTTAATTAGGGTGGGAATCTTGTTGCATCAAAAAGTTATAAGCTCAACGAGCTTCTGAATTGTTATAAACGTTTTAGATGATACAAAATTCTGTATGATTATTATGATTATCATAGGGAATAGCATTTCATATTCTGTGAGGTTAGGTCACACGTAATCACTAGTGCGATACGTTATAGTTACGTCTGACAGGACGTATCTGGTAGCTTGAAGCGTATCGCATAATTCAGCAAGGTCAGTATTATTCAAATGCTCTCACAGGATTGGGAAGGGTGAGATTCACTTAGCTGGGTGTAACATTAATTACCCAGGATATTAATTAAGCTAAGTCGAAGTCGGGACGCGTGCCTACCCCCGTTAAGACACAGTGGTCAATAGTTCCTCCCTCGACTATTACTCTCATTTAAAATGCTAAGTCGCAACTAAGTGGTAGGGGTAGGCCGAGAAGATCCTAAGGGATGAAAAACAAATGGGGAGGTAAGGAAAAAAAAACAGTGGAAATAAAAGAAATGGAATTAGTGGACAGAGGCGTCGGTTGGGTGAGAACCTAAGGGTGAGTAGAGGGTTGACGTTTCTGGTTCGTTAAGAAGCCGCGCATTGATTTCACCCTGTGAGGAGAAAATGGTTTCTCTTGGAAGAAAAAAAAAAAAAAAAAGTCTAACGAAACAGACGAGAGAGGCGTGACGATAAGAGAGAATGAGAGGACAAAGGGAAGGAGAGAAGATGATAAAGGAGCATCGCAGATCCCGGGAGCTTTGTACTTTGGAAATGCTTTTCTTTCGTATCGAGCTTTTTTTAACGTTCTACGTCCCCTCAGGGAAAAAGTTCACATTGATTTAATATACCGGCGTCTAGCGTTCAAAACTTTTTTTTTTTTTTTTTTCAAAATCCCATTAATGGCAGAAAGCACTTTCACCTTGGTTAAAAGTACACATTCTACTAATTTACACTTTTGGCAGGGAACGGAGGATCCTGAAATTACCTGCAGGGGTGGACGTCGGGACGATCTCTGGAACGACGTCTCTTATCATACTGAAAATTATCATAATTTATTATACCCGTATATCGAGTATGCACAGAAACTTTTTATCGCTCTTTATATAGGTGTATTCCTTATACCTATAGTTGGTATACCTATAGTAGGTATACTTAATACGTCTAGTTATAAAATGTACTATAGTTCTTTTTCCTAATATCCCTATATCGTCTTTTAATTATGAGGACGTATATGTTGTGTTTAATTTTTTTTTTCGCACTTCTATGCCTCTCAGCCAACACGCTGATGACTTTATTCATAGTACTGGGATACAGGCGCCATGGTAAGGACATTCAACGAGCTGACGCCACGTTCCGACACTTATAATGCACGTGTCTAATTGGGTGTAATGCACGATATTTGCAAGCCAACGGTCTGCGTTAATTTTTATTGGACATTCCTGCCAGGCATTCCTGCCACACCTATGTCCGTTTGTACTACACGTAACGGAATGTCCTATCGGTAAAACAGAACGAGGTAACAAAAGAGGTGGAAGTAGGTAGAACGTTAGATATTTCTGTATACGTAAGGAAGACTTATTAGGGAATTTCTTGGATTACGTAATCCGTCCTATTTCTCTTGTTATCTTTATGGTAAATCCTAGGATATGTTTCCTTGGCTGGGATTCTGCAGGTACTCCGTGAATTTGGTGCAGTAGAAGTATCGCGGGGTGGAGTTAAAAATTGAGGGAGTGGGGAATATGGTGGGAGAGGGTAATCAAAACTTCACTTCTTTTTATTACACTGTTACCTAACCTTACCGTAGCACGTAGTTTTACTTGATTTTTCACGCTGCCATTTTTTCTTACTGCACAAATTGCAGCTAGCATCGACCTCGTCACTATGCGTAGATTCGATTTGTTTCTCGCAGTCGACAGTACGTAAACCTAATAAAATGTTCTGTTTGCTTCGGTCGTTGTTTGTCGTCCGGCTTGACTCGCAGGATCGTATAACGTTTTTCGTTCTATAGAAGGCAGACAGCATGGGCGAAACTTTGAAAGGCAATATAATATGATATCAAGGCGGAGTGAAATTGATGTTTGTTGTTGGTAAACAGAAAAACTTTATTCAGCTTAAATGGAAGATCTTGAATGATTTTTTTTTTGAAAAAAAAAGTGGAAAAAAAATTATTACAAGACGCGTATGTAACGTAAATTTTTTTTTTTTTTTACCAAGTACAATTGACAAGACGTACTGCGGTTTGATATACCCTTATTGAATCGTCGGAATATTTAAGGTGTGTCGAGGGTGGTAAAAAAAATTAAGCTACAAGACAGACATGCCCTTTTTCAAGAGATCATTAAAGTTCCTCAAGTTTACTAATTCTCTGGTTTATTGCTTTCGCGGTGAGATACGATAAACTCGCGACACGTAACGCCAGGAAATTCTCGTAAATTTCTTGAGACGCCCCTCCGCACTTTTCATCCCTCCAGTCGTTCTCGCCGAACAACTCAGTTGGTATGGCGAAGGCACGTTGCATGAGATTTACTCGTTGCCACCGTTGACGTAGGTAGGAAAGACCCTTCGAACCCAGAGTTTCCGTAGCTCAGGAATTCTCGAGAGTCTCTTGTCCCTAGGCGATAAGAAGACATTCTTGTATCTTGAATGACTATTTTTGTTACATCAGTAGTCATGACGAGGCTGTTTTGTGAAAACAGAATGAAAATTTATAATAGCTTATGGACTCTACGCCAATGGCTTTTTGATGAATACTTAAGGAATGTGGAATATCTATGGTAATAACTTTTCACTGACAACTGCACGTAAACGTAACGTTAGGAGACTACGTGGCTTTATACTGTTTGTATTGTTTTGTATGTACCAAGTTTTTCGACCAATGGTACTGTACGAGAATTTCGAGGGAAAAAGAATCGATTTTATGGAAACGTTTTGAAGATTATTCTTTGTTTGCTTCCATCTAGCATAACTGCTACTGCTACCATTATCGGTATCCTAACCCATCGTCATCTTGGAATATCTATGAAATTCTTCTCGAACGTGACTAGTGTCACGTGCTTCGACTTGAGATAGGAAAATTTTATCGAAATACGTATTCAGGATATGTAGCTCGGTTGTGGCTTCTTCTGTTTCCAGGATCAGGTTGGAATCGTTCGAGAGATCGCTTCTTTCTTGGGCGGATGTTAACGACGGGAAGGAAACGTTCGTTGATCGACTTTCGATACCTTCGATTTTGTATATGTGAGAATTTCGCAAGAGCTCAGCGTCCTGATAAAACAGTTCCGGAAATGTGAACTGTCAAAACTATCGTTTCTCGCTTTGCTTTGAAACTTAAGTAGTTATCTGAAGTCCTGATAGAATTTTCGAGAAAATTGCAGAAAAATGTCGTCGAAATAAGATCTGTATGAATCCTCGTCACTTTTAGTCGATGATAATACGTGACGTCATTTTTCACGTGTTTTTTACGGTTTTACTTTTGACCTACGAGAGAAACGATTAATTGACTAGATGAGTGTACCGGAAGTGAGCTGAGGGTTTCATAATCCTGGTGTCTTCGTCGGAATCAATATAGGGTAAAATCAAACTGGTAACTGCGTCAGGAATAATTGCTGATAAAAGCTTAATAGGCAAGGCACGTAATAGGGGTGAAGCGGCTATTGGCTGAGACAATATCAAGTTACGAGGAATGAGGTTGAACTACCCTGTTGTGACTACCTGGTCAAATTGTGGCTCAGATAGTTAGAGCTTGCTGACCCGTAACAGTCATTGGGGGATGATACGGATCATCAATAAAGGATGACTTGGTGGATTGACATCAACTAATCTTCGATTGGTCCATTCGACTGTCAGTACAGCATCCCTTCAAAATGAACAAGATTCATGATCAGCGAGCTATTCAAGTATCACTTGAATCAACCCTTGCACCTGTCAACAAATTTTTCTAATTGTCCATTATCAGTGGTGCACTTCAACCCTTAAAAGTTCAATTTCTAATAAATTCCAGTGTCCCAGTGAATGATAAATATTATACATGAATGTCCTAGGTAAATGATCCAAAGATGAGGCAGACACTTCCGCAATGGGCGGAAGGTCCATAAATTCGGTAAAATGAGGCAAGCAGTCGGATAGTTACGGGTGAGTTTAGAGCTAACGAAAAAAGAAGGGTGGGTGGAGGGTTAAAGTGGTTGACGATAAATTATCTAGATAAGGGTTGCATATGTATATATATATATATATATCCATAGTTAGCGAAAGAAAATTCTATTTAACGTTAGTGAATAAAATTGTAGATACATTTTCTCCAGTGGGAAATAACTAATCTAACCCTAAGGGTTAAACAGGGTTGTGAAAACAAAGTTTGGAATTGCATATTCCAAATGGTAATGGGTTCCAGCCGCAAAATTGGATGGTTTCAGCTCGGGTGTATGATAAATGTCTGGGAAGGCCATGAGTTAACGTGGCAAGAAAATCAATCCCTGGTTTGCATCCCCAAAGTGTCCTACGGTTTGATAAATATGCCAGAAAGAGGTGGCAGAGCGTATCTGCACCAGTTAGTGCTTTTCCTGTTACACCATATACTATATTTATATATATGTATCTATAGAGATTTTTCTAAAGAGTACTACACCTATGTTCTCTTAGTCCTCACCACAGGTCTAATACAAATTTCCAGTCGATTCCCTAAGAATAGCTGAAGCTGAAACATGATCGATGGGTTTCGCGCCCCATGCAATTCCTTTGGTTATCAGAAGTGGTTCTTGTACCAAAGAAAAGTCGATACGGTTTCCCAATGCGCAGGGAATTCTAACGGAGGACTAAAAATAGTAGAGGTACGAGGGTCTCGGTTCAAATGGTTTTTCGCGAACGTAAAATTTCATTCTCTCGCAATGGTATCCCGTTTAAAAGATATCGAAGGGACCGCGTTTCCAGAATCAACGTTACGAGGACGCTAGTTAAATAAGACCTAGGCGCGTAGCCAGCAGTTCGCAGCTGCGCTTGATTATTAAAACAAGGTCCCTTGCGAAATTGCAAATTACCTAGGATACCCACAGAGCCCGGAAGGGTTTCATGCGATACCATGTCATTAGTGTACATCTGGTAATGAGAGCTGACGCGCATGAGCGTCATATTACATCGAGCCTGATCCGTCACATAGGTACGTCAATGAGATCAAAGCTTGCAAGCTCAGAGAAATCCTCTGGACTGTGTAGCTCTGGTCCAGGTACAACCTTATCAGTGTCTGTGCTTAATTGAAGAAGTATCAAAAACATCCCCTATTTCAGAAACAAAGAAAGTGAGCGAGGGTGAATTCCGTAAACTAAAAGAACGAGGGCTGACGTACTGAGGATTGATGATGACTTAGGGATGGTCGTGGCCGAATTAAGACTAAGCGAGGTACGATGATGGTTGGACATTAGCGAGGGGTGCGAATTGCCTGCATTAGGGAAAATCGATGCGATGTCTAAGGGCGCACTGGGTGTCCTTGTCGGTTTGATCTTGATCTCAGGAAGGGTAGTGCCTCGGGGTAGGTCGGAGGGATAACCAAGAAATTGGAGGGTGGGTAGAGGGTGAGAGTGTAGGTAGTAGTATAAGGTATTAGTAAAAGGTATAAGATAGGACCTGTCCAACGAAACGTCACAACCCTTATGTTCACATCCAATAAAGCTCTTGAGAATGTCAACCCTCACGTATCTCATTCCCTCTCTGTCATTCTCACGTAGTATACATAGTGGCTTCTTTTTCTCTCACTTCGCCCAACGTCACCCTCAGCAGGATACGGGCCGCGGGTTGACTTCTGAGGCGTTTGGGATTCTCTTTCTTAGGGTGACTGCGAAAAAATGAAAAGGAGCCCATATTGGGAACGAATATTCGAGCACGAGGGTAACACGTGGCGTTGAAATTGAATGTAAATCCGCTGCCCTCTAGAACCTTCCTCGCCGAAGCAAGGGACGAAGAAGAACTACGTCATATTTCCTTTTACGATTTTACTTTTATTCCGACCATGTATCGCGGGGATATCGTTCTGGGTTTATTCGCGAATCTACACTCGTTCTGCCAATTATGGTAAAAGCATCCACCATTCGTATCGCCCTTTTAAATTATTGCGAAATTAACATGGGGCCTGTTTACATTTGCCACTGGCTAAGGGTTGCGGCGTTATCGTTATCGCGTGGATAAATTATAGATATCGTGCATTTTTTTATATTACCACGGAGTTAAAAAGATATTACACACATGCGCACACGCTCGCGGACATATTGTGTGTGTGTGTTTTAGTGTAGTCTAACACGACTGGGAACTACCAGACAAAAGATAAAACTGAAATACACTCTGAGTATTCTAAAGAAAGATTTTTAGGATTTATCCCTAGAATTTGTCTAAGTGAATTTCGCAATACACGAAAATCCTTTTTCCTACCTAGTATAAACTGCACTAATACCATCCCTCTGTATATGTCTAAGAATAAACACTGCGATCTTAACTTGCATTCAGATACAATCCAATAATCCTCAATTTTATTCCTTACATACAATATATATATACATCTAGTCCCTAGATTCTAGTTAGAAATTACTTAACGTAGAATTTACTAGGTATCTAGGATACACACTGTATATACGTTGGCATCGGTCGAGTTTATCGTAGGCTTAGGTCGTTCCTGGCAACAGGTAGAATAATGCATTATACTTAGGTACAGTTTCGTACTATATATCTGGATTCTAGGGATTTTCACCAGGCCAAATAGTCCCTCGACACCGTGCAAGTTATTTCCCCACATTTTGTCCTAAGTATAGTCAAAAGAAGAAACCGACTGCGAATATCGCGTGTTGATATCACATTGGTCTGGAGGGAAGATAAGAAATGGAAATAAATAAAAGATGAAAGAAACAGCCGAATTATAACCGATGGAGTTTTCCAAGATGGCTACCATCATGGAGAATCAGGCTTCGATCGACGTAGATAAATATCTGGTAGTAAGAGATCTTTTGTCCCGCTGTTATCGATATTCTAACTACTTTCATATATCACTGTACCAATATATCTATATATTATAGAGATGCTATATATTACATATATGTATATAGTACTTTCAATAACGGACCACCAGTACCATTCAGTAATATAATGCATCTCTGATGCATCTTATCTTTTCACACAGCATCCTTCATCTCTCGCTTGAATCGATATATGGAGATATTCTGGCTCGTTGAGTCAACGTCTCCACGGCTAACGCCTTTGTTAATTAATGGACCAATTGGTGGGGAACCACCACCAATTTGCGAGAGAGTCCCAGTTCGCTCAAAGGTTCTGACACTGTAATGGAAATCGGTCGATAGGATCCTGCTTGTCGTTTAAAGTTCTGGGTCATGGACCGATAGAGAATTGGGTTTGATAAGATGAAAAGGGTTAGGGGTTAATTGAAATATTTTCCAATATAAATTTAAATGATTTTATCGTTAATACGTATATTTGGTACAGCGCGTAATTGACGTACAATTAACTGGTCGCACGCGAGTGCACTTGGTGAATGGGAATAATTAATTTTGAATATTTACAACAGAATAGAAAATTATAGAACGCTGCTAAATGTACTGACGTAAAATACGAATTTGTTCTCTTTGCAAATTGCGTTAACATGCAGAATTCCCGTTTTACGTCCTACAGAGATAATCGTCCTTGGTAACTGCTTGGCCTCCGTTTACGTAGGACGCTATTATGTTTCGTCTCTTTTTCTTAATGTGATGTAAGCACCGTATATGTTGCTATTGCAATTTCGTTTGTAAGAATTTGCCACGCTTTTACCTTATATCGCACGTGCTTTTGCTATTACGAGTCTATGAACTGTCAGGACTGTCATGCCTGCCACGTGCTGGCAGCACATGGCACAGATTATAGATTAAGGGATACGATTCTGACGAGTACACGTGTCGATAAATTTATATACGTTTTCAGACGTACAGACAGATCCGTCAATAATGTATAAAATAACTGATAATTCAGACTGTTAAATTTCAGATGTGAAACGTGATAATTTCAAGGATCGAAGAAGGAAAGACATAAGACACAAAAGACAGATTTATAGAATCCCATCTTAATTATACAGTACGGTTATATTGATGCATGAAATTTTATCGCAATTTTCATATCTCCTTAAACCCTGTTTGAATGGTCTGTCCATTACTGCAACTGCCGTTACTACTGCCGATGCGTTAAAGCGAGTGATAAAAGCGTCCGTTTTATCTTGCGACGCGCACGTAAAAAGGACAATTTTCTCAGGACTCGTGAGTTGTCCTACTATACGTGCCATATAGTTTATCCTGTGCTATCCTATGCCCATCCAATACGGTTAAACCTATACTATGTAAAAATGTATGCATATGCTTCAGACGTCCAATTGAACATTAAAGGGAAACATTGACTGTTCTTGTATAAATTTATTTATAGAAAAGAAACACGTGTGAATTAATCACGTGCGTCTATGAGTTCCACGTGTTTTTTGACAGGTCGCAAACAATGAAATCTCTAACAAGTCACACGCGTATACAATTCTTGGCACAAGTATACATTTTACATTTTTATTTTAACATATGCATTTCCGTGATTTTATGAAAAGCCACGTGTCCTGTGCTAAGGGGTGCATTGTTTGCGAACTGTCAAAAAAATACATTGAACTCATAACCCGAGTATTTACTATCTAAAATTATTATATTACTCTTGGGGTATCTGTTGCTTTATAGTTGCTCGTCCTGAATTTTCCAATTGAGTTCACTTATCACACATGGCTCAAGTGCAGTTTCTCTATGCTTCTGATATGCGAAGGTCAAAGGTCGCTGGATGTGACATCAGTGTGTTCTCATGGGGCTGAAATATGTCAGGGTAGATTAGTTGAGCGATCGAAAGAAGAAGGGTGAGATTGAAATATTACGAGTACTGGACCTAAGGTACTTAATTAATGAATGTTAAGTTCAAAGGTTAAAGTTTGAGTGTCAACACGAAAGGCAATTACCTGTTGACTATTTATCTGGAAATTAATTAACATAATCTACGTTACGTCACTGGAAGCCATCTTGAAAAATATATTTCAAAGTAACGACAAGAATCATTATCGCAACTTCTGAACTTCTCAAAGCAACACTGGGCGTGTCTTTCTTTTTTCATCATTTATCTTTCTCGTTTCGCAATTTTCCTGGTGGCTGATAAACAGCTTTTATTTTTTTTACTACAAGCGTCTCGCAACCCTCCCTCGAGTGTTGCAACACTACGAGAAGAGGTAAGTAGCGACAGCTGCAATTTTAACTGCAAGTGAAACTGCACTTGCACGTGTAATACCGTGAAGAATTTATGACCTAACAAATATTAAAGTCAAGTCCACAGCGAACAGCGACATCGACCTTACGAAATCCCTAAAAGCCTTAGTAGCCATTCGGAACGTTACACTAGGTTCAAAATGCCATTACAGGGTAGCCAAGACGTTATCTTATCCTCGATGATGCAATCACAGCTACGTCACTTCCCTTCGCTCTACCACATACATCCCAGTCATGGCAATGGCTATGATGCTCGAGGGTTTACCACTTCATTCCTATAAACGCCACTAGCGACCCTAGCGGCAGTTATCGAAACTGACCGTCGTATTAGCGGCGAGGACGGATTACGGGAAATACCGGGGCTGTCATCCCTTCGCTATAGATTCGATCGGCACGAATCAGTCTCACGCGAATTGCTTATTATTGCTGTTGTCCGTCGGCGGAAGTGGGTCAACTTGATTGGCCGTTTGCCAGTTCGACTTTGAGTGTGGATTCGGCTTGTTGATGCACCCTGGGAGCGGAGTTTCTCCCTCTTGTTAAATATTACAGAATCCCTAGGAGTCCTTGGTATATTCATGACTCTCACAACCCTTCTGGGATTTCGTTTTCTTTTCATTTTTTTTTTCATCTCTCTCTTTCTCCTACCCCTCCTTTTTTTGTGTATATAGACAATGTAGAAAAGTGGATCTAACCCATTTTTCTGGTAGCTGTCGAGCGCTCCCCTTTAATCGATTCCTCCAATATCGGAAGATAAAGAGGATCTCGATTTGTTCATGTATGTTTTTAAAGGTCCATCCTAGAAGGATGCTGCGTGGCAATCACGTTCAAGATCACTCGACGTTTACCCTGAACTTAGTGCAATCCGTTTAAGGGCGGATAAAGCGGTGATGAATAACGTGTATTTTTTTGGGGAGAAAAATATTGCCGAATTTTTCACAATTTTCAGGGATGCTGCGTGGTCCAGAAAATTATTGGTCATAGTTTATCTTTGCTTGCTGTTAACGCGATAATAAACTTCCTCGCTATCTACGATCTTGTCACTGTAAAGCATGCATGTGTCGGATGATCAGCTTCTGTTAGCTACGTTGGGATGAGTGATGAAGCTTTAGACGGCTTCCTATGAATTTACGAAGATTACCGAGAGTTCCCGAAGAGGGCAAACTGTGCTGGAATTATCGGTTATGATTCCGTACGACGTGTTTCTAGAGAATTGATCGACTGCTTGGTACGCTGCTACTTATTTCCGGTATGATAGGTAATTTATGAGCGGGAAATTTCGAACTTTCTAGAAATTCTTTGGAAAATTTCTCAAACTATCACGAGACATCGTGGATTCGCGAATAACGGTGACTTGATCGAGGTATACTTTTTTTTTAATTTCTCACCTATATAGGTATATCCTATACCAATTTATATTTTATACAGTCGAAAAACCTCGACATATTATATATTATATTCAAAGTCATATATTATCTACTTTCGTTAAAGGGACGCGCTCGAAAAGTTTTCCATGTGATAAATTATGCCTTATGTAATTTCGCGACCGACGCCATTACTGTGTATAGGTTTGAAAAAGCGGAAGAGTTTGATTCCCTATTAGACGTGAAAGATGGATGTCCATTTTGTGAAACCAGCCAAGAGTCTGCTGGATGATTTTCCTTGCCATCAGGATCCACTCGTTTTTCTTTCTTTCTTTTTATTTTATCTTCCAACTCTCTCTCTCTCTCTCTTTCTTACGTAGCTTACTTTTATGTGTCTATCCTTTTATCATATTTTTCCTTATTCCTGGAAATCTATCTATCTGTCTATCCGTACGTACTTAGGTACTATATCCTGTGAATTTTCTACCGCGTAAAAAGCTTGTGCATTCGAATGCTTCATCCTCTACATAAATCATGAATTCCAATAAAAAAGCTGTCTACTCGTAAGACGCTTCTTTCCAGTTCTGTGTAGCTATGTAGTCTTGTTATGGCGTACCTTATCTCCCTGGATTGCGAGACCCAGTGTCTCTTTCATGGGATAAAATTTCAAGTCTGAATTTCTACCATAAAACGGAAAAGATCTTCTTTTTCCTTTTTATCCCATGGAAGAGACTAATGTAAGTAGAAGTTTCTAGAGTGCGGTAGGAAAAGTCGTTACACCAACGGGGAGTCGCAAGGGGTCGACCCAGATTTCACGAAAATAGGGGAAGCCCAAAGAACGCGTTGACCATATAGTATAGGGATAAAGTGCATGGATATGATTTTGAAAATCTTAGGCTTGTTTTTCAAAATTTCACCATTCGTCGTCCAAACTCGTATCAACCCACGTTATACGCGTGAATCTGCGAAGTTTAAAAAATGGCAGGAGTTAATTTTTGACTAAAATAAATTCTAGAGAAAATTTATCAACATTTTTTATTTCACTAACATCCGTGTCTCAATGCACCAATACTTTCCTCTAAAGCGTTCGGATTTTCTTATCATTTCCAAAAATCCAGTTAACCATTAAATTCCAAAAATTCATCAAACGTAGCTGTAAGATTGGTTAATATATTTTTTTCATTTTTCTTCTCCGGCTCAAAATCAACAATTACCCACAATTCCGTGAAACGTCCGTTGACGAAATTCACGTTAAAATAAATTCCAGAAATTTTTCACAATGCGAGATGAAACCCTCGATACAAGATCCATTGTATCAGTTCGAACCAAGAATCCGGGATGTATTTTTACATTGAGTTCACGACTCGAGAAAAACATTCGTATATTATTCAGCCGCCATGACGGTTCCCTTACAAAGGGATACGAGCCATTTCAAAAGGATTCTCAAGACCTTAATCGTTAAAGGAATGACGTAGCAGTGTTGCTGAAATATACGGAAGTAAATTAATTTCCTCCTAATGAAAATTCATCCCAATAATTTTTTCTTATCAGTATTTAATTTTCTTTGAAAATTTTCAAATTTTAAACGTTGACTAACGTCGCTCGTTACATCTCTATTTTCTCGTGTTCACTCAAGCCTTTTCCCTGTTCATTATTAAATTTCCAAGCAATAACCAAGCCCCTTCGTTCATTTTTATTTCTCTTTCTTTTTAATTCTCAGAAAGGATTAAACGATCCCCCACCCCCATCCCTCACCACCCTTCACCAACAGTCAGAATAAATTACTCAAAAAATTAACGACACCGTAAGTGGCTCAAGTCAAATTTCTCACGTAACTCGAGCGACCTGCAATTTTACACGAGGGAAACAAGCTTCGTAGCACGGAGAGTAATCCTGTTACCGTGTCTTCTGATCCTGCCTACGGCGTCGCGACGCTACTTGTCACCTCGCACGTAACACTACCTAAGATAGTGAAAACTTTCTTGGGAAATAATCAGATAAGAATCCGTTGAGTTTTTCCTTTTTATTAATTTCTTGAAGCCTTTTTTTGATTTTCTCTTTATTTCCATGACAATCTTAAATAACTTAGCTTGAAAGTCTAATTGAAAAAAAAAAAAAAAAAAATTAAAGCCTTTCACATAATTTCATGACCTTCCATTTCTTTCAACTTAGTGTTAAAAATTCGCTCCCAAAACCCGACGATCGATACTCCAATTCTTTCCCAGCAGACAATTTAAGTTTCGTAGACAAGTTGGATTGACGTATTTTTCAGAGAGAAAGTCCTCGATCGACGGATCCTTCAAGCTCGCCTACTTGTCTACCTAGTAGATGTCGAGCTTTTCTGAATATCCTACCATTTCGCAGAATACAATCGTACGTACTTATTCTTATCGTGAGTGCTTTTGAAAACCTCTCAAAATCATGTAGGTATACGTCTTATGCAAAATAGTCGGAGCAGCCTGTGCTTGAACCAATTTGTTTTGCACCGAGAAAGGCAAGGCAGTATGGAAGAGGTTAAAAAAAAAAAAAAAATTCCCAGTATAACAAGAACATAAAAAGCATTCCTGAACAGTTTGCTTCTCTCGACAAACTGGCATAGAGATAAATTTTACAATCTTCCGGTAAACGATATTCATTTATTTTTTACTTTGATCCACAGTGCTTTCACTGGGTTTACGATTCTTTTAAGGATTTTCAATTTCCTTTTATTTTTCTCTATAAAAGCTCAAAACTCTATTTGAACTGTTTCGACAGTCTGTTAAAGACTCTTTCAAGATTCCATTGCCCTGACTACGCCCTAGCTTATATGTATATATATATTCACTTATTCACCCACTACAAGCATATCGACAGTACTGACTCGAGGGGCGTCCCGACGCTGACACCTACTCGACGCTCGCTAAAATATTTCCGAGTGGATAAACATACTTCGTAATTTCATATAAACGCGCGCTAGTCACATTTTCCTTCGCGCTTAACATCCGCCGCAGGAGGGTCGCGTGAAAGAAAGAGGAAACAGGGTAAATTTATTGAGGAAAAAAAAATAAAATAAAAGTCAGTCAACGCCGTATTTTATTGGTTGACGTCACTCAATATTACGACCGACGTCTAGCTACCTTAATGGCAGCAGTCTGACACACGCCAGTTTGAAATTACCATTCGATGCTTGTAAATTCATTTTTTTTTTCCCACGTAAATGTCAAACTTTTCAAAAATCAAGTAAACGCAAATTTCAGTCAAGAAATTCATGCGCGGTATTAGCAATGCAAAAGGGAATAGCATTTCTGTTGATTTCTTTCTGTCAATTGCATTTTTGCGGCAGCTTGAAGGAGTTTCAAATTGCAGCAGGGATGCACTTGTGCATCCAGATGCAAGTACGTAAGTAAGCGTTAAGCCGTTGAATACACACAGACATATCAGTATTTGAGGAATAAGTCAGAAATATGAAATATGTATAAAATCCGTATACATATGTATAACGCAATATCGGTACACGTCTGACTGTACACGAGAGCATAGAGAGCATTGAGACGAAGTGTAATAAAAAAAAGAATAAATATAACTGAAAAGACGCGATTGGCGGGAAAATTCAAAGTTGTAATATTTCGAATGATACGAGTCGGTACAGTATTTATTCTTATTTTACTCAATCTACGTAAAGCATAATGGCAATTTCTCAAAGGGACATTAAAGTTATAGCAATCCATGCTCTATATTTAGAGCAATGGAATAGATAATACAGGATATTCCACCATTTGTATTCTAGAACGTTGCTAAATTCCTTTGAGATATAAATTTGAGAAAGAAAGAAAAAAATTCGATTACAGAAATTGAAAAAGTCCTGCATAAATCGAATAACCATTTCTTTTTATTTCTTCATAGCTACATATTCCTGGTACGGTCCCATAGTGGTTATACTGTATAACGATCTTTTACCATACGTATGCTGAATTGGTCCCGTGGTCCACCTCGTATATTACGTAACCGAAAATTGTAACTGTCAAAACTTTTAATACGGTTTATCGAACCATAAAGGGACTGACCAGGTTTTCGCTGGTTTTAGATCGAAAATTTTCTTTTCCTAGGAATACCATTTCATGAAATGGATGTATATATATATATATGTGCATTTGAAAATTTGGCAGGCAGACGCACGAATATATCTCTGACAGAATTATATTCCTCTACTTGTAAATTGAGCACTGATTGCAACACTTGCAGCATTGAAACAGGCCAGATTGCACCTATTCAGTAGGTGATCGAGTCTGAAACTCGTTTTAGGATTGGAGGGTGCAGATAGTAGGTTAGATACGTAGGTATAGTTATATATAGTATAGTATTCGTAAACTTAATTAAAAGAATCGTTAATTGCACTGCGTCGCTGCATCCTGTCTGTTCTAATTGCATTAGAGATTGACACACAGGTCGTAATACTTTAGTTTGGATTTAGAAAGAAATTGAACAATTTTGTTAACCAGGATACTTCCTGTAAATGATTTCGAAGGATTATCGCGGATGGTCATTGGATCTGCAGAAAGTGTATAGTTCGAGAAAAAATGATTGGAAAACTGGATTTATCCTCTTACGTGGAAAATCCTAGGCCACGGTCCTTTGACTTGGAGTGCCGGTAGCCCAGTTTCCTGGTTGGACGATGTTCGTCGAAGCGTTAAATGGAAAAAAAGATTTGCAATTTTATGAAAGTCCATAAAGTCCCTAGGGGGAGTTACAGACGTTGGCAGCAATGTCCGCGGGAAAAAATAGTGTTTTAATTAAACCTGAGAACGTACAGGGACGTAATATTTTTATAACTAATAGTATGACTAACTGGCGCTGATTATCGTTTGCAGGAAAAATGGTAATAAAAAGAAGAAAGAAGAAAAAAAAAATCTCTATTAACGCTAAATTATTTTTCTGTTCAAGGAAGTGACGTAACTGCCACGAGTTGTCAGGCAAAGTTTTTTATTAAGCTGAGTAGCGTGGTGCATTTCTGATATACCAACTGGGGACTGGAAGACTGAAGGACTGAAGAGGGGCGAGCGAGAGAGTCTTGACTAATGGGTAAGACAGAGGCCGAGAATAAGGGTGAAACAAGGAACGAGAGTAAGGGTGAAACAAGGAATGAGAGTAAGGGTGAAACAGGGAACGAGAGTAAGGGTGAAACAGGGAATGAGAATAAGGGTGAGAAGGCTCTATCGATCGTAAAATTCTAAACGCGTGAGATCCTGCGAATCCTGAATGCTGCTGCTCGCCTTGGTTGTCGGAGTTACGGAATTTGCAGAACGCCTGGGTATTGTGATTTCAACCCTCAAATCCATCAGTTTCACCCCGTTCGTAAACCAGCCTGTGGAAGACACTGAATTTACGGATCGATGTGGAAGCTGCAGGAGCGTCTAATGACATTTGACAAAATATGCTAAGAGTGCCCTGAAAAATTTTCAAAGAGGGTCGAACAAGCTTTCTGTTAAATTGAAATGACATTTTTGTGTTTCATCCGAAAGCCTCCAGAGACTGAGGCATTCCGACGAGGGAGCAAGACACGGCTACCTGTACACTCGGTAAAGTAAAGAGAGCGTAATTATTTTTGCTGAACACTCAAAATTCCTGCCTGATAACCTAACTGATTGGCATAAATAATGGATGCGTAGCACAGGGCGTAGTGAGTTTGGCGGCTGTTGCTCCCCCGGCGGTAGCCATGGCAACAGGTGGCGAGTCCTCGCAACCTTCTCTAACCTTACCACTTTCCCACCTAGCATCCCTTATAGCTCCTCGAGCCTATAGCTAAAAGTTGAAGGTATGGATGGTTGCCTGAAAATAGGGGTAGGACTCTACCGATCAATTACTAAACAGCACACTGCCTTTTCTACTTACGAGTTATCTGTTTCTCCGATGTATATATACCTATATGTCAATGTGTGTATGTGTTTATGTATACTGTACCTACTCAGGAATGCAGGCACATAAGCCCTTAAGTAGGTATATATCTTAAGTTTGCACCCTATTTTCGAGTCTTCATCCGCACCTGTATCAGACCTTTGAGACCTTACTCAACTTTTGACAAAGTAACATCCCTCTAGGTTGTTCTGATATCCTGATATCATCCATGCTCAAGGAACCTTGGAGACTCTCTCGTTTCCCACTGGAGTAAGCTCAGGTAAAGCCATTTGGGGTGGTTCGAGAGAGCATCACTTTCCAGAGGGATTTTTCTGGGGATAGGAGAAGCGTCCGTTAAATCTTTCTGCTGCTTTTCAGCTACCCCTTGGAAGAGGGTCGCAAGGCCACCTCGCCATTGAGAAAGCACGGATCTTCAGGGTTAATTCGATTGATAGATTGATTGATGAGTCGGGTGCAATCGATGAATCTGATTGGCACTGCCTGCTCGATATTGGTCCCTGCACTTGGTCAGAACATGCTCCTCCATTATCTTCTGGTCCTCTGGACTCTATTGTATTCCCAGACGAGTAATATCAGCAGCCAATGGTTACGATGTGCGGTTCTCTACGTGGCTTTGTGACGGTAGGTGCAGAGTGCATGTTGCATCAAGGGTAATAGTGCATACAGACGTGTGCATAAGTGCACTTATATGCAGGCGTATATAGCAGTGAATGGAATTATTTCCCTAGTCCTCGTACAGCCCTGCTGGTATACAGGGGTAGGTAGATACTTACTTGGGTGGTTTTAGCTTCGAGAGGGTTGGAATTGTCGCCGAGTGGTTTTTAGAGGTGATGACGCCTAAACAGCAGCCCCTCTCTATCGGAGGACTCTTTAAATTCTTTACTGGTACCCTTAGGGATAGGTACCCCTTTTTTTTAAGGGTTGTAATTACCATTTTTTTTATTCACTAATTACTACGAACCCTTTGAAATTCAGAAGCGTCCTTTTTCTTACCAATGAGCCTCTTTCTTAAGGCCCCAATATATTGAATTAAATTATCTAGGACGCAGGGGATGTTTCAGCGAATAGTCAAACTTTCCCTCGATTCTGTTTCTATATATATATATATTTTTTTTTGTTGACTTTCCCAAAAAAAAAAAGGAGTAATGGCGCTCCGATGGCTACCACATACGGCAGAGGGTGGGCTTTCAGAAAAGTTCCTATCCATTATACGACGAAACGAAATCCTGGGACCAGTTTGGCAGAGTTCCATCCACGAAACATCGAGAGAGAAATAGGGGTGGATGAGCCAAATACTCCCTTCTCATCCCTTGTTCGGTTCTTGTACCGAATCGACCACCCCCCATTCCTTTATGGCGCTTGTTCCTCTGTCATCGTTGGGTGTGGCATGATCTTGGTTATTAATGATCATAATAATTATTGGACGGGAAATCGAGTGGTATGAATTAATTATTTTTGACAGGGTTGATTTTACGAGAGACAACCAGCCCTTCAACCCCTACGACTTACTAACGGTATTTCGATAGGCATGTATGTACATATATATATATATATACTTAATGTAAAATGTACCCTCTACATTTTTTAAAATGATTTTATTAAAATCTCGTTCAAATTATCAACCCTTTGTCTCCTCCTACCCTCACGTTGCCTTTACAGTTTACAGCACCAAGGACTCTAGCCTTTATGTCAACCGAGCTGCTCCGTAAAATATCTCTTTGTTCCAACAGGATATTTCCCTTCCTGATTACGAATTATTTTAGCAGTGCTCCATTCCCATGATATGGGGGCGCAACGCTTGAACCACCGAAAACGTATTTTATAGGCAGACCAAGAGAAACGCGGCACCCTCCAAAGACTTCCGCCATTTTCAGGGCGAAGTTTCCGGCCTGACTCGGCGTGCGCGTAATGTGCGTGGGATCAATAAAACTTCTATATCAAATAAGGTTATTCTTTATATCTTCAAAAGGAACTTTCTTTCACGACTTCTACCCTCATTTTCTTATACATTTCTCATATATGCCAATTACATCCGTTTTATTGGAGTATTTCTTACCAGGAGGGTGGTTTGTTTCTATTGGATTTTTAATATTTCCCTTATGCACAGGGGGTGAGTCCTGAGAAATAATGCCTGTCGATACGTATCGGAAGCCTTCAATGCTACCCCTATAAAGTGGGTGGTCACAGGTAAATACAAGTAGACCAGCAAAGCCGTACGAGCATGAGGGGTAGTTTGTTTGATGTTCGCATTCGGTCCTTTGAAACTGACGGTCAACCGGCATAGCGATGACTACGTGCTGCGCGAGGGTACAAATAAGTAATTAAAAATTGTCCGACGTTAATTGACTGGCCATGGAATAATTCGTAACGATGGACCACGATGTAGGTCATACCAAATTCCCACGAATCGGTTTTGGTTCCCCATTTTTTTCCATCCCTTCTATTTTTCTTTTTCATGGAATATTTAAAGCTCCCCTACCACCTGACCGATGGGTTTGTTTGATAATCAAAGTCCGCAGGGAAACCCCCGATTAACGCGTTGCTGACTTTTATTTCGAATTCAAAATTGCCGCCAAATAAAAACATAGTCTTTTTCACGATTTTTCAAACCAGTCGTTCTCGCTCGACGCGTGTATATTCAGCGGATGAATTCAAATCTGCTGGAATACAGATTTATGGCAACCGTACCAATCGCATCCAGCATAAATCTTTGCGCTCAATCAAGAGAGCAAAATATCTTGAATAAAACTGCATGAAAATGCATTATTGAATCTAATCAATATTTCAGACCGTTTCACAATTCCAGGCATTCAGAGATGCATCGGGTAGCACAAGTGTGATTTCTTCAAAATCTTACTACCGCTATGTCCCTCCTTGTCGTACGTACGTAAACCGCCATAAGTCCGTCTCTCTCGCACTCGCACTAGGTATAGGAAATTCAAAAAATCGAAGATACCTCACCTTTCATTCTTTCCTTCTCGCAATTATCTCACACGTTATTAGCATCGTTCAATAACACATTGTATTTTGTCAAACACGATTGCTACGCCTGATCTCGATATCCGTGTTATTCCATTCCCAGTTAACGCGTCCCATGTGGGAAATCGTATAACCTAGTCATATGCAAATCCTTTGCAATCCATTCTATACATCGTTCGGCCCCATCGCGTTTGATTTTCTCCCAAAGTCTTCATAGGCCCAAATCTCCACCCACGTGGTCATCTAACAGTTTCCAAATTTGTTCAGTAAAAAAAAAAAAAAATGGCGGCGTAACAACAAAGCCACTAATAACGAAATATAACATACGTACACGCACATGTGAAATTATGTGATGTATGTGAGAATGACGGGCTGCTTTGACCGAGTCTGTTTGTGTTTAATTAGAATGAAAATAGAGGCCAGACTGAATTTCCTATCTTGCCACATAACGAGCTTCACATACGATATAGGATTACGTATTAAGGCTCATATGCCAGAAATCAATATTTCCCTAACATGCTATTGCATTCCTGTGTACATAACCTGGGGTACATACGTTCTACTTATCACTGCCAGATTGGACGTTTCTATCAACGAGAAAATGTTTTCGCCATTCTTTTATCTATATAATTATTTTCTTTCACATTTCATAGTAATAATCTCGTCTTCCGTGCTGTTGATCTTCGTTCAATTTATTATCGATTCATCTCCCAGCATCAAACTCAGCGCTAACTTATCAGCCCCTTCGCAATTACGTAAGCATTATTTACGAGCGCCTAACGTGGAATTACGAGTTGCTGTTATCACGATATTCGAGTGACGAGCGAGTGCTCGAAATTTATCACGTGATCTGTATCGAAGCCAGAGTGCTTCGTTATTCATAGGGCTAGATGGTATTTATTAGATAACCCCAGCTATACCTGTTTCTAGTACATAATTCATTGCTCTGTAGGACATACTTGATTATCTATATAGATTATTCAGTACATTATTTTTTTTCGTGTCCATCCCCTATCTCTTACGTGGCGACCCCGTGTACTTTTTTTTAGCTATAATAAATGTCCGGGTAAAATGACGAATTCAACAGTCCAGTGTTTGGACGTCGTTTAGAAATTTTCATCGTCTCGAGTGAAACGTCACATTTTTTTTTTGTTGAATTCTTTAAAATTGTCTTTCCAGGGAATTTCGTATAACGACGGGTAATATTTTCTTATTTTTCGCGAGGAGATGCTTTATCTTTATATGAGATAAGGGATGCTTTCCTTTTTTTCGAATTGGAATACTTCGGGGTAGGTGTATAGCTGGTATCAACTTCAGTCCTAAGGGTAGGATTTTGGTTGTTGATCTCCGTAAGTACTGTGCCTTGTGATACACAGAAGTGTCCGAATTTTTGTTAGTAATTATTTTCTCTTTTCGTGTTCCACTTGGGACGAGTAGACAAGGATTGAGGACTAAGAGAAGAGAGATAAAGGAGATTTGAAGTTGATGCTGCGTCAAAGAGTACGGAATCAGAAAGGATCAGAGAATTGAAAAGGGTGAGAATTCGACATGTTTAACATTCTACTCCCTTCTGCCATTTCATTTTTCACGTTTACTATTATCAACCCTAACATAGTCATACATGCATTCAAAGTAATACATTTGAAATGTAAGGGGTGTAAATCTGAAAATTTTGATTTTTTCAATGTTTCATATATTTTAAATAATCCATAAATTGTCAAATTAATCGATTGATCGATTTTATTCCATTTTTTTTTTCGGGAAAATAAAGGGTGCAACACCCTCATACTGGATAACGTGACAATTTCAAGTATTCCACTTTAGATGGGATGTCACGTGTAGGCGTCGGTTAAGGGTGTTGAAATTTTCGATTTAACGTAATCTGTGGGAGAAAAGAGAGGGTGGTTATAACCCTGTTACATCCATCATCTTAAAGTCCGTAGAATTCATCGAGCGAAAATAATAGACATGACTGGTACGAGGGTGCCTGGTTTTACTGTAAATCGCATCGCTATTCTTCATTTTATTTCCACCAACATTTTAACTTCCCCTAAAGTCTTTCAGCGTTAGAATGAAATTTTGACGAATTTCCAAGACGCAAAAATACAGCTCGATCCTCGATGAACGTGTTAAAATTTTTGAAAAATTTTCCCAGTCAGTCCAGACAAAGAATCCCCGAATGAAAATCGTTCCGGCAATCCTTTGAAATATCGGGGTAGAATTTGAAGACTAAAACTTTTTACTGGGAAACGATCAATGTCCAATTTATCATCCCACCCCACAGTACAAGAAGACGCTCCAGATAAGACGTCGACACTGTGGAGACGTCTGAGCTTCGAACAATTAGGACTTTGTCATCATGGACAGACACCCCCTTGTCTCCTTTACTTATCCTCCATATTTTTTTTTTTAAACATTTTCACCCCAACGAACTGATACAGCCATAAATTCATACCCACCGCAAATAGTAGTATTTGAAATGATGTAACATCCCCTTAAAGAGCCATTAACGAAATAATCTAATATTGAACCTCGAAGGGTAGTCCCAGCATCCCTTACAATCGGCCATTGTTTGAGGGACAAGTTTACACGGTTGAAACCGGGATTAAAATCTGAGTTACGATTGTTTAACGTAGGTTTCACCCTCCCTCCATCTTCATCCCCTGCATACACAGTACATTTCACCACATACAGCCACGCTACCTAGTGTCTGGTGTTTCTGTTGGTACAAAAGCAAAGTATCGCGAGCGACGCGAGTCCCCGTGAATTTACGAGGGGTTGCTGAGCCGAATGCAAGAGAAAGTTTGAAGGGGGTAAATTGGGACGTACATATGTACCTATACGACCAAGACAAAAATAACAGAGCACGTGTGTGAAAGGGAGAAGAAATAAAAACCATCCACACCCTTTGAGCAATTAACCTGCTCTTTAAATTGGACCATGAAGTAAGGGTAGTGACGTCGCGACGGCAGTTACAAAGACCGAAATTATCACAGACCCGAGGAACAGTTGCAGAATTAAACGCGTCGTGCGCCACTGCGTTTGGGATAATTTAATTCAGAAAAAAAAAGTACTTTACCACCCCTGTCGGTCCCTTTATATCATTTTTTTACAACCCTCAATACTCAACCCGTATCGTATAGAATTTTATGCCACACTACCCACCTTATTATATATATTCCACTGTACCGAATAGTCTCGTTTACGAATCGTGCTCGAATGAGGGAGTTCAGATTGATACACCCTGACGTGATAACCTGTTATCACGCATCTAGAAGTAACGACGTTTTTATACAACGAGACCAAAGCAGTCGAGAGTTAAGTGACGGACGGGGACAAGATGAGCGAATGAAGTTTCGACGTGGATCAAGTGGAAGTGGAAATAGGTTATAAAGTGGTAGTCTTAGAGGAGCCGGAAGTGAGAGGACGAGAGTTGCTGACTGGTCTGAAAAATTAATGGGTCGAGTGCTCGGAGGTTTCCTGGCTCCGGTATTACGCGAACCTGGCCGTTATCGAATGTCTTCGTTTAAATGAATTTTCCTGTAGCGTGTAAAGCCGCCCAGGTCCATTCGTAATTTTCGCGAAACGACCTCATAAAATCGAAATGCATCCACGAACGTTATCCGCGTTGACTTTCATCCGATGTTATTGTCGATTTCGTGGCTGGTATCGACGGTCGGGCTGTTGCTCGACACATTCATTTTTTACCTCTTTTATTTTATCCTTTATCTCTTTACACTTTTCTCACTTTACCCGCGTCGTCTACAAGGGATGCTTGTTACGGTTACCGCCACTTTCCCCTTATTCTCATTTTGTGCATCGGCATTGATCTGTTGTGTCTTTTGTACGACGCTTTTCTAGAACATTCTATATGGAACCATATGTGGCACATATCGAGAAACAAATAAAGTAATGAATTTGACAAGATCAGGATATTGTGGATGGAGTTTCGGTTTCAAGATGGCGAACGCTTCTTATTGGAGATATCCGTTAAATCTTAACGAGACTTTTTTGCAAAGTATCGATTCACAGTATAGAGCGCAATCTAGTATGAATTTATAGCTGAAAGAAAAGTCGTTGGATTATAGCTAGATAAATTTAGACGTGGTCTGCCGAAACTTTCCGACGGTTACCGATAATCCACGAGGCGGCAGGCTTACTTAAGGTTAAAAAAATGTGTTGGAAAATTATGCTTTGTATCTTATAGGAGTAATCATAAAGATAGCACGTAAAGACTCGGGGATTTTAATAATGGAGTTTACGAGCATTTTGAACTCACTGTGTGTGTGTGTATATTGCTAATGATACCAGTGTGACATAAGAGGAAACTTTTCGAAAAAAAAAACCTCTACTTTTTACTGGAGTAAACTCAAAGCACGGATCTGCATCTCTCGTACCATACTGTTCTCAGGATGTACCTGCTACTTTGTGGTTTGAAAAGACTTCCGGTGTATACATACGTGCATTTACTTCTGTACCTATATCCAACATGTGAGACATACCCTGCGTATATTATAGCTGTAATTTTCTTTTGCGCGAACAAGAAAAGATACATTTCCAGCATCCAACTGCACTTCTTATCAATGTCTCCTTGAGCGTTTAAGCCGCAGAAGTTCAACCGGAAGTTGTTGCTTGGTACCATTTCAGGAATCTTGCCAAGTAATATATACAGTTTGACCTTGTAATTCCATGTACTAAAATTAGTTACCATCGCGAAGGGGATGATTTATTTTTTGATATTGAATCTTGTTTTAGGGTTGGTTAGGTTTTTTAAGGGTGGAGGGGTGGGGGGAGGGCTCGATTTTTTTTTTAAGAAGGGATGGAGAATCGTGTCAATTTCGTGGATACAGATTCTCTTAATCTTCATCTGAACTGATGGGATCAATAGGGGGTAGAAGGGGTGGCAGTTCGAAGGTAATTAGAAAGGTTTGATCGATTTGTAGGGATATCGCCGGAAGTCCCTTGGTCGCTGAAAGCTATTCCCCAATGTCATGTTTGACAGATCACCTAGATCCTATCTCTTAATGACCACACCCCCTGTAGCCACAGCAGCCCGTCTGTCTCTTCGAGCCGAACTCTACCCTAAATTCACCCTCAACTTTAACCCCTTATCTTGTTTCCCGCCTTTACATCATGGATACACAGGAGGATGCTTTAAAAAAAAAAAAAAAAAAAAAACTGGATACAGATCGTTTGATTACCTTGTGTGCTTAAGTTTCCTCGTCCTCGCGGAGGAATTTAGGAAAATTGTTATTCAAAAGGTTGACGAAGATCAGGGTGGCGC
This sequence comes from Syrista parreyssii, assembly GCA_030142615.1. NCBI lineage: Eukaryota > Metazoa > Arthropoda > Insecta > Hymenoptera > Cephidae > Syrista > Syrista parreyssii. The sequence goes on along the minus strand of JARQTG010000140.1, from coordinate 345,823 downwards.
ACGGTAGCAAAGGACTAGATAAAAATGAGATAAAAATAATAAGTAAACTTTTTATTTTCGATACTGGACCAGCGTCCCCGCTAATGGTCGAGTAACAATGTCAGCCGGAAATTAGGTCGCCATTAAAGATCTAAGCGAATTAGGATTTCATGATATTCATGCACCGTGCATATAAGATATCATATAGAACGCGCAGCATCCGTATATTGGGTCCATAAATAGAAAAGTTCATCCCCATATCCGTGCTGTATTCTGCGACAGGAATAAAGTATCGAGGCGGGTGATGCATCCAAAATCGTTTTCAACCCCGTAGATCTTACGGGAGGGGGTTGCGAATACATCGAGGTCAGACTTATAGGGCGTATATACTATGTACTTCCGGAAAGAAAAGCGCATATCTCCTAACAGGACACACATAGGGCTTACAAGATCCGGGATAGAAATTTCCAGAGAATAGGGGATGCTACCCTTAGATAGTCTTTACGGCCTGGTGTAAGGGGTACACTGAATGCCTTCCGCAGGATCGATTTTCCTGTTTCTTTGACCCCTTCCTACCCTTCTTCTCTTTCTTATCCCCATGCAATCCCGCTTTCATCCCCTCAAATCCTTTAGGCACGTAACCAACCCCTTCTTTGGTTTTCATGCTCTCTGCACGGAATTTCACCAATTCTCTTCTCTTACTGCGATTCCTGCTCACGGTTCGCGCTTCGCCTATTGCACGTACGTAGCTTCGACTTTCCAGAACATTGACCAACGTTATTGCCGCGACAATGTGACAGTTTTTTCTGTTTTTTTTTTTCACGGTGCTTTTCATGGCTTTTCAGACGGTAGAGGTCAGGTGCTTACAGTCGGTAAGGGTCGGCGGTTCTTGCTCTTACAGTTCAATTCAGCTACTGGTTTAAGGATTTCTTTTGTTACATGAAAAACATAACGCACGGTGCGATTGGGACTTTTATAAATACTTTTCTTTTCAATACTTATTAACGCATCAGACGTTCAATTTCATGTGAATTTATGTAAATTCGAAATCTTATAATAAATGACGTAAAGAAAAAAAAAAATCTATTTTTTATTCCACGTAAACAATTTTTTTTTCTCTGTTGATCTTGTGGGTCCATCGCTAAGGGGATGATGTCGTTCAAGATACACTATAAGGGATGTCGTCTCTTCGTATATCTTACGACTGTAAACAAACACTTTAACGAAAGTTGAGCAACGTTCCCTGTTTTGTGAATATATCTGGTAAAAATTGTCTCCGAAGGTTCGGTCGTTAAAATGGCGAATCTCGTCGATAAGGCAGATCCCGAAGTCCCGTGGGAAGATGCTAACGGCCATACCAGAGGACGTTTCCGCTTTAGTAGTGACATGAGAAAAATAGGGAACGAACGTATACATAAGAGAATACCGAGTGTTGTCTGTGTGCTCGGTTTCAAAATGGCGCAAGAAAAGGGGGTCAGTGAGGGTCGAGTATCTATAAAGAAATGAATATAGATATAGGTATTCCAGTGGGTAGAGATAGATATTCGCTAAGGGACGATGGCGTCGTGCCAAAATCTAAGCGAGGTAGAGAGAAAGTAAGCAGGGCAGCCAACCTATCAGGCAGAAGCACACGTAGCAGGTTTTGATAATTTTCGATCGATCATCCTGACAGATTTCTCATTCGCGCCCGAAGGGATAGAAGACAAGACGAAAAAAAAAAGAAGAAAAAAAACCTTTTGCGAATTCCCAAAGACATTCTTCACAATGATAATGTCGGACAAATCTCCGAGATACATTTTACATATTTTTTCATCCCTTCGAGCTCCTCGTTTATTTCTCAAAACCGATCGCTTACATCTCCCGGCGCGAAGGAGTCCGAGTCAGTACATATGATTGGAACGTTGACTGCAAGTGAAAGAGGGTTCCTATTTTTTTTCATAAGATGAATCGGGGGTGGAATATTCGTCGAGTCAACCACTTTTAAGAAATTTCATTTTTGGGGGATGATGAACTATAAGATTCTGTCGACCTCCCCTCCCCCTAACCCTCCACCCACGTCAGATCGACGCTCGACCAATTTTCGTCGATGGGGGATGAAGCGGATGGCATCCCCCTCCGAAGATTACCCCTACTAGTGGTGACCTATCCGGAGGACTAAATGCTTCACTGAATTTATATAAAAGCTCTACCGGGTGTGAGATGAACGTGCGTGAGGGTCTGCAGCATCCCTTCGGTATCGAAGTTTCTTACGAAGAAGCTTTTTGTATCTCAACAGGAGAGAAGTTGCCTCGGAGCGACCGAAGAGTTTTGGGTAATTCGTTTGGTACTAATATCTTGCTCTTTTTACCTCCCGAATACCTTTTCCTCTCTGTTTCTTCGACAACACAATCCCTGATAATGATATTAAGGCTACCCCGTGGTCAATGGGCGGATTAGGTGAACGAGCTTGCAAATTCCAACTGTTCAGATTTCTAAACCTTCTCCCTAGACGGGGGCTCAGGCGTGAGTTAAAAAGTTTTCTGGATTCCGTAACAATTTGCGAATCCCCAGTTTGCAAATTCTCAGGGCACCGTTATGGCGCAGTGGCCTTGCTTGTCCAACCCTATACTATACTATATATATATATATATATATATATATATATATATAGTCTTTGACCCAGGAAAGAGCTCACAGCCGTTTACTTTCTAACGTCCATTGTCGAATATCCTGATCCCATCCAATGTACTTGCAATTTTGGCTAACTGCCATCATCGCGAATTCCAACGCTTATTGCACGTGCATTCTGCAGATATCGCCGATTACGTGTCTGCCACTCTCGGAAACATCTCTAATTTTCAGAAATTCACCGACTGATTCTATACGTAGTCGTCATACAATCTCTACCATACAGAGTATATGCAGCGTGGTACCTAACTACGTAGATACGTTATTTATTTATGCAGACTGGATGCATCTTGAAATCTCATACAGATAATCCAACGTGGTCGTTACTTACCTGAAACAAAAATTTGTGAAGGTACGTTAATTGCAGTAGCACTTAAAAATAATTTGGGATTATTAAATCCTTTTAAATTGTCCAATTTTTATGTCATTTGCCACCTGTCGGTATCCCTGAAAGCAATGAAAATACCCATCAACCCTCGTACCGGTTCGCACTCACCCTTGTGTGTTAATAAAAAAAAAGTATATCACAGGTAATGGAAAGTGAGATAGAGAGAGAATGGGACAGGTGGCTAGGTACAGTAGGGGTTATAACCACCCTTGGGCATTTTACTCTAGGCTGTTTTAATTATTCCCTAAGGGCTGCGTAACCGAGCGTTGACATGGAAATAACCCTTGAACTATATCTAAAGAGCTTGCGGTTATGTTGCTCTTTAGTGTTTGTCAAGTTACTTCGACTAGAGTATACATAAGTATATATGACTATACTCTATGAGGTATTCCTCATAGGAAATAAGCAGCGGTAGGAAATGTAGTGTTATTGCAGTGGGGTATATACGAATATACCGACACGTTGGGTATAGTGCGTTCTCGCTAATAAGAGTCAACAAAAATATGTCAAACACGTAATAATCTACGTTTGAATATTATTTTTCTGTTTTCGGAGGAAAAAGAGAAAACCGTATGAGATAAAAAGTTTTATGAGCTACTGTCGAAAACAAAGATCTTCCCCTGAGGGATGGACCGGGAATTATGTTTGTCGTTGAATTGGAATCCCCGTGGATTTGGGACCGCAAGTTTTGGAAATACTCAAAGTCCGTACGTCTTGGCTGAATAATTTATCTGTCAGAAAGACACATTACTTTATTTGAGGTGAGGTCGTACGAAGCTACAGCCTGTTCGAGCTTACACAAAGGGTGAGAATTCTCATCCATCATGACGAACAGACGCTATAGCTTTTTCCCCTTACACCCTGCATTCCGTCTTTGTATTTTGACTGCGATGGCCGCTAGTCATGTGTGTAGGTACATGTGTATATATCTATTTGCTACAAAGGACATGGGCTTATCAATACGTAGCAGGTTATGACAGAGTCACCCTGTGGTTATCAGGAGGTAACAGTAAGCCAACGATAAGCTACTCGGCAACTTCCTTCTCGTTGAACTGGGATTCCCTTCCATTTTGATTTATAATACTGGCAGAGCGAGTCGAGAATTCGCTTGGGATAAGGAGATCTTCTGTGGGGGGATGATTCATAAGTCCCAAGCATGGGGAAGCCTGTAAGGCATCGTTCTCATCAACGAGATGTTTCCTGAACAACATTACTCAAGGAGTTTTGGACGAATTAGCCTGTATAGTAATTTTGCAATGAAACCCAACGGGAAAGAATTTCCTATGTTATATAATACGGAATTTTCGTGTATTTTTTTAATACCATCATATGGTATCGTATAGGATTGGTGGTTCGTGGAAGACAAATATTTTTTTTGGTTTCTTTTACAAGGGAGGATTTTTTTTTGAATTTTCATGGTAAACGTCGGGACGCTTCTTTCTCTTGAAATTTTCCAAGGTGCGAATAACATGGTAAATTTTTGGCAAAATATAACCGGAAGGTACGAGAGCTTTGTCAGTCTTGGTTACAGATTCTCTTTACGTGGTCCATTCGCAGCATCCATTCGTATTCACGTATATTCGGTGTCTCCTGGATTATATCCTGGTACCGGAAAAAAAAGGACAAGGGTGGGCGTGAATAATAAGAGGGGTAGAAACCAGCGATCGAACGACTTTGAATAACTGTGTAATTTTTGCGTTTCCGGTAAACGTGATTTTTGCCTCGCGTGCTGGTATCGCATCTTCTTCCGGAAGGACTTGAAGACGATGTTAGTATATGTGTGTGTGATCATTTGAAGGTTAAGGGTGCGTGACACGAAAATAAGAAGGGTGGCATACGTGTCGACGTGAAACTATGCCTACCTTGCCCTACCCTTGAGTATCCATCAAAAAAATTACCCCTAGTTTCCCTAGCGGACGAGTCCTGAATTTTTGCCAAGCACTTCAGGCACTTCCGGTTCACCGTGACGAATTTACCCCATAATGTGCTTTGCACGTCTTTTTTTTTTTTTTTTTTAAGGGAAATCACGCAAAGATTCACCCTTTCTATATGGGAATGACAATTGGCTGGTTTACCAATTGAAATTGGATATTTTTTATGAATTAAGCACGCAGTGGCCGCGGATTTGATTTTTCGATTTGAATTTTATGTGTTACCATGAAAAAATACAGAAATCTCTGGATTATCGAAATTCTATTTTTCCCTCAATTTCCCGCTACGACGAATGAATATCGCGTTATCGTTTTCAAAGCGTATATAGGAATTAATCAAGATTCAATAAAAAGCAATCTCTCCTCATGCATTTCCCTCTTCGATACCCAAAAGTAATTTCGTGATCCGATTGAGAAAATTTCATCGATTCAATTTTCCTTGTGTATCCCGAATTTGTATGTCGGTCCACTTTTCATACCGGAACCAGGGTTAAAGGTGATCTCGAGATTTTACCTCTAAAGGAAACTTAATTAGACGTTAAAGATTCACTATAGCAAGAGCCTTCGTTAGGACCTACAACGTCTTTCAGACTCAAGCAAAGCTAATCAAACGTTTCTTAATTAAAAAATTTTAATGAAATAATTAAAAATTCATCTAAAAATATCACAGAATCGATCAATAAGGATTGAAAAATTGAAATTTTAAATTCTACAAAAGTACAATTATAATAAATCTACCACAGTAGAAAATAGTAGTAATAAAATTAAAAGTCAGGCAAAGATCATACATATCAATACCATCGATATATATTGATTATAGAATGAAAATAATCAATCCATTATCATTTCATCCCTTCGACGGCGTCAATAAAAGTGGCAATGGGGTTGCGATGAAATTTTAGGAGGAATCTGCCACTGACTCATCTACTTGCCTCCCCGCCAGTGGAGAGTCCAATAACGATGCAATTAATCGGTTGGATGACGTGGACATATTCGATTAACTTAATTGGTTCACCCTAAACGGTATTTCACCCTTAAGTCCACAAAGCCCGCATGTCTCGTACGTAGTACGTTTGAAAATTCCATAAGAACCCTTTCACGAGTCCAACATTTTTTTCATTCTCCAATCCATTCGCTCTCTCCTCTTCCTTTCATCTGCCCGAATTCTTTGGACCATGTGAATTAAAGATGGCGGTCTTCGTTGGATAATTTTTTCTTTTATTTTCTCACCGTATTTTATCCTATCAGAGGACGGTAATCCATTTGCCCAATTACACGTGTAACGTGTCCTATACGAGTACGTCAACCAGCAACAAAATCCACGGGGATGAAGGATCATCATATAAGCGGCGTAGATAGCGCTAGGGGTAGTTTCAATGCTCTCCGACCTTCTGTTATACGAGACGTCCTTTTTATTTTCTCTTGACGACGCGTCCCTTTATTTTTTAATAAAACTCTTAATTAATCAGAAAAGTAAGAACACGAGCAATATCCGAGCGGATGCTGGGACGAGGGTAAACGAGAAGGGAAACGATCACTCGATTTCACCCTCCCGTCCCTTCTACCCCACCGATCTCAGTATACTAGAGGAACGAAAATATTTCATGTGATTTTTCAAAGTTCCCACTCGAATAAAAACAGCTCGTAGATACCCTCTGTCTTTTTTTCATCTCCACTTTCGCCCGACCATCGATGAGATTATTCATTTTTTTTATCACCCCCAACCCACCCCTTGCAACCAGATGAGCGAGTATTTCGCTGTCTATTCTTTTCTCGCTACTGCCGAGACAAAAAGTATCGTTCGCGACCCATGTCCTGCTTTCTGTCCTTTCTACCCCTTCGTTTCAACCCCGACTCTCTCAGACATCCTTGCTAGCAGTATAGGGATGCTGCGAGAGGAAAAAAGACGGAAGACAAAAAAAAAAGCAGAAAAATGAGAACTAATGGTAGAAATATCGAGAAATTGGTCTGCGTACTTGAAAGCCGCTCGTGGTATAGCTCTTGGTGGAAATGAATGGGATGTTTTTTCTTTTTTGTTATTTTTTTTCTTTTATTTTTTTCGGGTCAAAATGCCGAATTTTTGCTGACGCATCCTTTATCGCCGTTGTAATAAACGTAAATTACAGTTCAGGCTAAGGGGTTGTTTTATGTAGCACATTATATTTTAAATGTCCACCCGGTACATGGCGGATGCGCACGGAAACCCCATGACGTTTAGTGATTATTATTTCCCTTGATTCCTTTGAGGTACGTGATACTGAATTTGCATCGTAGCTATCACCGAATAATTGAACGATTTCATGAATTCTCAATCAACCCCTATCCATAGGTATACACGTAGCATGTGCACAGTACTAATAAATACCAACCCCTTTATACGTGACGGATATTTAATTCGCCGCGTATTCTCGAGATACGTAAACTCATAATAATTCCGACTATGACATCATTTTTCAAGTCCGCCATGATGTATCGTCGCCTTCTCCAAGCGGCCATCTTGTAACGACGTCATTTGTTTAGCAGATGATACATACACCCACCCCATTTCACAACCACCACTTAGATATCGTATAGAATTCTTTTTATTCCGTAGCTACGTAATCGAGAGGAAGGAGATAGAAGAAAAAAAATTCATCAAAAATAAAAATGACACCCGGTAGAATAACGGTTGATGCAACATATGAAACCTAACGGAAGAAAGCGTAATGACGACCAGTCAATAAGAAAGTTCGGACACGGGGTACCTCCTTTCTTTTTCCCTCTGAAATATAAGCGTCTGTTATTTTTTCATAATTAATCAATTTTTTCTACAATTATTTATTAATGCAAAATCCGTCCTATGTAATTCAGTTTATAGTTCGGATTTAATTACGTGACTATTATTTAAAATGACCTCGTGTACAATCAACGTAGAAACTCATCCGTAAAACTGACCACGGTACCAATCAATGCAATTTAATTTAATGGGTACACTCTCGATATTTATATATATGCATATATTAAAAAAATGAAAGCTTCCTCATCCCTTAGTCGATTTTTATTAAAAAATTTATATTGTGACTCAAAGTCAGGGATTTCGTTACTGGATACTTGAGCACGTATGGGGAAACGTTACACGCTTGAAATTGGATGAGCGTAGCTTCACAAAGCTTCGGCCATAGGAATGTAAAATTTCCGAAATACGCGTTCTGAAAAATGATGGGAATTACCGAGAACGATGGATTGAAGGAGCCATGAGGATTTTATTGGACACTAAAATGTCTGCCGTCACCCCGTAAAAAGGCTTATTAATCGGTGGCTTCTTGTAAATATAACAAAGGCGAATAATAAGGGTCGAATTATTTGAGCTCTTTATGTACATTAAGAAAAAATTAGTACAGTAGCATCTGCACATTTTTTTTATGAACTCTGACATACGGTCCATTCGAAAGCTCTGATTAAGGGGAAGTTTGATTAGCGATCAATAGATAGCAACTATAACGAGAAACGTTACGGCCTTTAATCCCACCCTTAATCGTATGCGAGTTATGCGAACGTCCAATGAGCTTAACATAGTCCAGGGCTTAGGAGTTTATGCTTTCATCCCCTTTCGGTGCGTTAGGGGTTGCTGCCTGGTAAAGCCCGAATATTCCTGTTAGCAAATGTTTATCTCGTGATCGAACATCGATTGGGATGGCTGTGTTGCTTTTCTATAAGTATACATTTCGTTAGGCTACGATGGTATATCTATAGCGATGATAAATATCAGCCCGATTAATTTTATCGATGCTCCACGCGTCTGGTTAACAAGAGGCTTTTCTACTAGTACATAAATAACACGTTTGGATTTCGTTATGCGAGCAAAGCGACTCATTGATATGTTAACTGGCGTTCGAAAAGGTACTCGTGGGGGTTGCTTGAGTAAATAGAGACTAGAAAAGGAGGGTAGATGCCATCAGCTGAAATGGCTTCATTCAAATGTAAGCACAGCAAGGCCATCGACTACTGCTCGGCGCGAGTCGAGCTTTTAGAATTTCAGCCTAAAAGCACGACGACCTGTTCACCCGATTTTATTAGCAAGGCTCGTCGTCAATGTGGACTTATGTGAATTTTATTCCTTCCCATATGTTTTACTTGAGCTTTAGTTTATACATGCCTATCTGCATACAAACAGAAATGGCTACCTATTCGGACCGATAGGTTTCCCGTATCTCAGTATCTGATTTACGTGCTGACTAAAAAAGGTGTTTACCCTTAAATCCACAACTCGGTCGCGCACCTTTAAATTCCACGTCAGCTAGTACGAATTCGCACCCATGTGGAGTTTGAGGGTTTGGTAGTTAATAGAAAATAGGCAAAAGATTTTTATTTCTTCATACGACGTGGATACCTGCATCTTTATGTATGTATCTATATATGTACGTATGTATGTATATACGAGGGCATTTGCTTGGCTTCGTGTGATTACTATGAGAATATGTAGGTAACGTTTGAGACGATAGAAACAAGAAATTAGTAATCTCATCTTTCCAATATACGCGGATCCACGCGACGCCAGATTCTTATTCAAATTTAGATATCCCGTAACCCTAATAAAATCAGGCATACATCGTCCAAGGCGCAACGGCGCCAGCTTATTCTTGGGCTCATAAATGATTCCCAGTAGTCTCGGCACGTCGTTTACATCATAGTAAAGGCCGTAAGAAGGATACGTAGGACGGCGCCACCCTTACGTCAGGGAGGAAACCTTGCGGCTTCTGACTGAGAAAGAACGTAGATAATGGTTGCTGCATCTCACCCCCTCAGACACCCCCTTCAACCCTAAGAATAGGGATGCTGCGATAAGGGACCTACCCTACCGCAGTTGTGATTTCAAATGTCTCCCTTGATATCACCATATCCTGTCTTGTTAAAAGCAACCCTTAGCTGTGTGATTAGTTATTTTCCGGCTAATTTATATTAATTCCTATCACCATCTTTTATGGGGTTGAACAAGGAATATAAATTTAAGGTATTTCATCGTGTTATTTATAATTCATATCATATAATTATTTTACGTTGTACGATTAATCTCAGTATCGCTACAAGCGTTATATCCGTATCCATAGCTACGCTATCATCCACCACCACGATGTTAAAGCATCATCCCCTAACTTCGTGTCCTTTCGCCAAGTTATTTCGAAACAAACGTTTACAAGGGATGAATCTCGTTAAATACGTTTCACCCTTAATACGGAATGGCCCCGAAATAAAAAAAAAGCTAGCATAAGCAATAGGTACGAATATAAAATGTCTGAGGGGGTGCTACCCACCCCTCACTCTTACAGCTCACGACGTAACATCAGCTGGTTGGTTCTTGAAGTAGACATTCACCTTTTGTCGTTTTTCACTTTTTATTATTTCACAACCCCTCGCGGCTTCTCTGATTTTCCTCGAGTTCAAACATCCCCTAAATTTCCAGTACACCCTTACACCTATGAAATCCTTGAAATCCTAATGTCCGCCACGAAAAAGACCACCCCTGTTATTAATACAGCTGCTTTCCATTTGAACTTCGTTATTATTTAATCGAGTACCTTAAACCTCAAGGGTGCTCGGGTACAAGGGGTTGTATATGATTATATGCAGCTTAGGCATCCACCCTCCACAGTCTACTGTCTCTCATCGCCATTAACGAACCTGGCAAATATTTCGTCTGCTATACCAACGAATCTTATCAACCCTGAACACAGTCGCAATTGCTTATACATACACGTATGCACGTGTAATCAATCATGCTTCAACTCCCTCTTGATAAAACATTGCCCTAATTAAACCTTCCGCAGGAGCCACTTTCCAGGGTACAAGACCGACGCCATATCGACGCCGCAACGTAGTATTAGCCTACCGCACCCATCACACAGGAATTTACGCAACGAGATGTGTACTGATTAATGCTGTATACATATATGTGCCCGATTCGTTATCAATCAGCAAAGGTGACAGTCGATTGAATTGCAAATAATGAGCATATTTGGGAAATGGGACGACGCACGTCGATTCGTTGGATATTAGCGTCGCGACGCTGTGCCGTTAGATTTATAAGCAAATAGCATTCTCGTCCATGCATACATATACATATATATTATATGCAGTTTCAATCACGAGATAATAATTCTCGAGATGCCACAGGAGCCAGCGGATGCTGCAGAGATACCACGAAAGAGCGTGAGTGGTACTCAGAGAAATTTCGTCGAATTAAAAAGTCATTTGCAGCAACCCTCTTGGTGGCGAAGAGGGGATGAAACGGATAAAAGGGGCTGTGCCTTGTGTCGAGAGGCATATACGTATAGGTGCATATGTGGTTACGTGTACGAAAGTGGAAGATAATAAGAGAAGGAGGAAGTGGTGAATGAGAAAAGGGCGTAAGGAAGGGGGGGTATATTTCTCACATTCTTAAGTCGAGATAAAAGTCGAGAGCCTCCAGCCAAGAATTTCAGTGACGTATAAGGGTAACATATGTATACATGTACTTAACAGTGCTCAGACCACCTGTTACATAACTTTGCTTTGCCTATGCACACGTTTTTTCTACCTTACCTACTCAGCCTACTGCATTCCGTTCAATATATATATATGTATAATACCCTTAGAGATTTTTCAGGGTGCGTCTTTATCGAATAATAAAAATGTCTTAATTAATCACATATCGAATGAATGAAAATGCATAATTATGGATTAAAAGTTCAAATTGTTTAATGTCCGATTAAAAGTTTATACGAGATATTCACATTGTTCGTAATTCGATCGTTAACGCGTTAAGCGCGATTGGCTAAACTGCCATGTAAATTTCATAATGGATTTCTCGATATTCACGAGAATTACGTCAGATGCATTTCTTGCGTCATCGCGGACTTGAATGTTAACTATAGGCAGGTATTTAGATCTTTGTTACCAGGGTTACCGTGACGTTCTCGTATTTCCATATTATAAGTCATGATTTCTAGATGCGCTCTGTCATTGGTCCCAATGCACTTCCTTGCAGTCAATGCACTTGCAGTCTCTACCACGTGGGTCCTGTGCATCCATCGCGTATCTCGCAGCATCTTGAGCCTCTGTACTTACTTCGAGCAAGAAACAGTCTTGCGAGAGAAGCAATAAAGGAGCGAGTGGCGCGCTGGTGAGTAAAGCTTGTGAAAGCTTTTGTACCTGTTTCGTTAAAGCTCGGGACGTACCTGCGACGTATTTACCAAGTTTGAATGTCTCAAATTTATTTGCTGGCAAAGTAAGGTGCTTGCTCCCGAGCGAGCTTAGAATTTTGTATTCAACTCGTGCGTTACTTTCTTCTGGGTCCATAGAGAAATCTCTCTTCGAAAACGAATTAGATTACGAAGATACGACGTGAATGTTCAATCCTGTAAAATTAACCATAAAATACGAATATCATTTTCTTCCTGAAATTGCATTTCTAACGAGCTATACGACGTCGACATTCTCCTGGTCTCCATGTCGTATTTTCTCATTAATGTATAATATCTGACCCCGACACGTATTTACTAACGTTAGCTGCGGCGTGTGCGTGCGAGCGTGTGTGTCGGTAACTCCAATAAAGGAACTTTTAATAAAGCACTTAAATGTAAACTGGGCTAAGGAAATGATCCGTTTCTAACGAATATTGCGTAGACGTATTCATAATAGCTTAAGGGTCCATTTACATTTGATGAATCGCGACAAAATTCAGCCCTGGCCGATCTGCTCTCCACTATAGCTGTATATGAGAAAATTAATAAAGCCTCAAATTTAATATCTGAAAATTTGCCATCGTCCCAGTATCAGCAATTCAAAATAACTCAGTCACCTTAAACGCAGCATCCCCGAGAGCATAAGACGGACTTTTGTATCACGAATGAAGCTTTACATTTTCTCACTATCGTGACAACCCCGTAAGTTCACGACCTGCAGCCCCTATAATACCTGGTTACCAAAGATAATGCCCGGCGGAAGAAAATCCATTCGCGTTCTGTGATAATTTTGATAAGCTGACAAAAAATTTATTCCCAGAGCTATCGAGTAATTTCACGTTCCTTTTGTCCAATTAGTCCAATTCCTAATTCACGAATAAGATATTAATCAACTAATTTCATGGGGATCGAATGATCGCAGTTCGTCAAGGTTTCAATCCTTTAATCAGAAGTGCATTGGTGCATAAAGCGTATAGAGATGCTAGGGAAATTTTCATGCAAATTAACCGGCGAATGTAATGGTCCAGACAAAGCCAGAGCACAGGCGCATATACGAACCAATAGAATTAATTGAAATAGAAGCAAAGGCCGTTCAAGGAGCGTGGCTGTTGCATTATGCAATTCCGTGGCAGAAGGATCGCAGGGACGCGGTTCGGGACCACAGAATATTCAGAAGCTTTCAGGACAGCAAGTTTTATTCAACCTTATATATATACATATATAAAACACAGGACAGACTGTGTACTGCATTTCCTCGTTGCAGTTTTAATGCAATTACTCAACTTTGATTATTCGCATTATTGTTATGATCACGTCGCCAACAAGATTGCGGCAACAGACTGAACTAAAGACTCTGGTATGCCGAGTGTATGGGGTCTGAATTAATCGATATTAAAATATAATTTGAAGCTGCCTTTTGTTGGTACATTTAATATGTTTTATTAGAATGAAAAGATTCATAAGGGATTGTATGGATATAGAAAGTAAGGTGGGAATCGATTATTACGAGAGTCGGTGACTATTATGAATTTTATAGCCAAGCGACTTTCGGCAGTTTTATGTTCTCTTATAGGTTGGAACCTTGGGAAATTTTTACTCGGCTCTAATATACGTTTCCCATTAGACGACAATAAACGTATTATTTATGATACCATCGTGATTGAACCTCCCGGCCATATTTTTCATGTCGATACAAAAGACGTGTATTGTTTCCAAGTATAAAAGAGACAGCAGAAACTTACGTCTTTAATGAAAAAGTAAATTGGCACTTAGTGTTATCATTACGTGATACTGAAATAGCGACTGATAACTTTGACGGCACGAGATCTGCAAGATCGTAAGATAATTCGAGGGATTTGGAAAGAGATGGTGGTGGTCCAGGAAATTTGTAAGACTCGAACGACCTCACGGGCAATTTGAATTAAAGACGAATTATCGAAACGTAGTCGTTTAAGGTGGCCAGAACTTTATCTTGGCCGTCGATAAGAAAATTTGTTGGATTCGAGAGAACAAGAAAAGAGAAAATATCAAGGAGATTCTAATCGTTTAGTCAGTAGTCTCGTGAGAAAATTCCTTAAGGGTGAGTCGCGGTATAAGAAGGGTTGAAAGTTGCGGATTCTGTGGTTGGAAGCTGAGCGAAGTCTGCCCCTTGTAAAACTAACTTGAAACCTTACAAATTTTACATGAAATTCCACTTGAGTTTTACAAGTATTGTAAAGGCGTCGAGTGGCAGCGACGGGGCGGCGAGTGAATGAAAATGTCAGAGCTTTAAAGCAGTCGCGTTAAAAGATCTCGTTATTCCAATAGCCCGGACTTTATCTATCTATCGGAATAGGATTTACGCTGAAACTTTACAAGTTCGCTTCGGAAGCGTCGCGAAGCTACTGGCGCTGCTTTCGCGGCAGCTTTAAACAGGGTTCAATATCCTCGGTACAGTCGTTAAATCACAACAGTGTCGATTTGTCTGGGCGTCATTAACCCTGTTTATAGCTTGGATCAATCATATAGTTATGACGTAAGTAAGTAGCTATAGGTATAAGGAAAATTAATAGTATCAATAAATACTCGTGCAATGGTATATACGTTAATAAAGACACGATTAAATGAGATGGTCGGTATAGTAGGAATATTCGAATGGCTGTGATATTTGAATAATCTGACAGTGAAGTCGGGACGTCAGAAGGCAATAAGGAGGAACGAGAATGAAAATAGAAGGATACAGGACGATAAAGTCCTCATAAGTGAAACCGCGGGGGACCGTAGTATCCTTGAAATTGAATTTGTGAAAAGCTGCCAAAATGTTTTCATCTTTTTGCTTCTTCGTGAAAACAGCTTCTCGCGACTCGTGCCTTGTACTGTTTATCGATTCTCGTACCTGATGTCCCAGAGGACCCTTATGGCTGTTGCGGCGTTCAAGCATGTAAAGGAACGAGGAAAAACTTGGATGCCATTGGGACATTTACGATTTTTTAATTAGTATGGAGTCAATTAAGTTCAATTTTTTTATGGGCTTTTACCAGGTACGTGTATATTAGCTGCGGTTGCAGCGTCCAGAAGACCGATAAAACTTTTTCAATAGAAACGCTCGAGGAAGTTTTTTTTTTTTTTTTTTTTTTTCGTTGCTCTCTTGTCTTTTTTGTCTTCATTCTCCAAGAGCGATTCGTTAACGAGGTACGAATTTTTTTTTTTTCTTTTTACACTTTTTCATTCTCTTACACCGTAATGCACTCTCTTGCTGTAGTACAGTCTTTTCAAATCTAAATTTTTCATTGACTCGGACGATACCTATTGTGGATACAGGATAGGTACAGTTCTGAATTTTTATTTAGTTCGACGAAAACTCTCGATAGTTTCGATTTCGAAAGGAATCGACTCTTGAGAGAAACATGATAAGTTTAAAGGGCGACCCGAATAATTTGGCAAATTTATGAAAACTTTTCAATCTGACCTTCTACTCGATGACCCACGCATCGCTCGGCTGAACTTTGAACTCGTGAAATTAATCCTTCTCGCCAGTTGTTCATATTTGTACGAGACTACAAAAACAATTTAAGGGATCACGAGGAATTTCGAAGTATCAAAAACACGAAAGATACAAGAATAAAAATTGAAAATTATTACGCGAAATCCTTGGGGGAAAAAATTAGTAAAAATTTTACTCCAAGCACACAGCATATGCGATTTATCGTGCTTCGCCGAATCATTGATAAATGCCTCGAGCCCAAAAGTGACCTTTGGCCCCATCAGCATCCGCGAGATAACGTGCTTTTGCACAACCCTTTTCATAGTCGAAAATTACCGGGAAACCCTGTATCTTGCCAGGCCCTTCTCTCAGCCAATCCCCTGGCCAATCTTGCTATACCCGCAATCCAACGATCCTACGATCCATAGGGGTCCTTTCTTGCCGATTAACCCTCCAAACACTCTAAACCTATCCCAGCTTCCCGACCAAGTTAGATGGACCAACTTTGATAAAATAGATCTTAGAACCGCGAGGAGAATAATCTTGCCAAAGTTTTCGTGACTCCTATCGGATGCTGCAGTCATCCTTTCCCCCCATTTTCAGGATCTCAAAAACATTTCTACGTAACACGTAAGATTTTTCTTTTTTATCTCAAACTACATATTTTCCATATCATTCACACTGATTCGTACGTGCAACCTGCACATGTGAATATGACGTAATTGCAATATGCAGCAATTTTACAAATGTCCACCCTGAAGCGTTTCACGATACGGAAGCTGCTCGCAGTGCTTGTCCAATTATCAAAATAAAATCTTCATCCACTCGCTACTGCTAATGGAATTTACGTTGATTCCTCGATTACGCCAAATTGGATTCGCGTAAATTTATATAGTCACGATTCTCACACGCTAATGGATCCTCGTTTCGAGTATTTTCGAGTATCGAATGGATGCTATTCCTACTAGCTCATAGGTGTCCTCGACAACTTCACTCTACATCCATACGTACCTATATATATATATATATATATATATATATATATATATATATATATATATACACCATTGAAATCAAGCCAGTGCTCGACGATGCACGTAAAGTGCACGATGCAGAATGCAACTGCACTATTCTCGCCAGGAGTGACGAAGCCAAGCGTAACCGGACCGCCAAAAAAAAAGGACGAATAAAACGATATATACTCGTAGAAACCAGTCGAAAAGTGTCAGACTGCATTTTTCGAGTGGTGCATCGCGATTGCAGTTTCATGCACTTTTGCTAAATAATTTTCCATGAATATTAACAGCACCCCTAACTTTCCCGTACCCTATTTCGCGACCAGATAAATTATGAATTTTTGTGTAAAAATATAAAAAAAAAAAGAAAATACGTCTAATTACGTAATTATTCTAATTGCACCTATTATATAACCCCTCTCGACGCTTCTGCATAATTATGCATTAGCTCGTTAATAATAATTAGACTAACGTCATAGAGACCAATCAGTGACAGGATCATTCTGCGTTTCAAAGTACTTCGAGTACTACGTATGCAGTCTCATTAAATGTCACACACACATGACACGGATTGCACGTCACAGACACAGCAAGCACCCACGTACACATACACAAATTCGACCTGCGCGTCATTCGGCTCTGTCACCGTTTAATATGTTTAAATATTGAATTATTTATTGCATTTGCTATTTTCAGACTCCACTAAGATATTTAACAGCGATCGGTTTCGTCTCACTAATTAGAAAAAATTCTTCACGGCCGACCTTGGAAATACTAAGAGTCTTAAATCGCACAATGGCTTTATGACTCATGCAAATTTTATAACGACTCCCCATACAGACTCCAATAACGAAATTGCCAGTATGCTAATTCCAATCTACGTCACGAGGATCAAGACACCATAGTACGTTTTCCCAGCGTTATACGTTGCATCCGCGTAAGAATGACTCTGGACCGTAACGTAATTACACGTATAAAATTTAATCGAGTTAAAAGAGAAGGAGCGGGAGGAAAAGCACGTAGAGTCAAGCGCATCCTGGAATACGAATAAAGCGATATGCACGTTACAGTGTATCACTTAAAGAAGAAAGAATAGTTACGTGCTTTTCGTTCCTTTATGTTTATATCGTTCGAGACGCCACATTTCCCACGGAAATAGAATTTTCGGTAACGCGAAGTCTCGCAGGCGGAAACGTGCGTTATGTCTGTCGTGTGTTGGCGAAGTGGATTGAAAAATAAGCTTGAGCTATTTTTTATTTTTTTTTTTTTTTCATACGATATCTTAGTACAGGGGAAACGAATTTGAATTTTATTTTGAAAAATACTAGAGAATTTTTTACGATTCAAGTGTACCGGAAGTTTCGGCTGTGATCAATGCACGGGTATTACTATACTGGAATAGCTGTTGAATTAATCGAATAATTCATTCACGTTATTCCATTATGTTGGGAAGTTTATACGTGCGTTTACACATTATGTATATATCAGTCAAAATGATGGGTAAAAGTGGATATATGAGTACTATGAGAATTTGGCCGAGTGTCGAGGCTGGATGCTGTTTTATATATTAATAATTCCATTTGTCGAGATGAAGTGTAATTTTGATCTTTACTCACGAGATTTAATGGAAGTAAACGCGTGGCGAAGACTGCGTTAACGTGGAGAAACGATTTCCCGGCTTGAGCTTCTTTCACACTTCGTCCAATAGTCCAACAGTAGTGCGAGTCGAGCGATTAGGATTTGAAATAATTTTTTATAAAAAAAAAAATAGAGAAAGATTAATTAAGACAAACCGATCGTAACGACTTGTCCGTGAGGTACTGGTTTAAAAAAATTAATTTTTTTTGTCCCTTTATTTTTTCAATCTTATATCTCTCGATGAAATGCGTGCGAGTGCGTGTCGGGGCGCGGACTGAGCGAAGGAGAAATTCTCGTCTACGTTTTCCACCCTGGCGTCCCGCCAACCCTCGCTACCCCTGGGCGTCCCGACGCTTCACGTCCCGCCGTCAGCGCCAACGCCCTTGCGCACTGGAATCCTTGACGTCCTTCGCACCATACGGAATTCCGATGCTTCCCCCTTTTTACCTCCTTCTGGCTACCTATAAAAATTCCACTTCCTTCTTTTTCTAACCCCCCCCCCCCCCCCAGCCCACCCTCCGTCTCAATTCTCGTTATCTTTTCTGGCTTTACAAATTTAACATGCATTCTTTGGCTATTCTTATTATTCCAATAGAACGCGTTACAATGCATTTATACTTATATGGGTTACTTATTTCTACATGAGATATTGGCAGCTCTGATATAATGTATTAATTCTTATATTTGTGTTTCTCGTTTTGTTTTAGTCGCAAAAATAATTTTACTACTTGAATTGATGCGATCGTTCGGAGGCTGAGAGTGAGCCGAGTTGTGGTATCAGTCACTCGGAAATCGATCCCGCGAGAGCATCTCTGTTGTTTCATGTTCCGCTGGGTCATTATTTAAATTTTGATTTTAACCAGAAACCCAGGAAAATATGTAAATCGTCAAACTTTTCCCTGTTCTTGGTCGTAGCAACGGCGACACCTCTGGGACAAACAGAGAAGAGGCGGGCGAGTATCATGACGTTTCTTGGACGATGGGCGAGAAAAAAAAGAAATAGTTCAAAAGTTATTATTTTCTCACATTTTTATTTTCACATTATTATTCTCTCTTTATATACCGATATAATGTACCAGAGTTCTTTTCAATTCGAACACCGTGTATAGCTTCAGTATATTTCATGCTGCTACAGAGCTCTTTATCTCAACGGTTCTTTGATCATGACAGGTATGTTATATTCTCCCTTTTTTTTACATACACACTATATTACATAACCATTTATTTAGTAATACCCGACACACGATATACCAGCTTTCCGCGTATAAACCAATCGTTCATGAAAAGCAGATCGGCTAAATTCCCTATGGATTTTTACAGTATGCTTAAAAATTTTTTCAACGAAAATTCATACCGGTTGGTCCATACACTAGAGATCCACGTGCGGATGCTGAGCTAGTATGCAAGTACACACGCGCTGCAATGCATTCGAGTCAAGTCGAGCTGTTATAGAAGACGCAAAGTATAAATTTCCGAATCGTTCGTTTTCCAGTATCTACGTACACGAGGGGAGAAAGAAGGTAAAAGAAGAATAAATGGATTTTATCAGAGGGTTGTTCAAGAGGCAAGGTCTGACGTGGCTCAAATGTAATTTTACTAGGTTGGTAGTAGTGTCTGGCAATAATTTATAGACTAAAATTATTAAGATTACTTGCACAGATCGCGTCTGCCATTTTGAGAATGTCTATGTTAGTAAATTCTCCTCCTCCGTTGCTTCTTGTCACCGCATAAGACTTGTATATATAATGGAGTGAATTAATTAGATCGGAATGACTTATCTGTTGCTATAGAATGTCTAGTTGCGCTATCTGTGTATGTAAAATGAACCCTGCGAGCACCTTCACCCTTTGCTGCTAAGCTCGCAGCTTCCAGTTAAATCCGTTCACAGTTAATGGAATTAACCATCTAAGTCGAGGCAGATTTCAATCTTAATTATCGAGCTTAGGTCCTGCCACGATCAGCTCTTGTATTCGGTACATTTGTAATCGCGCGAAACTTTTTTAATATTCATTTATAACGTAGTCCCTGTCTCGGCGTTACTCACCCTTCTGTCTTTTGAAATTACAGTTTTTTCTTTTTTTTTTTTCTTCATCCCCACAGAGTCTTACCCGGATGGAACGATAAATCTTTCTCGTGCCTACGCGTTGCTTGAGAAATTGCCGGAGTACGAGGGGTAAATGAAAAATATAAAAAAAGTAAGTCAATACCCATTTGAGTAGCTTCGATTGTCTTGACTGGGTTTGTGGACGAAAGTTGATTGAGGGATTTTTCGAAATTTTTGTCATTTACAAAATTTCATGTGTCTCAAGGACTGACTTACTGTGCATACCGAAATTGTAATTAGTCCAATGAGTTAGTGTCTTGAGTGTTTGCGTAGCAGGTTGTTTAAAGCGACGTAAGCAATGAAGTACTTGTTATGCCCTGGGATGTCGGGAGGCATGGGGGATGGTACCGAGGGAAACGTAGAAAGGCAAGTGCGAAAATACAGGAGGGTGGGGATGGGGGTTGCAATTAAATTTTCTTATAAGCAAAAAGCATCGCGTTCAAAAGTGTCTGAGAGGTTGTGTCTTTCGTTAGGGTGAGTTGGAGTAGCTGCGGGGGTGAGAAAACGGGCAAGGGCGAAATAGAGGGTAGGCAATGCTTTAATCGAATTGGTTAAATGAATTGAATATTACTGAATGACAAGTAAACGTACTGACAGACGTACCCGGCTGTTTTTGCTTGGTAAATACTTACGTGGCCTACTGTGAGATCTTTATATAGAAAGAGTACCGACTAGGGTAGCGCGGGGTGAAGGGTTGAAGGAAGGGTTGAAACTTTCAAACGGAAACAGTCCGCGGCAACGATGTCTTGAATTGGAACTGTAGTTGTACCTGAGAATCTCTCGAGTTATATTGGATTTTATTGTAACTTTTATCGAACGTCTCTTTTTAAATGCTTGTTAGATAATAATTGTCCTGATTAACATCCCCCCTTGATCTTATGACGTAAAAAAGTAAATGATGTCACGAGATCTATCGAGAAGTCCTGATTGTCGTCGGTTGACACGTTGGTTAGCGGAGAAAATTGTCGGTTGAGAAAGAAAGCAATTTTTGTATTGTAAAGAAAGGGGTTGATTTTAGAAAATGTTGTTGCCGCTGATGAGAGCCAAGGTAGGCTTAGCAAGGGACTATTTTATGCGTGAGAAATTTGTCGATCGTTATAAATTTTGTCGAATTATGTCAATATCGTTATTGATTATATTAAAAGGTGATACGTGTCTGACAAGGGTGAAAATACGTATAACGTGTATTATTGAACAAGATATCAATTCACCCCTTTTTAAAAGGAATTGATTAACACGACCCTTGCGCGAGAAAATTGTGAGGAAGCAGACAACCCGAAGAATAATAACGAGACTAATATAGATTGGATGCTGCTCGGGGTAGGTTACTGGGGGTAGTTTACTAAGGGTGGTCGAGGACGAAAATAGGAGGAAAAAAAATCGGAAGCTGTACAGTGTCTTGTACTTCCGGTTGTTCATGAAAATAGTCCCTTGCAATTCAGATGCTCTTTCAGGGTTGATAGCCGACCCCACCCCTTAGTTAGAACCATCCCTTTTTACTTGAAATGACAAAATAACAGACTGATAATTAAACAAAAGTACGTATAATTACTGGTCGATCTTGAAATTGCCTGGCACAAAAGTAACCCTCAGTGAAATGTACTTCGAAATGTTCAAAGACCTAATTTTCATTTTCATTGAAATTCAAGCCACGCGTGATTTCGGTAAACGTGTGTGTAAGGGATGGCGGTGGAAAGTTTCGGCATTGTCTGCAAGGCTAACTTTTGTCTCAATCAGACCAAGATCCTTATCCAGTATCCTTCGAAGAATCCTTCACCCTTGAGTCCTCGACGCTCTTCCAACACGGATTCGTTCCTGGACGTCAGGACTTTACTTTTCCTAAGTCACTTTGTATGCAGTCCTAGTAACATTGGGAAATATATTCAGTTCCGCACCAGTCTAGAATTCCCCAAAACAGGAAACCTTTTCAGTACAAATTGCGTTAGGCCACACTAGGGAATTTCAGCCTTGCGATCATCCCAATTCCTCTAGCTACATATTACACCTATAACTCGTTTCATTGTATATCTTTCGTAATTAACCGTGACTATAGAATTTCAAATTTTCCCGCGAGTCGTTTACAAGTATAAATTATCTGTTTTATCCAATGGAAAATCTGGATATTAATATCGCATATTTTCTACGTAACAAATTACCCCGAGATACACGTATGACGTAATACGTGTCTATAATTCACGAGGGGGAAGATGGCTTTCAGGATTGGCGACTAAGGGTGGATCGGTGTTGGGGTGAGAAATTGCTACCAATCAGGGTACATTGTATGGCCTCTTCAACCATTGTTTCAAGAAACCTGGGCAGGACCCACGGCTGGGTTAACTGGCTTGTAATTGAGCCTGTTGGGTCTGACTATGGGTGTTCGTATCCACTGGCTGCCTAGTCGCGAGCGTTGCTCGTACCTGCCGTAGCATCGATCTGAGAAAACATGCTTCTTCCCTGGATACAAGAAAAGCAGCCAATTATCAAAGATTGTTTTTCTATATCAAAGGGTTGAATCATATTGCGCAAAACTACGTCGTGAGTATAGTAACACAGTGTGAATAACAAGTAGCCAAAATTACCATTGACAAAGACATTGTTGACCCTTTTGAGAAAGATAACGTGTGACCAGAAAATAGCGTAATTTCTCATATTTTGATAATTTCTTAATTTCACGTCCGCCTACTACAAGGACGTAACAAAAATGATAAGGCGCGTACAATTTCGCGCGATATCAATTTACGCAAAGGAAGAGTCTTAGTCGTATATGAGGGTCTAATGAGAAAAGTCGTCTCCGCAATTTCCAGTCATTCTTCGTCGAGCAACGAAACATTTCCCCACGTCTCTCCTCGTTCTGTTTAATAAGACGGAAAGAGATAAAAAGAAAAGTAAATGACGAGACTGATAAGTCGATCTGCGGCGATGTCGTGGGAAGGAGGACCATAAAAAAGATGAAAATCTCGAGGGATCGGAGAGAGGCGGAGCGGAGAGGATGACAGCTGTGGAAGAGAATCGAGAGAAAGGAAAAAGAAAAAGGATCATCAAGAAAAAGACAGCGTATAGAAAAGATAAAGTTTCGTTAGGATAATACGAGTGAAAATAAAAAGCGTTCAATAAATATTCCGTGGAATCGTAAATTTACAATCTGTTGTCTCCGCTCTGCTTAAGAAGCAAGAAAGAGGCCATTAGTCGAAATTACACGGATGCTCTGTAAGTTAAAAAAAAATTCGGCAGGCTTCGATTAACCTTGAAAATAATTAAATTCATACAACATACGTGTCCCTTAGTTATATTTATTAGCGAACATTGAT
Source organism: Syrista parreyssii (assembly GCA_030142615.1). NCBI lineage: Eukaryota > Metazoa > Arthropoda > Insecta > Hymenoptera > Cephidae > Syrista > Syrista parreyssii. The sequence goes on along the minus strand of JARQTG010000140.1, from coordinate 322,130 downwards.
TTTTACTTCGTTACAAATATAATTGCTCCACTCAGCGAACAATACTAGCTAGCAGGTTATTGTTCGCCAGTACTCGAGTCGTCGAATTGAGTGGCAGCGAAGACAGACGCCGTTTCTCAAGAGGCAAAGCGGCTGGTCTGGCACCGTGTAATTTGTCAAGTGGCAGGTTTCAAGATGTTCAGCCAAATGGAGTCCTGGATGAAACTCATTGGCGAGTGCTCAGACGCCATTTCCTAGTGTTTATAACTCCCCGGTCTCTAAGAGACGAGAAGGAGAAATTGTTTGGTCTACGCTGATCCATGTCCTTTGTATCCACAACAGACAACGCTGGTGAGTTGTTATACGTGTCTACCAGTACGAGGAATACTGCTGGCATTTGCTGGAGACTTTGAATAGAAAGACCACGTTGGCAGCACTGCTCCAAGATAGTCTGGAGCTAGCAGTAGGAATTGGTATCTGTTCGCGACAGGTTCTACTTCGTTCTCAGCCCCCCTTAGCTCCCTCTCATCCTGTACCTGGTTTCCTGGTGACTTTCCTGATCCGCCATTTTTATTCATCCTTGCTCCTCGCCATACGAAGACCGGTATAGTCTCATCTCTGTAACTGCCAATTCTGATCTCGAGTTCAAGAATGACAAGACTCGACTTTCTTTCGAGAAATAAACGCAGAAAATCGGGACACGTCGACCTCATTAAAAGTACTAATGTTATTTATAAAAAATTACAATTTTACAATAAAACATCAAACCACGGGACAGATGTTGTTCCGACGCTCTTTATATTTCTTGCTCCTGAGATCCTGGTAGAAAAATTGTCCGGACCCTTTTCTAGCCCTGCTACTTCCTCTATTACTATATGTATGCAGTATTGAATATATCGTATTTCACGGCCGGAAAATACAATTCGATATTGGCACAGATTCGCCGTGCCGAATATCAAAGTTGACGTAGACGGCTCCGTAGCGAAAGGACGTCAGCCTCTGCAGAGCAGTGCGGCAGGTGTCAGACATATGTCTATTAAATGTATTAATTTCAATGCAAATCCATGCAGAGAGTCAAATACGGCAAGAAACTCGAGAAAATCTATGAAAATAAATATGTAAATATCGAAACAGCACGTTTCCCCAAAAGTAATATATCCTCAATATATTTTTCATCGAAAGTCATTCGATGTTTAATTAAAAGAAAAAAATGCCTTTGTCAAATCCCATACGTCAACCCGGTAGCCTCCGAAGGCTCAATGCCATCGCAAGAACCGGCAAGTACGAATGTCAACGGAGAGGTGCAGTAATGATAAGGGAATCCTGAACTCTCAAAGGAGAACCAAAGGCGTCGTTAGGTTCGTTAGGTCGAGCGCGACGGAAAGCAAGAAATGCGAACTGCCTCGTCTCATGTTCGAATCCCGATGGTAACGTTTCCTTTAACGATCGGACAGTGGTGAGAACGTGTATACTATATATATATATATATATATATATATATACATAAGGTTACTATTTCTCTCTCTCTCTCTCTTTCACCTCCATCCTTCCGATTCTCCATCCTCCATGTAATCTCGATCTACGTCCACCATTAGCCGCTGCTACCAAAGTCATTTACCGGTGCAGACGGGGACATATTTTTTTCTCCTTTCTAGTCCCGCAGCTACGTTACTATACACGTACGTTATTGTTTTCGCGTTACGTCCCACGTACGTACGTCGACGTGTCCCATGGGAATTGCTCGTCCATCCAGAATGGGAGTGGGTGACGGTATGGCTTGCAAGAGACATGGAAGGTGCCAGTGAGTGGATAGGGATTCATCGCGGTCGAGAAACCAAGGAAATGCTCTATTAAACTGGACTATTAGGTATATATATATATATATATATGTATAAAGTACGTTATAAGTATTATATATATATATATACGTGCGTGTATCAACATTGAAGGTTATTCCAGTTGCGATTTAAAGTAAAGGTTTTGCAATTTCGTCTTATCCCGCAGTCCATCCTATCTTTGATGTAGCCAACGGCAGTGCCGGGTTTCCGTAAAAATTGTCCGATCACGGAAATAGAGAAAGGGAGATAGACGGAGCCAGAGTGACGCTTTAACGTGTTTTTTTTCTTTGTTTTTTATACGAATCGTAAACCTTCCGTGAAAATAGCCTCGAAATCGTGTCGAGCGATTTCCCACGTTCGGGAGTTATCGGTTTTCATTAATCGATAGGCAATGGCTAACCTCGGAAATAAATTTCGATTTGCGGTCCAGTCAGAAATCACGTGACACGTTTTCGCGACGTGTCCTCTGCGTCTGCCACACTATGTAGCGTCTCCCCTCTGACGATGCTGTGGATTACTTTTATCTACAGTTGGCAACAAATCAATTGAAGACACACCATTTTTTGTAATAGCCACAGACCCGAGTGAGCTTTGAGTAGTTTGAATTTACACGTCACTTTAACGTCTCGCCTCGTGCACCGTCAATCTGTGCGTGCTCTACGTATTTTCTTGTACTTGTAAAAATGTAGACGGGAGTGGGGATGAGTTTACGGGAAAAAAAATCTGAGACCGACAAGTCACCCCTTACGAGTCAAGTCTCAGGCCCTTGATGGACCCCTTGACTGCTTGAGTGGGGTGACTCTATTATAGGTAGAGCCGCCGAGTGAGTATTCATCGATTTGCAATAGGGCAAGGCGCCATTACCGAACTGCTGAACGGTAAATTTTGCACAAAGCCACCTAAAGAGGGATGGAGACATAGACAGATAGAGATAGATGAGTAGAGAGAGAGAGAGAGAGAGAGAGAGAGAGAGAGAGAGAGAGAGAGAGAGAGAGAGAAAGAGAGAGACAAAGATAGGCATGGCACAAGACAATGTATGGAGGGGATGGAGCGGGGGTGTAAAAATATTCAAGAAGCTCTTGTGGCTGAAGAGTTGGCGAGATTAAAAAAAAAAAGAAAAATAAAAGGGTGGAAAATATAATAAGAGAAATTGAAATGAGAGCGCCCCCCCCCCCGCCCGCCCGCCCTTTCTTTCGAAAAATCACGGAGTCCCATTGTTCTAGTGTAGTGCTAATAAATTGATGTCGAGGACCAGGGGGTGAGAGTGGAGTCGGGGGTACTTTGCGAGAGGGTGAAAAAATTCATGGGCTAAGATAAAGGCTTATTTTAACGAGAGGCAAATAACTGCTAATTGGCTCGATAAATTAGAACCGGTTACGGGATTGGTGGGAGGGGCAGGGGAGGGGGTTGTAGCGCGTAATCTCCGAACTTCGAGAAATTCAAATAAAAGAGAGATTCATGTTACGGATAAGACGGCTGCTAGCGTAGGTATAACCGAGCTACGTATGTTCGGTTGGGAGGTAAGGATTTCGAGTGAAATGAATCAGTTTTGCGTGTAAAAAGAGACACGCATGAAATTCTTATGCTAGTCTCGTTCCTAAAAGGTTGTGGCGAATACGTATTTGAAGAATTAGGTTCGACAACGAGCACGAATTCGAATATTCAGATATGGTCGTATATAAGGACTTGTCACTCGTCCAAATCGTTGAATAAATGACGTGCGGATTGTTTCTGTCCTCGCCGTTTTATACTCTCGTCTTTCATGTTTGCTTCGGACGATCCTAGCTGAGATTTATTACCGTCTTTTCTTCCGGTTTTATACGTATGCTTTAGGATCTCCGACGTTTTAGCTGTCGTCACTTCATCCCTTAATCAACGACGGCGATGTCCTTCGTAAGAAAGAAAGATAGGGACGTTTTTGAAATTCCAAAAAGAAAAAAAAATTTTCGAAATTTATTATGAAATTTTTTATTACGAAATTTTCGACAGCGTTATTAATACGACGGAAGGAGGGGGGGGGGGGGAATTAATAATCATTATTGGATTAATGAAATGACGTTCGGTATGACCGTACAAAATTTTTTTCTTCTTTTTTTCATATAAATTATAAAAACATAGTTATAACGGCGATAATGAAATTCAAAGTATCTTCATGGATTACGTGAAATTGACAGAGAATTTTCAAGCTAGCCCCGACCCTCGCTAGTTCTCAGTTCCTGCAGTTTTACTGGGCTACGTTAATTCCGCGCGGCTCGATTCGTCTACGTATAAATGGGCCATGCAAATAAGTCGATCGGGCCATTTAAATTTCATAGACGCTTGGTATCGATGCCAAGTGTCCTTCCACCGACGCTAGTAAACCGAGGCTCGTTTCCCGAGTAATGCGAGGAATAATAAAAGGAATAAAAGAAAATTAAAAAAAAAAAGAAGAAACGAAGATAAATTTGACACCCGGCAATATTTTCTTTATTCGCGACATAATTGCCCAAAGCCATAGATTTTCACGATATTACATAACTAATCGAAGACACACAGCCCGATTCTCATGGTGACTTGTCAGACCGGTAACACGGATGCCAACAGCATTGAAACGAAAAAAAAAAGAAAAAATACAGAAACAACAAAATTGGTATTCAACGCCGCAAAAGGAGTATCGTCCGCTATAAAAGTTTAAATATTGATTCGTGGTAGCGCGGCCACGCGTTTCCTACGGTCGTAAAAGCGTCGCCGGTATCTTCGCGCGACGCTCGTATAAGGCATTGCGATATTTGGTCGCGATAAAGGAAAAATAGAAAATAGAAAGGAAGAAGCGCGATGAAGGAAACTGAAAAAACTAACATTTACCGACACTAACCACTATACCTATATATATACAGTGACGGCTGTCAAGGTTTGGAAGCGCGCAGACACAAAACGCGCATACGTAGAAGACTGTACCGTGAAAAGTTTTTTTGGAAAATCTAAAGAGTCACCCCTCAGCTCTTATCATTTGGGAGGGTTAAAGAAAAAGGGAGAGTTTTGGTTATCCAAGGGTTGAAAGTGTGAAAAGGGCCAGTGAATATTGTAGGGATAAATAAAGGATATGGATTATACGACGTATTCACAGTAGCGGCTCGCACCAAGCAAATACGGTCGCGATTCATTATGCCCGGTACACATGCTTCATTTTTTGCCCCTTAACCGTGTTGAACCGGGTGGAAAGTTTTAGTGGTTTCTTTAATGGTTTCGTTGTTGTCTCGCGCTCTTGTTTTCTCTATTATTATACCCCGTTTCGCAGTATTTAACTCCTCTCGCTTATGCTTACATTTTAGTAACGCCACGCCCCCTCTGTCAAACACTCTCTCTTCTCCCCTGCAACCCCCAGAGTTATCGCGACAAAAAACTTTTTCTATAGGTATACCAATGCTTTGAACGCTTATTCATATTCCTGTGCACGCACCTTAAGGGACGTTGGGTATTGCGTATATACATATAGGTGTGTAGCCACGTATTTTGAAGAAACGGTAGACCTTTAATCGCGGTAAACTCTGAGTAAATTGAAAAGGGGATGTTCTATTTATTTTGTCTTGAGGCTGTTTCAGTCCCGAGGCTGTCCTGTAGATTTGATTAAATCCACCCCTTGGCTGAGGGATGGCGTCAGAATCATAGCCCAGCTGTGTGCACCAAATAATTCTGCTTGACGAGAATAAGGCAGAATCGAAAGGTCCCGTCGCAAGCTGCCACTAAAAGGAGAGCCATCTAGGCCACCTAGGCCATGAAAAAAAAAAAGTACATTTAGGGTTGGCAACCCTTATGAAACTGTATGTGACGACTTTACAGAAAAATTCTCTCCATGCTGAATCGGTTATTCAATTTTATTGCGAAGTATCTTTCTATAGACTCCTGCCAATATTCTTGAAGGTGTCTTACCTCTAGCTAGACCCTAGACGCCTCCCTAGGGATTTCACCCTGAAAGGAATTCGACTCAATCTGCAAATGGAAGTAGTCCTTCAGGTACTTTGTTTTTTCTATTCAACAGCCCACAAGGTTTCACCACCATTTTCGTTGTCCGACATCAACTCGTGGTTGGTGTTACGAAAATCCAAAAATTTCTATACAACGTTATTCAACATACCCGTCGCAAACAACGTCGAATCGGTAAAAGTCAATTTTTACTGTTTCTCCAATTAAAAAAAAAAGTCACTATATCGATAAGACAACTCAAATAAAAAATACTTACCCGCGAGTCGTACGAGGCATTGAGAAACGTCAATAATCAACGAAAAAAAAAAAAAAAAAAAAACAATCCGCTTGGCTTTAAACGACGCGTCGACGTCACGTGTTCCCGGAGGATTTATCTCTTTGGACAGAATTATTGCCAAAGTGAAACAGTGTCCTGTTGTTTCGGAATTCACGTGACGTTTTTTTTCCCAAAAAGTGCTTTGCCTCATTCGTCATCGGCAAGACGTCCAGTCGCTCTGTCGGATATATTGTAATTTCGAGAATAATCCCAATGATATCCACTAAGCGTTCTACTCGTAGCTATTTTCATAGTGCACGGGGTCTTCTGTTTGTACGAATTACATGTAATTTCTGTGTTTCGTCATGGTTTGTGTTTACACATGGTTTTGCGCTATATTCAAGCATCGTTGTAGAAAATACATTTCGACACTAATATATGTATATGTATATATATATATATACATGTTTTAACATATATATACCCTGAGGGTGTTGGCGCACAGTACTAATGCATAATAGAATAGTGGCAGAGCACCCTTGGTACTTTTGGCAAAGTTAAAAAAACCCCATGGTCGAATCCACTTGTTAATACTTGATAAATGCTTCCTTGACGAATTGCTGAGTGTCTTGTCATAGTTTACGGTGCTTTTAGTACCAGCCCGTACTATACGTTTGGGACTCGTTAAAAATTGGGTAAAATTTTTAAAGCAATTACCATCCATCGACTAAAATCCTCTTTGGCTTCTAAGCATATATTTTAATTGAACAAAGTGACTAGAAGGAACGCGAATCGGTTCGGCGTGGGTTCAAAATTTTCACCCTAAATTAATTATTTTTTAATACAAAAATTCCGACTGGATACCGAAACGTTACGTGGTTGGTTTATATAATACAATATCGTAGAATCTTTACGATATCATTTTCACGTGTTAGAGATTGTACGAGATTTCGGAGTATCATTCGGCTATGGGGCTTACGGATATATGTACACTCATATACGTAATCTCGAAAAACGTATGGAGGTCATAGGTTAAGCGAAGGTCGAAGAAGCCAAACTAATTTATCAGCAGCCAAATGATTTCGTTCCGACGAAGTCGACGGGCTACTGAATTTCAGTTAAAGGGGGTCGTATTTCGCGAGGGACATAGGGTGGTCCAAGGGGTGGGTGTCGTTTAACGTTTCATTTACATGCAAATGCGGCTGCAAGATATGACCCGGGTCTACATTGGTATCGGTGGGAGTTAAGTATTGTGGGATGATCCGAAATGAGGGTCAAGTAATTGATAATGCATGTCAGCCATAGAAAAAAAAATAGCACTTGCTGTACCACACTGCACTGATAACAGTAATAGTTGCCAAGGGATGATAACTCAGCGTACGAGTATTCTCGAGCACGTAGAGATAGTCCATATGTTACCAATGTTATGGGGGGTTGCTTTCCGAGGGTAGATCGTACGGTAAACTATCTATTCTCACCGGTACACTTAGATTGCATCGATCGAAACGAACAAAGCAATGCTATCCACGTGTAACCTATGACCTTTGCCTTTTGCATACTGTATTACCGGATTCCTGCCGATTTTTAAGTCAGCCATCTTGCACAGGCTGATTCAGCTTGTTGAACAGGTTATCGCAACCCAAGGTACGTTTCAACTGGACAACCCTGTATATTGTCTCGCTTCGATATCTTATTGACTGGATTACTGACATCCCCATACTGTCCACGTATGATGCACGTAGGTGTCACATATAGATATAGTTGACAAGTAGAACATACCGGGTAGCCTTGTGTATTCGGAGATAATATAATCCATGTTATTCAGGCAAGTTACGACGTTGGAATTCGCATGTTAATATAATTGCGTTCTTGGCGCACCGACTGTGACTTCGATCTGGCTAAGGTATCGAGGGCGCCTTTCTCGATACACCGGAAGTCGTAAGTCCTTACTTGGGAAGTGAACGAAGGTTGCGAGGGGAGTCTAGGTATGATCTCGAAGTAGGAACAATACGTATACCCTCGTCATCCCTTAAAGAGATATGGTAGAGGGTACGAAGACGTGTCCGAAATTTTGAGGGCAAATGGCGGCATGCTTTCTTCCGGAATATTTTATAGTAGCCACAGTGCGTAAATAATGGATGAGCTTAAATTTCAGTTCTCTACGTAAAATATATCCTGGTAAAAAAAAAATACGCTTCTGCACGGGGATGAAAGCTCCGCTGTTGCTAGGCAACCTGTTGCCATGGTCGCCCATACCACAGGAGGACTAGGATACGACGTCCCTCCACCGTCCCATTTCTACCCTCCTGTCTACCTAGCTACCGCTAGGTAGGTATGTACCTACCTACCCCCTCGGAGTACAGGGGTGGATTGGTTGCTTTAGGATAATATAACCCACTTCCATGACATCGCGAATGGAAATGCGATAGAGAGAACGGGTACCACCCTTTGCATTCCATATACTGTCGACAACGCGCACAGGGGTTGGGAACTAGGGGTTGGTCATAGTATCGAGTATTGACCACTTCCTGTGGTCAAATTCAACGATCTTGCTCGGAACTACCGGTTTCGGGATACTTGAGGGAAACCGAGAATCAATATCTCTATTGAGTGCTCGGAGAAGGAGGCTGAGCGGACCAACCCTTAGAGGGGACAGTGTGCAGAAGGGTCTGTACGGTATCTCGCCGTCATCCCGTGCCGGAAAATCCTCCCTTCGATTTCCTCCATTATTTGCACGGATAATGTGTACTTAACGAGGATTATCCTAAGCCACCTTTGGAAATTAAACCGACACTTTTCACTCGGGGGAGGAAGATGAGCTTGCGGATAACGAAATTCCTATAGTGGGCGAAACCAATTTCTGCATCAACCCCTACACCTCTCGCCCCCGAAGGACAGGACTCTCGATCGATAACCCTCCTTTTACTTATTCCATACAAGAAGGTGCCTACAGCCATAATTCTACCGTTCATAAAAATAAACTTGTTCATGACGCCACTGATTTTGTCGATGAAAAAAAATTATTCTTTAAAACAAATACAATTTTTTTTTTCTCAAAATCCAAATCCTACTTTCATCCCTCTACAACTATTATATCTTTTTCTATGCATGTCTCACGTACCTACAAGTACATACTTATACATCCACCCCTATGTAGCTACATATTCGAACAGTTCAATTCCCCACTGGGACTTTAAACGTGCTCACGTCTACTACCCTTTGATCGCAAGGAGTCACTTGTCCGAGAAAAAGGCCTACGTACTCTCCTACACCCTTCACACTCACCCTGTCCTAGTAGACACCGCGTGCATAGTCTAGCCTGCTCGTACCAGATAAACGTCATACGTGCATCATACCCTATTTAGAACAACCACGTGTCTTTTTTTCTGCACTTGTGCAACTGCATTTTATATATCGACATATGCATCCGCGCGTCAGAAAAATCTGTTATAAATGTTAAAATTTCTTTTAAAAAATTGACAGGGTATGGAAAAGAAAATAAAGAAATATTTTTTTTGTCCCCCACGTGTACATTTCAAATTTTAACACACTACAGCTGCCGGCTTGAATGATACAGACGTTACGGCGATGGCAATTTTTAGGACACCCTGTATCCCGTTCCTATATGAAATTAGCAGTGTACTAGGCGAATAGACGTAGCACCGTCTGGTGCGTGTGAACGCATAGCCACCTGCCGTATATGCGTTGCAAATTCATTGTCACCTGCCGCCCATAAATTTCTATTGAAAGTCAAAAAATATGCACGCAGCCCTTAGCCAATATCCGCCCTGATTACAATACCGTTTATGATATTTTATAATCTGACGCATAAACAAAATTTATCGCACACGTCACAGATGTCAATCGACATTAAACATATTTATACATACAAAGATACCTGACATACACTTATATAAATCCTCCCCCGAAAAAAAATTCCCCAGTCAAGATTTATCGAAAAAAATAATATACGAACATCAAGGGTAGTTTCACCGTTTCCCGATTGACGCAACATACCCGTAACGCTTGAGTCAATAAAACAAATTTACGAACCTTCCAATAACCATTGCAACCCTTAGCGTGGCCTGCGTGGCAAATTGTGCTCTATAACGAGTAGCAGCACGTACTTTTAGGGGTTGTCCGAGTTATTTCCCATACGTGAAAATGAAGGCTCACGGTACGATAATAATATCTGTTATCGATATAATTTCTGATAAATCGTGAAATTTACGTTACCCTCTATTATTTCACAAACTTTCTTCGAATTAGCACTGGAACGTCTCGATCGACTAACCGCTTATCGATAAGCTCGGTTACCAGCACACATAGTATACCTATATCTCTTCAAGTTTCACCAAATAGTTAAACCTCTTCCACACGAGCATACAAAGCTACCAGAGAGCTTTAAGATTCTACGATACTGCACATGCCAATGTAGGATCGTCCATACATACGCATATCACTTCTGCCTCACATATGCACTTCGTATCATTGCGCATAACCATCTTGGTATTCATATGCTTGCAAACACTTAGCAAAACTTCGTACTCGTACCACGTGCATTCATCCAAATCCATAGAAGATTCTTTGTACTATAGTACAAAGTACTATATATATTTATAGATATATTATTCGCACATGTATATATATATATATATATATATATATGTACTATGTATGCATATACCACTCGCCCTTCCATTCTGGATGATCTATCTCTTCATCTATATAGAATAACTATAGTATCTATCCACTGCCTCGTCGTGAGATTGGCCAACAGCATATTGCCAGCGGGTCGTTGGAAACGCTCCATAAATTTACAGAGTTCGTCATAGCGCTTGCTATCGGGTAAACATCAACCTAGTGAGAAGTTTCTAATTAATTGTATGCAGTCAGGAAATTTGCAATTTATGCTTCATTCTACTTAGCCCACGAGCCTTACTCGATTCACACCCAATTATGGAGCCTAGTAACGTCGGCTAACAAAGCACTGTATTATTATATATTTTTTTACACGTTGCTCTGTCAGAACTATAAAAGGTATCCGGTTTAATGTGATTTTCAACGGAGAAGAAATGATAGAAATCATTTTACTCAACACTACGGTTGACCGAAGCGGCTATCGAGGATTTCTCGACTAATGTACTTTTTGTGGTTGATTTCACTAGGAGAATCCTGACCATCTGCTTCATCTCGTAGGAACAACATGTATCTTGCCGTACAACGTACCTCGTCCTTTTCCCTACGTACTGGTCCTTTGGTCGAGGGAGGGAGGAGGGTTTGGTTGGGAACTAGAAAAGGACACCAGGACGAGATTAACAAAGTGCCGCGATAACTGTTAGGTAGGTATGGGACTTTATTAGCTGGAACGTCCTTTATCAGTCGATAAGGATATTACTAGAGGATGGAAGGACTCAGAAAGGGTTATCGGCTGAAATCGTATAACGTGTAACGATTATCTGGTTTTCATAAGAAATATATATATATATACAGTCGCACGTATTTTTTATCAGGACTATTATTGTTATCCTTTGGTCCTATGGTATATTGAAAATATAAAAACTTCTCTTAATCCACGCCATTGAGATTTGAACCAACTAGGAACTGTCTAAGGACATGGATAATTCGCAAAAGTACCAATCTCTTCTGGACCAACTGGATAATCTTGTTTCTCGAATTAAGGTGGACACGTAACAATGATAATTTTCCACGCAAACCCGTTCACTCGTTACTTTAATTGTCAGAGAGGAAAGTAACGAACTGAGGCAATGAGAAAGCGAAGAGGGAAGTCAGATAAAATGGCAACTATGGGATTACCGAAGAGAACGGGGATGAGTAGAATTAGAGGAACACCATAGTAACAGGACTATATAACTATATATTGTATAACCAAGTCAGGCTAAATCTCATTACATTACCAGGTTTTAGCGTTCTTGTAATACGCACGTAATCATCTCGGAGGCCATAATGGATTCCGTATATACTATGCCATTCCAGATGGATTTCAAACAGATGGGATGAAAGTTTCATAGAGCTTGACGGATAATTTTTATTTTTTTTTTTCAAAAGAAGTAAAATTGCAATGGAAACGCAATTAGAGTTTGACTTGATTCTGAGCTAATTAAACTGCTTCTCACCCATCCTCATCAGGATGCCCTGGTGGGTTTTGTGAACACAGTCGGGAAAATCTGACAAGCGTAGGATGAGCCCTCAAGATAAACGATGCTGCTCGGTGTCCGTTGGGTAAGATCTTGGATCTGTTTTTTTAAAATAATTTTTCTTACTCCGCCCCATTTTTTGTCTTTTGTAATAAAGCAACTTTCAGCGCATTAATTGGCTCCCCCCCCCTCTCTCTGTCTTTGATTAGACTTTATTATATGTATTGAATTCATCTTATTTATGTATTATGGCTCGATCGATCCGTCTTATATAAATGGACCGGGAATTGAGCTGTGCTGGGATGCTGCAAGAATATTTGCCAATTTCGCTAAATAACTACTGACTCAGCGGCTGAATGGTTTACAGAAATGAAGAATGGCGGAGATGAAAAATTCTCACTGTTCGTTAATTCGTCATGATTCTTACTATTTCTCCATGCAATATAAAAACTTTGAAATTTTCATACGTCGTCGTTTCAGTATATTTTTTTTCTCGCGAATTTCTATTATCTCATCTAGCATAATTTTGTAATTTCGCAACGAGACAGTCGCGTGACAATAATATACGAAGCGAACGTGCAACGTCGTACGCGTGCATTTGTACAGTGCACATGTGGTTTGCTTCTCGACTGATTTTCCAGATGGTAACGCAGTCAATGATCCCACGGGAACGTAAATACAATTGGTTTTTAAAAGCAGCGCAGTTACCCGTATTTCATGAGAAATTCGCTAAAACACGTAAACTGAGTCGTAACACAAAACGGAAATTGCTCTAGTTCTATTGACTCTGTACAGTTGTCTCGCTTCCGGATGAAGCAGACTCTCCCTCTGGATCGTAACTCCATTCCCTTCAGGAATAAGAGAAAACATTGAGCGTGCCAAACGCAACGTCAGTGTAGGAGAACAAGCTCGAGGTGGTTTAAAAAATTCAGAAAAAAAAAAAAAACATTCCCTATAGCTTTTCAGCATTATGACGTAGAATAAAAATAAATCAAAACCCCATAGTAAAATTTTCGTGATTTTACAAAATTGCAAAAAAAAAAAAAAACACCCAAGTCCGAAGACAGTCGAGATCTGTGACTGCTTGCAATTAGCATTTCCTCTTCTTAAGACTTTCAACCCTCCAACTCGAACTTTCCAACCCCTACATCCTTGCGTATTCCTGTTTCGCCAAAACAGTCTTAAAATTCGCAAGATCCATTAAAATTATTGCATTGGATTTCATTACCTGCGAGAAAGTCAAAATAATAGGTAGTGTCTAGGGGGAAGAGTGGCGCACAAAATATTCAACTCCGTCGTAAACGCACTCCGAAATACCAGCACGTATTTCCCAACCCGTCAATTTCAGTTCGCTTCGTCCGTCAATTTCCGCACGACGTGCATTTGGCACGTCCATTCCGCCATCTTTTTTTTTCCGTAACGATACATTTTAACGAAAATCTCTATCCCGATACACTTTGCCATGATAACCATGAAAATTGTATATCCATCGCGAGGATAAAGCAGACGCGTCCGTCAGCGCGTGTTACTGGAGCATAAGGCATAGCTAATGAATAACATGACCTATTAAATAAGAACGAGAATTCCACATATCACGTAATGGGATAAACGATACAATAATAATAATGACAGCCAAAGCACTTCGACTAAACACAAACTTAACAGCGACGATTTTCCACAACGAAAGTCCGTCGTATTAAGATTCCACAGCTGTCACAGTGTTAATTGCCAAAGTTCTCAGCGACGTGGGTGACAACAAGGTGCTGGTAAGCAGCGCCATTTTCTCGTTACGAAATTTTCTGACCGGGACGCAACGTTACCCACGTTAGAATCACCAAAGTCAACTAAACTCTCTAAGCTCTGATTACAAATGACTACGACGAGAAATCGTTCGTCCGAGCCCCGAAAGTCATTTATGTAAGCCCTGCAGCACAAGATCCGCGTCGGAGTTAATTTACGGCATACCGAAAGTGTCTGAAAATGTCGTAGCTGCTTTTACGCGATGCCGATTGGTCGTCACTCGACGTGCCTGAATTTGCCATCCGGCGTGCGGCGCGCATTGAATTCGACAGATTGACAATTGGTATGGAAATATAAAGATAGAAGAAAAATTTTAAATCGTTCTAACCACTCCGGCCCGGCACGTGCAACAGACTCGGAGCAAGTTAAAATGTACGACTGAATATCAATTAAAAAAATAATTTTTTCAAAACCGACCCTACGACGGTTAGCGATCAACAAGCGTAACGCAAAATCTCCCTTATTATTATCCCCTATAATTTTTCCCATATCCCCACCCTCCGAAGTGATCGAACGCTAGACGACGATATCCCGTCGTCCGAAAATTGGTCCACAGATACTTTTATTGAATTCCTCTCCAATTTTATCCAGCATGTACCCTAATCTGTAACTCTTGGTTCGAGAAATAGTCGTTCGATAAAATTGAATTTTCGAGAAAACCATCCCTTTGTCGCTATCATTTATGAAGACGGACTCCATTATCCACCATGCCTCCTGCTTCCGACGTCCAGCATCCACAGAGACCTCTCATGGCAGAGAATTCAAAAAAAAAAAAAAAAAAAAGTACAGCGCACAGAGTCAACTAAATAATAGCCCAGAATTACGCAAACCATAATTGCGCAGTATAGTCGTAATTAAAAAATTATCTCGTCAACGCCAAGTACTCGAGGACACGTGAACAGGAGAATCTAGTCCTTAAGCAATATTCATAGTCAGCAGGAAGCATTGGTTTATTTTATGAAAAAATGAAAATCAATAAAAACATACGTTGGAACAATGCGGTTTCGTGTATTGGATACGTGAGGCACGAAGATCTGAAAAGGGTGAACACGGGGTATGTGGGCTTTGCGGATGTAGGGGTGGTTGGTCGTGATCGAGCGACAGAATGACAAATTGGTAAACAGAGGGTGAAGACAGAAAGTAATATGGTACCGCGTGTCACGAATGTATCTCAAAGTACTAGTATTGCATGTTCGGAACGTTAAACCATCTCAGGAGTGATTGGTGAGATCTTAAATTCTTACGATTCAATTCCACCCTTAAATGAGCTCTCGTGAGTTTCGATAAGAACGAAAGAATCAAGTAAATATCTATATGCGCATGCGACATGTCGACAATATTTAGGGGTGCTTTTCTTAAATCGACCCCATTCACAGCAAGAAACTTGATTCATACAGTCCTTATTTACCCTATATCCATTTTACAACCCTTGGGTATTTAGTTGGAAAAAAAAATCGAATTATGACTTTACTATTTTTCTATCTTTTATCGTTGTGTAATTTCAAATTTACCTTATATACGTACATGTATGTATACACGTGCACACATACTCTCGAGATATTTTCAGTCACCCTTAGGACTCTTTTAAGGGTTGTCCTCTTCCGAGCGACCTAGCGCAATCTTCCAGAGAATGTAAGAGAATTGCTGGTTGTTTAAATTAGCAAAGAGGAAGGAGGGGGGACGAGGGGGTGTCGTGAACAGCAGTATACGTGTGAGTACATGTGTGGGTATTACAGAAACTGAAGGGGTGGTGCGCTATAGGGGAACATTATAGGGGATGGCACCCATTGTCCCCCAGGGTAGATGGATGCCCGGACCTGAATTTCACCTAACTAAATTTAGCGAGATGCGACCTGGGATCGGTGCTTCTCTTCTGGCCACAACCCCCGTATATACTTTCTCGTATGACCCGAGGCATCAAGAAAGATCAAGAAGAGGAAAGATAATCTCGGGATTATAGGAACGGCGCGATAATTACGTCAGGATAAAATTAATGATAGGGTAAAAAAAAAAAGGTCGCCCTCTTACAGGGGTCTTTCCCTTTCTTTCTACCTTTCCTGAAAAGATAAAGCAAACGCGTGGATGTAAGTTACGGTGTGTACGAACCATAAATGCTGGCCGAGTTAACGCGGGGGATGCTCGAGTTGAATTTTATTTTTCAAGTCATTTGTCACTAGTCAAATATACATCAGGTGTGCTGAAAGACAAGCAAAACAGAAAGTGACACGAGGGAGCAAGGGAAGAGGGATGGGGTGAGATAGTAAAGGAAAAGGGTTGGGGGATGGATTTTGATTTAGAATCCACTCAACGAAATCCCGCAGTGGTACGTGTTTTCTTTCTTTCATTTTATCATCCAAGAAATTGAGGGTGGGAGTTTTAACACGTTGACTGCCGTAAGGGGGATGAAATATCTTTCCCAAAGGAATATTCGAGACTTCGATAATACAACGGGTGGACAATTTATTGGGGAGAATTGTAACGGGGCGTTATTAGTTTTGTAAAAATTTTATCTCTTGATTTATTATAATTATTTACGACGAGGGTTTACTAAGGGTTGGCGAACGTTTATAATTTTTCATATTCAAACTTCTAGTATATATAGAACCATTATTTGTGCCTGTTGATACGCGTGAATGACTTTGTTGTTTTATACACCCGGTTTGTAGACGTGTCTATTTTGCGGTTTGGTGTGGACCTCTGTAATGTATTCTGCATCCCCCTGGAGGCTGGGCATCTACTTTGAGCTGGACCTTTAGCGGTTGTATACACTGTGGTAGCTAAACTGGCCTGCACCTCTGACCAAAGTTGACCTCTTGCTCAAACCTCGACCTGGTGATTAGCGTCTCTTAGTGCATTCTCATGTTGCAATTTACTTAGGGAATTGCTTGGTATGTTGATGAATGAGCAAGAGGAAAACTTGAGTCATAGCTGATCGAGAAGAAAAATTCAACTTTTGCTATGTATATATATATTTTTTTTCATTTCGATCGACTACCTTCAAATAAATCTTTCATGCCCTCATCTGACTCAGGAGCGTTTAAGATATTTGAAAAGAAAAAAGAAAATTAATTTTCGTAACAAGTTTTTAAAAATGCGATTGAAATTTCCCAAAGAGTCTATAAGATTCTTAAGAAAAAACTATACTGATCTTTTATCTCAATCTTTTTCTACTTTAGATCCACGTTATTAATGTTTCCTACGTCAAAACTGCATTCGTTAATGCAAACTTGTTATCAGAATTTATTTTAATGGATGGGGGTTGTATTTTGTGCTAATCAATTAATGTCTGTATCGATGAAAGGGAATATTGTTCCTGATAGAATTTACCGATGAAAATCGTTTAGCGAAATCAATGAAGATTTTATGGGTTAGGGTGGTGAAAAGTTTTCTGGAAATTTCTTCGGAATCCGCTGGAAGTATCTTTATCTTCGTAATTTCCTGCATGTCTTCAAGATTCCATCGGTAAAGGGGATATCATTGAGCTAACCGTGTGCACATAAATTTCTTGCAGCGTTAGATACGACGGTATGTTTCTGATGTAAGAGGCAAAATACAGCCTGAATTGCAGGATGCCAGGATCGTAAGCAGATTGCATCGACTGCTTGACTGGGCAATTCAATTATCGACTCTCTGTTACCGGCACTTCGTAGAACCTTGGTGAAAGTTTCAAGCTGCTGTCTATTCATTGCCTAAATACCTTGTTAGGTCTTAAGTTTTTACTTGTTTTTTATTATCGAGAAAATAGATGAGGGTAATAATTGGCATTTTGATGGGTCATATTTTTTCCAGTCATCGGAAACCCGGATTATCGTCATAGTCGAATGTAACCGAGTGTCTTGGTTTTTCGTGATTTACATACATGTGGTAAAACCGTATAAAAAGGAATATAATTGTTTTTCTCTTCATTATTATAGTTGATCAGTATTCACTTCGACTCACTGTTCGTAATCCTTTTTTACCGACACTTACAAATTATTTCATTAGGCACTGGGTATTTTTCTATGTGATAAATGTCCTTCGTGCGTAAGGTAATTTACTGGGAGATGTTAATTATTACCTACTATTAATAAAGCACAATTCCTTATGGGGTAACATTGACTGAAGATAAAGAGACAAAGTATCTTATCTGATTTAGTGTGACGTAAACCTGCGCCTTACGGATACCGACACATGGAGTTACCGACTGAGACATTAACGTTACGAATGCACCGAAAGATGGTGCTGCGTACTGAACGAAATACCTGTTAGTTTTGGGTTAATTATTACGAAAGTGGTAAATAAAATCTTCGGAATTCCCTTAATTAGAACTATATTCTCAAAGTGATTTAAAAATTATTGCTTGTGTCAATCGTGTAGTTCTCATGTCGAGCGATTGCAGCGCCCTTACTATACCCGATAAGCCATTCGACGTGAAAACCAGGAACTACAACAAATCTCGTGTGCGACAGTTTCGAGTGATTTCGAGAATAAGATTCAGTGTTCCAGATTCGCGCGGCGAGAAACATACGACAATACCTAGTTTATTTGTCTTCCGTCAACGGGGATACACAGTAGACTATAGTTTATCAGCTGACGGTATAGTTCATAGGAAATAAATAATAATGTGCAACTTACAGTGTGGACGATCTTCCTTATCGGTAGAATCCTCGTAGCTGGCTTCATCCTCGTCAGTGTTTACTCTGCACCAGGCTACAACGTCACAAACAAGTAAGATATGATATATTAATTTCATTCACGACAGATTAAATTATACCACAAAAGAACTTCGATCCTAACCTTTCCTGAAGAATCGTTTGAGGCTCGACGTGCCTCTTTTTCTTTTCTTCTTGAGTCTATTCCGTTCCTTCCTTTCGATACTACAAATATCCTCCTCCATATCCAGCATGGATGAACTCTTGGTAAACAAACAAAAAATTCCAACAATTCCTTAAGACTCTTTACTACACCATACCACGGAAAAGAAACAATTCTTTAAAGTAAAGCATCGTAGCTCAAGACGTCGCAAGGACTTCGTCCTATTAAAATTCACCGCGTTTTTGTCACGTAGCCGACTATAATACGTCACAGCATGAATACGAACGACTTATGATTTATGTACTGAGTCTCCATAAATATTGAGACATTGCCCTCCGTCTTCGTTATAGATACCAATTACATTAATTAGCCCTGACCGAATGTCCTTTAACAATCATGTATAAAATGCAAGGGCCCAAAGTAAAATATTAAAAGGACATTACCAGCCTCAGTTTGACGTACACAGCCAGACTAGATATTCCCATGGACTCTTTTGTTCTTTATAAATAGAACCTCTCAGCCATACCTAGACACAACACACGACTTACGACCGCGCGAATGCCCGCGTCATTGACGACTGAAAACAGGACGAAAATTTACTCATTTTAAACGCAACCTATCGTACGTGCCAATATAAACCTTTTCATTCTCTAAGCAACAATTTTGTCAATGAACTAGCCTTTAGATATATAATACATACAGGGTCATTCAGTACAAGCGCACCAACTGAAATTGAGTCTATCATAAATATGGCTACCTTA
This sequence comes from Syrista parreyssii, assembly GCA_030142615.1. Lineage (NCBI taxonomy): Eukaryota > Metazoa > Arthropoda > Insecta > Hymenoptera > Cephidae > Syrista > Syrista parreyssii. Next base: position 302,581 of record JARQTG010000140.1, on the reverse strand, counting down.
ACCTCAATCAGTTCGTTTCTTCTGGAACACCCTATATACACCTTATAAAGCAACACTCTTTATCTAGATCAATCTTATCAATATACGCCAATTTTTTTTGTTATATACACAACAATAAATTTTTTATTATCAATTGGAACTAATAATCGATACCGTATCTTCCCACATTTTTTTCTTCACTTCAAACGAATCGACCCGTTACGTCCTTTGAATCCTTATTCGACGGTATCTGGCTGTAAACTAAAAACAGAGATACCCAGATCGGCATACGGTAGCCTCTCGAGCCACCCGGGAGAGAATCCATTACTTGTTTTCCCACCCTAACGTGCTTAAGCTTCTTCTCCCAGTAGCAGTGTGTATTACAATTGGGATTATTTTTAGGATGAGGTTTATATTACACGCACATTATGGGCGCGATGATTTCGAGTAATATCTGTTTCCTTAGGTAGGCACGACTGCCTGGCGCGAGTATCCGGCGCAACAGGACGCATCGGAGTCAACAAAGGTCGTAACAATCAATCTCGTGTATTTCGTACGAATTTTGTAAATAGCATGCGCGGTCTCCCGCAATTATATGGAACTCGTGTTATGTTTACAGTCTGTCAGTTTTGACAACCAGACACACAAATAAATCATATGCCATAGTAGGTACGTGTATGTAGTTAGTAGATCTATTGATTTTTGATCCATACAAATTTCGCTTACACGTTAACATAGAATTTTGAAAAATTTATCTAAAAATTTCACCATATCGTAAATGAAAATTACGTAATTTCGCGTTATGACATTTTTTTTTATCACTTATCACTGTATTTTGGACACAGGTATTAAGCTCGCACTAATAATCACCCACCGTGTGTTTCACTAGTCGACACAAAGATATCTGAGGTGTAGTTAGGAATTTTGAAAATTTCAACCGAAGCGGATGAATTCTCGCTATAAATTTTCTCAGCCAGCAGCGGCACTTCTCGGCAAACAGTGTCCAGAGCGACGCATAACTCATTCGCGAATGTCCGGGATTGTGTCGTGGGATGACCAAGACTATTCGCGGGTCACTCCGGTTGTCTGGCAGAGGTTTAGAGAATTGTGGCGATTTTTGGCAAAATGCCAGAAACGCCCACGCAAAGCGTGTTTTTTTTTTCTAAGTTAAAATATATAGAGAGGACAAGAAGAGGATTCGAGGAGTGTTGCGTAATCAGGGATGAATTAGTGATGCGTCCGTAAAACAGTACTTGGCAACAAGTATCTCAGGTTCAATAATACTGATCTTCTCTTGACCCAGGTCCAAGTGACGATGACTCGATCAGTATGAATTATCATTGAAATTTCTTTTATCACCGGCGACCTGTGTACCTTCGGACTGTCAAAGGCGTGAGAACACGAGGTGTTAGATGTTGAGCAGTTTAAAGTGCTGTTGCCAAGTAATAAGTAACTGTAGTTGCCTTGTTGCTGTTTTACCTGGGCTCCATTTCCAGATAGTAACTGTCGTCGAGCAATCATCTGTTAGCCTACAAGGAAGGCGTTTAATACCCTTTAGAAAACGACTCTTTGCTCTCTTGGTGGTTTACGAGGCACAAGAAAGTCTGCACAGTTAGCCAGCTCGAGCCAGTCTTCGCGGGCTACTGAGAAATTTATATGGCAGATCGCAATTGCACCACCCTGCTATCCCATCGGATGCTGCGCTAATTGAACCACCGGGTAGAGCGAACTTTTGCTACCTGAAGACGCGCCTTTGGGTTCGTTCGATCGTTTTATAAATTCTAATCAGATTTATCAGATGTCTTAAGGCGAACGATGTATAGGATAGTTTGGAAATGAAATATTTTTTGATTCTTTTTTTTTTTGGTTGGAAGCCACGAGACTGCCATTAAAAAATATTATACGACTGTTATCTAGTAAAATAGACGTCATGGATGATCAAGGGACTTGGGCTGGGTCAGTTGTAAAATATTTAGGAGGTTCAGTCCAGTTGTAAAGCCTTGCGTTAACAATGGCTGAAGATCACTTCGGTCTGCCTTGTAGAACGAGAGTTTACAATGACGGAGTATAGGTGGAGAATTGTGGATCGGTGGCTGCAAGAGGATCCTATATATTTTTTAAGTGACACTGCGTCCTGGCCGTTCTCCTTCTTTCTGCTTCTTTTAAGCAAACTACCGAAAATTCCTGGATCATTCTCTTTATCAATTCTTTCAGTGCGGTGAAGATCAGGCAGTTTTGAAAAATGTGTTATTTCGCATACAACCTCAGAGAATGGATATGTCCCAGCGCCGTAGGAGGTAACGAAGCATAATGGAAGATCCTGGCTCGTGTCGCCAAAGAGGACTTGGGCCGATGGAACCAAGTGGCTGATCTCGGCGATTCTCTGCTATTCAGACACTGGAAGGAAAAGGCAAGCAGCTGTGTCAGTCGAAAGAGATACGAGACGAGATTATAAAATCGCAGAAAGGTACAATCTTGACAATGACTGTATTTCTATTGACACCAACTGTGCCAACTGGTTTGGCTATCAAAATAATGTAATTAATTTTTAATTATCAATTACAGATATGCTTCCTTGATTTCAACGGGAAGGATGGATATATGAAGAATGAGACTGAAACCAAGCATGAGCGATAACCTCGGAAAAGTCAGATTGTTAAAGAAACACATCGAGCTATGTCAAAAGGAAGATACTAACGAGTAGTCACGGAGTAAATGAATGTTGGCTTCAGCTAAATTAATTACAGCGATGGTAATTACACTTAGCAGCTGAGAGCTACGTGCATCCTGCGTTAAACGGTGCCAGCACTTCTTCTGCAACCCTCCCGGTGCGGCACTGGATCGTTAGCGTCCAAGCCAGTGACTGTCTATACGACACATGTACACATAGCCACATACGTACCTGGACATTTGACATTTGATAGAAAACATTATTTTTCCAGAAAGTAAGTACCGATAGACATAATCATTATAAGGTGGATAACAAATGCAGGTTTATGAGAGAACAATATTTTTCAATATAAATTTTCTTTGGGCAGATAAAACAAAAGAAATTTCTAAGGAGATTTATACCTTCTCCCATACGTAACAGGATGTTACGGTCTACCCCCATCTTCCCTTCACCCAGGGGTCCATCACTTCGAACAAGGGGAATGGAACAAAGTGAAGTAGCATCATGGACCGCACACGGTGAACTGGCTACAATAGTAATTGTCGCGGCGAGTTACACGGAGGTACAGAGGTAGGTACACAATGTTGCCTCCTGAAGAGGAATGGCGGACATTGGCTGGTAGTTTCCCAAGCCGTGCCCTCGAGGGACTTGGCGAAGAGTCAGTGATGAAGGTTGGACAAGGGAGGTAGGAGGGAGGTGGAAGAACGAAGACACGAAGACACGACACGATCGGATATCTTCGCAGGACGAGAAAGGACTTGGAAGGAAGATGGAGTAAAGAGGAGTGGACTGGTCTGGGGACTGTTTGTCGGACATACCTGGGGCCCACCCTGGCGTCTAATTGCGTGTAATGCACTCTGACTTCCCTGGCAGTAGTTGCCGCCAGAAGAGATGGCGAAAAACTCGGGTCGCGCACCGGCAAAACCCGCGATCAGGGGACGCCGTGTTATGTCCGGCACGCTCGGACCCACACGACGTGAACGTAGCCGATTCTTCTCGATCTGCCGATACTTTGATGAATGCTACCACTTTGGATGAAGACGTGTTCCCCGTTCGTAGCTTCTCGTGCCTTGTGAGACTCGTGGCTACTGTCCGAAATGGCATTTCATCATATGAGATTTATTCGAAGGTTCTTGAACGTACGTGCCCGTCGTTGCACTTGTGAGGTGTCTATATAGCCGAACCGGAAGTTTTCGAGCGGTCATTTTTTTTAGTGGATTATATTGCAGTAGTGGGTTTTTGGAATTGGATTAAATACTCATTTCTTATTGATACTGTATCGATGATTGTTTTTTGAGAATTTTCATGAAAGCGAAATGAAATCCCTCGGGGTGACTTTGTCGGGTGTTTGATGAGGTGGAACGACAAGTCAAGCATTTAACGTAGCTAGGATCTGTCGTTAGAAGTTTTTTGTCGCGCGTGGTTATTATGAATAATGATTTATGCCTTGTCTCTCGTGTTCGAGGGATAGAAGAAGAAGTTAATGATGGTCGCGTGTTGTAATGCCTGCCATTATCTACAAACCTTACCGCCTAACAAGCTACCTGCTAATGATATACGACTCGCACATGATCACATGCGTGATCTTATTTAGTCAGAATTTTTGTCATTCTATCCATGAATTTGGTCTCGCCTATAGACGAATGTTATACATTGAACAAAGTCCGTGAAAATTTGACCTATAGACGTTGAAAAAGATGTTCAAAGAAAAAAGTCGTATAGAAACCAAACTTTTTGAGAACGTCATAAAAAATCCAATTCATAAGAAAAAAAAAAAAAAAAAACTGTCTATAGGACGAGAATGTGGTCCAATTCTAATATACGGAAGTATCGTTTAAGATTTTTCAAAAAGCAACAGTGTCTTCATTCGACCTATTTTCCAGAAGGGGTGAATTGGTCATGGCCTTCCCAAAGGAAAACTAACCCTCGTATACAAAAAAACCCAAGACTGCCGAAACCAACCGGAAATACCACCATCCGCGGAGGCTATCGCGAGACAATGGCATTGTTCCTGCGAAAGGTGAATTTCTCTTAATGGAAGATTCTCGAAGGGCTGATGAAGGAACAAATATCGTCTACAGTAGCCGACCTAACTGGGATCCATTCAGAGAGCAACATCCACTATCTCCACTTTATATTACTTATTGGAAATACTACGTTGGAATTCGATTGATACGTTCGGGATCTTCATAACGAAGAATCCTAGATACACCTGTGGGATGAATCGTGGTGAAACTTTATGAATGAGTCTGAGGCGTCCTGAAGGGATGTTTGGAAAAGGACAATCCTTCCGGGAAGAGGATCCTATCCATCTCATTGACTAACAATCAGATCCCTGTTAAAGTTGGAAAGATTTTAATTATCACGATTATTGATGGCATCAAAGAAACGTACCAAGACCAAGTATCCGTTCTAAGTACATATTGTATACAACAAATCCATATCTACAGCATCGTCCACACAACTTTATACCAGAAGATACGACGTATACCAGACGTCATTGTCAAACCATTTCCTCTAGGTCTTGTCGTTATGCTCTTTTCATAACCCAGACTGACTGATAACCATAGTACGTATTACCATCGGTACCTGAGACACCCGGGTGGGTTTTGACGTTTTTGTCCATGACAGTCGTAAACCAATAATAGACAGGAGACCGCCTTCGTCCTTTGCTCGGTGGTTCCACGTCATCCCACTTTCCAAGTCTTTTTCAGGGCTTTATTCTCATTTCATAAGCGGCTCCTTTATACGCCATGTTACTTATCTCAAAGCATTAACCAGCTCATCTCTTTCGGCGTTTACGACGCGGCACGAGGAGATGCCTCCCACAGTCACAGCCGTGGGAGATCGTTCGCAGTCGACTTTAACATTCGGTTTAATAGTCGTCATTTGGGAATAACCTAAAAAGAGGGAAAAAATTAACCCAGAACACATAAGAAGATTAACAACCAGACGTTGGCTGGACCAAAAGTTATCCAATGTTAATAATAACGAATAAACAAATACTTTGTCCTAGTATCGATCTATCGATCGTTTTGATAATATATACAAAAACCAATATAGTATATCGATCCGTTAGGAAACTCATCAGCGTTCCGATTGGCTAGAGAAAACTATCTGGGTCACCCAGAGGAGGTTGCTTCGCTTTGGGTTCGTCGAGTTGAGCAACCGAGCAACGAGGCAACCGGCGTTCGATGCTTCCCCGAATTAATGCCTATTACAGCACAGGGACAATCGCTCGAGCGGCAGAAGACAAGTAGGCGGCGAGTCGCACAAAAGGAACTCTGCAAAAGTCAATCAGTAGCGGAGCAATTACGCGGCCGAGTGGACGCTCTCGAGCGTGGGTACGTCCTATCCGCGGGTGGCAAGGATCCTACTACACCCGGAGGAGATAAAACGAGGTGAAGTTTTAGTCGAAGGAGCCGCGGGTGACGAAGACAGGGACGAGGGAGAAGGTTTACGAGCCGCGAGATGACAGGGCACGCGATGCGAGAGTCGCCACTTCCGCTAGTCTTTTCTACATTGTCTCTTTTGGCAGAGTTGGTTCTACTAGTATCTGTTACAGAGTCGTTGAAAAAAAAAAATGACCTGGATATAAAAAATAAATTTTTTATACAAATTTTCGAATCGTACAAAAAATATTCATAAAATCATTCGACTTTATCCCAAACTGATTTTACATCAATTTCGAAAATTATATACATGATCGGATTTTATCGTAACTCAAAGCCATCTCTACGTGCTTAACGTTGTACATGCAGGATACTAGTTGCTGGCTGCTGGCAATTACATCGGGGCCAGTCTCGGAAAAAGTTCTTGTACATCGGTTGCCAATTACATCGGAAGAGACGGACGAAGGCTGGTCTCCAATTTGCCGTAAACTCACGAGCAAAGGGCGGATGTCACCGAAAAGGTGTGGCGAGGGATTCTTATTGGAAATTGTCTTACTGATACAATCGCATGAAAAATTGTCTCTTGTTTTACACATATGTACTTATAGTACGAAGTATCTTATAGACCATAGAATATATTTATATACACGCATACAGCGAGAATCCTTTTTAACGAGAGTCTATTTATTGTTTTACTCTTTTAGAAGCGCTCTAGTACGTAATTCAGGGTGTCGTATAAAAATAGAATCGTCTGGTCATTGCAAAAATAGAATTTTCTATAGAAAAATAATTACTGCGATAACAAATAGATTTATCGACTATATATATATCATCAGAATAATATAAAACGGTGTATCGATATTGTGCGTTGCTAGTAAAATGCAAAAGGCGCGAATGCAGTTAAACGGCACATGCACCATGGCACGAAAGGCGTAATGCAGAGAGCGGCGTCTGGTGACGTAGTCCGGGGCTTCCTCTTTGGCCAGACTTCCTGTCGGAAACAATCGTCGCGATTCATGCAAGGTGCTCATTCACATTACGAGTGTCTTTTACACCCAAGGACGCCGACGTATTTTTTTTTGGCATTCGCAATGCGACGCATAGCGGCGCGAGCCGTAAACGAGACATTAGAATTGCAGAATAAAAATGGGCTCTTGATACGATTAGAGGTGCAATGAAAAATAAGTATGTATTTATGATAATACATAAATGTAATATATTTAATTAGCTAAGTAATTAATTAGAATATCATTTATTATCAATGAGAAAAATATGAAAAAATAATTCAACAGATACTCTCGTAAGTGCATATATGCGTCGTAGTGCATTCGCGTAGATGACGTAGCCCATTGCGAATGCACGTTTTAACTCCGTCGAGTGATTTCGCGTGCAGGCGTCAATTGTGTGCGTCAATGAATGAAATCGCGAAGAATCTCATTGAGAACCTTTGCGAAAACAATGCAATGTCTCTTAGGTCCGAGACACGTAGCTGATAATGCGCGAACGTAGCTGAATACCCGCGCGATCAAGCAGCATGATTTGGGCAATTGAAAGAGACAAGTATTCCCATACGATGCAGTGTTAAATAGGGTTGAAAGAAAAAAAAGAAAAAGGATAACTGACCAATGAGATTCAATGGGATCGATCAGAAATGAATATTTGGCAATCATCACCTCAGGGTGATGGACGTTGAGAGAGATGATTATACGAAAAGGTACTTTCTATCTGTAATTCTTACGTAAACGCAAGTACGAGTATTTCCAAAAAAAGTGTACCGCAAGAAATCAAATGCGCGAGAGTGGGAGCCAAGTGAAATGATGGGTATAACCACCTCCCTCTTGCCTTGGTGGGAGGGATGGGGGGTAGGGATGACGATGATGATGACGGGAGGGAATGGAGGATTGAATATTGAAAGAAAGTTAACTGTGGGACAATAGAGACGAGCGCGAACCGACACAATGCCGAAAACTGCGACATCTTCGCCAGCTCATCGACATCCGGAGGAAGGCGAGTTGGCCGTGCATATTAATTGCGCTGTTTATCAATGCTAATGGATTCTTCTAATTAACCAGGCGACGCGGTTAAGGCATGGCGTTAGCGCCTTGAAGATTCTCAAGTTTTTACGTTTACGTATACATGCTCAGCCCATGGGGTGGTATCGATTCATCTATCAATTTATACGTACCTGGCGAAGTCGATAGACGCCGGACGTTCGCTTTGGGAATCGTGGAGGACCTGAGTGTCGACCTGGGACCCCTTGGTGTTGCTTCTACGAAATCGAATTGAATGGCGCTTAAACTACACAGCGGGTGGACAAGGCGATCTTGGTTGGTACCTTTCGGTTTTATCTACTATGAAAATACTGGACGCACGTCTTGACAGAAGATGGGGAAGATGCAGGAAGGCTATCCGACGTGAGGTTGTTCCGCGAACTGACAGACCTAGACAATACGAAGTGGATTGTCCGAGTGTCAAATGGGACTATGACATACAAAAGGGATGATAGTAGATCCTACTAAGCTCTTTGAGAATCCGTACGAAGATCAATATTTTTTTTGCTTTTTATTTCTGACCGAATCGAATGGTCAAACGTTTGTTGTCGAATAGTTTTATTTTTTAGTATTTTGGATAGCGTCACATTTTTTATTGTACAAATATTATTTTTTAATAATTCATTATCTTTCAGTGTAATATTACCGAGATGAATTGCTGTGTCTACAAAGTAGTGTACAAGGTGGACGCCTAGCCGATGGACGGGATGACTTCTGGTTGCAGAGGAGGGCACATGTATCCCTTCCATCTTCCCCGGGTTTGTTAGGTGGGTAAGGTGGTGGGGGAATGTGGGAAGAGTGGGGATTGGAAGAAGCGTCGGAGGGGAAGATGAAAAGATTATCTTGAAGTCTTGGTACAAAAAAATTTATTTTTTCAATAAAATCATTACTTCACTCTCCTTTATAAAATATATTGAATATATATATATATATATATATCGGTTATGCTGGGTAAACAATTTCTTATTAAATTTAATAACGATGCTCCAAGTATAAATATGTATTTCAACGTCATCAAGAAACTTGAAGATTTAAGTCACCTGCAGTGAGACGTTAACGTGTAACGAGATCCGTTGGCGAAATAAAGACAAACAACTATTTCAATAAAGAATAGTAAGGAGATCTTGGTAGACAGTGGGGTTTCGGTCCACGAGGAAGATCACTAGAATATAGTATGATCTTCCAGCAAAAGGGGCCCACGTTCTCTGAAGTCAAGAACGCTTTGTCTCAGAGACGCCTCCTATACACGAGAGCACCTTCTGCCAGCTGTTATAACCGTGCAGGTTCCGCGAATTGCTGGATCACGATCCATGGATCTTTGTCTATCCAGTCAGCCAGTAGAGATCCTGTTAAATATTTTAATAGAAAATATCGATCCTAGGTACCCACGTGTAAAGTTTTATGTGCACATGAGAGCATATAGATAAAAAATAAATGTAATATTTTAATAAAAAAAAAATTTTTTTTTTTCAATACATTAAAAATAATTCATCCAAATCTATCGGAATATAATGGCAGAACAAAAATCATGGGTCGGCCTTTATATCGATGTAACAAGATGGCCGCCGCCACTAATGGAATCCAGGCTCGCGGTTCACGGTGTAATTTGAATTCCTTACAAACGTACACCTTCACTTTTCTACAGGATGGACGAAGAAGCTTACACACACAGAAGTTGGATCGGTAGAGTGTAGCGCGGCGCTTATTGATTGACGTCCGGTCAGCTCTAATAACCATAGGGTACCAAAATGGCGGCTGGGCCCAACCTCGGTCCCACTCCAAGGCTCTGTAGCACGAAATGGCCGCGGTATATATCCAAGTATGTTTCTCTACTTCTTTTCTCTCTCACTCTCTCTCTACTTGTTCTCTTCTCTAATTCTCTCTTGCTTCATTTGCCTCTTATTGCCTTCCTCACTTAAGCACACGCGCGCGCCTACCGTCGGATTTGCAAATCATCGCAATGTCAGCCGATCGAACCGATTTGCCTGGAGAGCAGAACGGCTCGAGATGTATACAGTAGCGGCAACCGAAAGCTAAGATCTTCAATAGCGACTACTGACGACCGCCTGATGAACGGATTGACGAATGGACGGTCAGGGTGCGGGTCGACGCCCGGCGAAGGTCGCTAACAATGCCTAATCTTTTCCAGGAAGCTGACACAACTCGCCGCTCTGGTACCGAAGTGCCGAGTCGCCTTCGAGGATCGAAACATGCGTCGCGCCCGAATTCTACAAGTTTCTAAGACCCTCATTACGTATTATCGATAGGACTGAGGATACTTGAGAATTCGGAGTGAACATAGCTGCTGCCATATGTGAATAAGAACGTCAACGAAGGACCCAGACACAAAAGAGACTTGCACCTCATGGTAGGTATATGCAGACAGGAGCATTAAACTCTCCACGTCAAAATGTGTGTTTCGTATTAAACCATATTAATGTGGTGTAATTAAAGAGTGAGAAGAAATCACGTGAGTAAAAAAAAATTACCTTTACCAGAGAAAAGTGTTTTGGTAAAGATTTACATTGAATATTTTAATTGCAGGGTTTACGTGGAATCTCATGAAGGATGAACGAAATTCTATATGGCGTCTCAAGGAACCTTCTGGACCATCGTGGAGAATTAATATACGACGCTCCGAAAACTCTCATGGTTTCCATTCAATCAACGACAGATTCAATTACGCTCGCGACTCACCAGACCTAATAGAAACGCACCGTCGCTCATTATATCACTTTCGCTCGAACTCCTCCAGTTGCAACAGGAGCAAATCCTCTGAGCTACCAGTAGATTGAATCTCTTTGTGAACCACCTTAAGGTCTGCAGCTCCTTGGACAATATACGCATGCACGTAGGTTGGTAGCCGTGAATCAAGTGTTGCCAACCATTTTGGTATTGTCTCCGGTAATGAACTTGCAAGTTATTCACTGGTGCCAACATCCACCCAGTCTGCTCCTACAGACCGTCGTAGATGTTTGCGACGTAAAGCGAAGAATCTGCACGTTCAGCAGGCATCGGTATCAAGAACGATGGACACTCTCCGAGAATAATAGTAGTCCTTGCTCATACGATCTGCTTGAAAGAAATTGCACAACATTGTTGACATTTGCGTTTGCTTAGTCGGCTGAGTTGCAACAGCGAAGAGGAAAGAAAGTAATAATCTGACCATTCTGCGAGTTCAATGTAAATTCACTGAGTCCGAGCAATTCACGTCTCTCGACACCCGGGGTAGCCATGATGGAAGTATCTTCGGTAGATGAGTAGCCGGTGAGTCTATTAACAGACTACAGGAGTGTAATATTAATTTTATTAGAGTCTCTTTCCTCCTCGTACTATGGTAGATGGATAGAGGAGCGAGCTAGTATATATGGTGTACGATGGTTTGATGGGGTGAGCCAAGGAGAGCCATGGAGAGTCAGGCATCTTGCCGGTCACCGTTCCACGAAGTTCGCGTCTTGGATCTTCTCGCGGCTCGTCGTTTCTCCCACGGCCCTGCCTTCGAGTCTCGTTACCTATGTACCTAACGTCGTTCGGTCCAGGGGCTTTGCTTTCGTTTCGTGGCTCTTTCTAAGACCATCAGCATCCTATCGGGCCGTATCGACACCTCCTACGATGCCATGGCCCAACTTAACCCCAACACCCCATTATTCCCCCTTAACGATATTTGGGCCAGTGGTCACCGCATTCCGATCTGGACGATTCCTTGAATTTCGGTTAACCCTTAACCCCTGATTCTGGGGTGGATGAACGTGGGGTGTGACTTTAGATTAGGTGGACCAAGTACACGTTATAGGTACCAACCTACTTGACTATATGTAGGGCTGTATATAAGTTTAGGGAATATACCTTAGATCCCTTATACAGGGTTTAGATATAATATCGATTACTTTTTCATCACTGTATCTACCCATTTATTATACGTCGTCTAGATGCTCCTACGGAACTGCGTGGGTGCAATTAAGCCAGACTGATATCTTTCCTGCGATAATGTTTTCTTTACGGATCAATGAACGATGTATACATTTGACCGGACGTTAATGATATCCATTATATATAGAACTACGGGTTATATTCGTTCTCAAGGTTGGCTGGGATTGTAATTGAGAAATAAAATATGCTGCGCTGGTATATCGCCAATTGTTAGGATGGTAATTGATATTTATCGGACGTCGCGTGTTATTACTTTTCTCGTAAGAAATCCAGGCAAAAAGTTTGCTTCCCACGAGGGACCGTTAGTCGCCTCCTGGGACTTATTGCGCTTCGCTCACGGTGTCGTTGACTGTTGTTGAAACCAGTGAGCGTTAAGTTACTATTTCTATAAGCGATTACGTCGTAGATCGTTATAGAAGCCAGTAGTAGAATTGCCAACTCGAATACTATCGATCATGGTTATCTATCCTAGTGTAGTAAAATTGATTAAGAATCTTCAAGATTTTCATGAGTCTGTATCTGGAAGAAATAGTTGACTGTCGACGTTATACTTGGGTAGATCACGTAAGGAGCGTGGCGCATCTTCAATCTTTTTCATGAGTGAAGAGCTGGGCAAGAGTATCGGCTCTTCTGGGAATAATGATGCGCCCAATAGCGCCCTCGTAGGTACAGATACGTGTCTTGTAGTAGTTAGCTACGGAGCAGACGGCGGCGATCCAGACTTTTATTCATTAATTAATTCAATTATAGTTACCTTAAGGCGTGATTACATCGACGGATCACTTGTTCGAGGTTCCCGGCCACCCTGGTGTTTTTGTTAACGTATGAGGATCTTGGAGTAAAAGGACATTGACAGATCTCCTAATTAAGATATAAGATTCTGTAAAAATCAAAAAGGGTGGAGGGTGGTTAAATTTTTGTATATACAATTTTTTGGGAATAAACATATTTTTTTTTTTTATTAAAGAACATAGATATCTGAACCTTTGAAACCACCTTGTGGTTCATCCCCAAGGTATTGTCTTAGTTTCGAGGGGGTGTTTCTGGGTAACAATAGCCAAGGGGGTGTGGAGGGTGAGAAAGGTGACGCGTGGAACTGTCGGAGAAATTAATCAAATCGGGATCAGATCGATAGATGGCGTGAAAGGGCGTGAACGATACAAAATAAACGCGAGACACATGGGGTTGTTCCTAGTAGCCGTGGACGGGGCTCGTTCGCGGAACCCAGGAAGGGCAGGACCTTCCCCAATAAAGCACAGTCATCTTCTGATCGATATTCTTTCACGCTTAAACCGCCACGGTTGAAATCTCCCACGTGCGACGCACATATGACTCTTTCACCCTTTTGAATCTTCCATGATGAAAAAAAAAAAATTCAACGTTCATCATAGAAAACGTTTATCTCCAGTTTGACGAATCTAACGATCACCTTGAAGATCGCAGCATCCAATGCGAAATCTGTAGAAAATATTAAAGATAACTTAATCTCCAGAGATCTCATCTCAACCATCGACGTTGCCATCATTCCTAAGGGTAATGATTGAAGTCAGCAACTGACTTCCTATCGTCGTACTGGGTACGACGATGGGTACTGTAGTCGAAAAATATTAGTACCAGAAATTCCAGGAAGACGTTTTCATCTCAGTACATAATAATAACTTCGTATGGACCACTCGAACCTACTTTGGAATTTACTCTCACGTCAATGTACAGTGGAATCATCAGTTGGATTGAGTTTGAGGCCTCTCTAATTGAATCACCTGTATATTATCATTGGTCTGTAAATCAAGGGATCATTGTACGGACCCAAGATGCTGTAAGAGCACGTGCAACGCCTGCATCTAAATATCTTCATACAGTTGTCTGTCAATAAGAAATATTATACCTCACAATTAATTATGACGTTTCACGTCTCCATTATAATTTTACAAACCCACCTACTTGCTTATCACAAATCCTATACTATTTTTCCTTATCGCTTCACAGCATCCCATTGTGTAATTCCGTGACACGTGGTTCATCTGTATAAAAATGCCAGGAAGGATGTCAATGACAAGTGTTTTTATCGTAGCATAGTAATCCAAAGGCATTACACGACTCATTAACCTCCGTAAGCCTTGATCGTTCGATTCGACACGCGGTATTTCCATTCGATTGATCCGAATCGATTTTACACGTTCATTCTCAAAGCACTGTAGGAAAATCTGAATTTTTTTAAAATCAAATCCAGTCTATTATTTTTTTTACCCGTACGTTCCATCAGCTCTCAAGGTGATGTAAAAGCCAAGAAAAATATCTGTACCACCATTGACTTTCGATGTCACCGAAAATCGTTACGAGATTCTCCAATAATTTTTAGCTGACCGATCCTTTCCAAGGGGGCGCAACAGTGCAACCTGTTTTGCATTCAATTAACATTCTCAATCCATGACGAGGGTATCTACGGTGTCGAATTCGTTCTTTTCCCCCTGAAAGGAATTCACGCCCACTACTTGAAGACTCTTTGTTGCGTGTCCACCATCTTGGTTCGATGTTGCAATAATAATGGCTCCCCGTTGCACAATTCCCGTGCATCAGTCATTGAGTAAATATTGACCATCCGTCGTGCAAAGTGCACACTGCCCTTAATCAATCAACATTCCACTTGACATAGTAACTGATTCTTACGCCTTGTAATTAATATTGATTTGCCTCGAGGCAACTTAAATTACCCGTAACAAATTGTAAAACGCTAAGACGAAAGAATACAAGGGAAACCCAAAGGTCGATTTTATCGCCGTCTCGTCGTAAGCAGCATGTTTTGTTATTGACCTGAAAAGAAAGCCGGTCGATCTGCATTTCGAGGACAATTTCAGATCAGCAGCTGCAGCATCAGCCTGGACCGGGCAGTGATCTCAGGGAGGCAGTTGGGGCGTGGCGCTTGGGAGATGTCGGCCCTATGATTGGTCCAGACCATCTAAACATTCTACTGGTGTAGAAATCGGTGCGCGAGTGCACGCGCAAGGTAATTACGTATTACCAAGTAATTTGCACGTTGGTTGGTCAGAATGAATTCGGAAGGTGGAGATTCGCATTGATTAACAAAGTAAGACACCCCCTCCACTCACCACCCACCCACCCCGTACTAATCATATTGACGACTAATAATTCGTAATCACTACCGACACGTGTAACGACAAAAAAAACATTTAATTCCCGTCACGAATCAATTTGATTTTCAGAATTGCACAAGAATTCGCAAGGATCTGACGTACTGCGACGTCCTTGACGGTGAAAGGATATTCATGGATTTTAGTCGAGTTCCAAGGAGTACAGGAGGAGCAGCTAGAATATCACGCCACCTACTAAGAAATCGACTCTTCGCAGAAACGAACGAGCCGATGACCGAGTACGTAAGATAGTAAATCAAAGGAACCAATGCTGTGGCAAAAGATCGGCACGATTTATTAAGTGATACAAACATACTATATACATATAACGATATATAGCTATAGTTAGATTATAAATCATTGAAGATCGATATGCATAAATAAGAATTTCATCATCCGATACTGATCATCTGGAACGAGAGTGTCTAATCTAAAACCCATATATCTGTATATACAATAGATATATATATATACACACATATGCTTTTACTATAGTCAATCCTTCCGTGTAACCGTTTACGACTCGTGGAATACGTTCACGCGTTCCAAGTAAGTCACGGACGATTCCAGCAAATCATGAAAATTCATAGGGAACGTTTCTCGGGAGCAAGTTACTCGGTTGGCCTGTTCGTAGTTTCTGTTACTGTTGTTATGGTAGCTTCGACGTAGCTTTTCCTCGAACCGACTTGTTCGATTGGACAGGCGGAGACCTACTGCGCGGCATTCGAATCGATAACACGAACGTGAAAAAGGTTTGAAACTGGGCTATTCGGTATTGCAGTATATTTTCATTAACACGGTATACAATACGAATGTATAACATAGCACTATTATCATACGTAATAAGTTTATATATATATATATATACATATATATAGCTGGTGACGTTCGATGCTGCATTATGGAATAAAATAACAACGGACAATTAAACCGTAATTTGCGTAAAGACGTAACGAGACGCAATGGGAAATTCCCGGAATAAATAAATACGCAAGTAATTACTAGACGATCCTCCCTCCTCCCACCCCCTGTACTCGCTGGAATATCCCAGTCTATTTATGCGCCATTACATACCTATATACTACAGGTCTTGATGAAAAAATAATAATAATCATAATCTGCCTCCGTAGGTACCAAACAACGGACGAGGGAGACTGGAGCGTAACAAACTTACCTATTTTAGAGAGTGTGGATGCTGTGGAGATGATACTGACAAAAGAGGATTTGTATCTATTAATAAGACGATGTCAGCCAGCAAGTGAATCCGAGACGTGGACACGTGTCGGTTGTCGAGGATCTCGTGGCTGTCGAGAGAAGAGTTCAGTAAACACTCAGCATCCTTATGAACTGTATGGGTATTGGAGATGAAAAAAGAAAAAGAAAATTTACGAGATGACGTAGGACGGTGTTATCGGGAAACAATTAGTATCACTGGGTAATTGGTGATAATTTGGTACAGTGGATGTTTTATGTGCATCTCGTGTGTGTTGAACAAAAACATATATAGATATAGCTGCGGTATACTTTTTAGAAGCTGATCGTTTAGGAAGTGGATGACTGGCGTCTTTCAACCCTCGTACCAAGTTTTTGCCCCCTTTGGTATCTCTCACCCCCAAATCGCCTCGTGTTACATAATTGAGTTATAGTCTAATGATTCCGTGAATCTAAGATGCACCTCTCTTCCTCGAACGATCTATTATATCGCGTCTGTTGTCTATCGGTACGGCCCTGCCTCCTCGTTCTACATGCATATTATAATGTAATAAAACCCTTGTTAGGTCCTATGGTGTATCGATGCCAGGGATTAAAATCTGATGCTTTACAGAATTTTCTGGTCCACGTTGGATTATTCGTCTTGGTCAGATATATAATATATAGCCAGCATCCCACACAGGGCTTTTATAGATCTTGGAAAAAATGTTTGCTCGCCGATTCTTGGACTTGCCGGAGATGAATTGATGTTTGAAGAATCTCGTGTGTGGAATTTTTGAAAAACTTAGAAAAAATCTATAGATCCATGCAAGATATGACATCTGGTAAGGGTTTCGGTGTGTATGGACCTTTACTAGTACAGTAAATTCCTTACGTAAATAAACTGCGCTATTAATAGAATGTGTGAAATACTACAAGTATTCTATGGATAGTTTATGATTATCAGAAATTTTGTAAATACCCTCAGGCTGTTAATCTCAACCGGACATAACTGTTTATTTTCGGCAAATATATCCAAAAATATATAATGACTCGATGCACCGATATTATTTATCATGCACTTGAATCGTCATCGAGTGTCTTTTGCTGCGGCAACAAAATCACACGTTAATTTTAAGCTGCAATTCTTACAATGAGAAAAACGTACCTTCGTCATATACACTGACGAATGTTTTTAGCATGGTTAGTAGAGACTTGATCGTTGCGCCGTCTTACGCAATATCTTAGCTTAATTCTAACTTCAGACAGGTACGCCTTATATGTATAATCACACGCGGCACACATCCCATCCCACACCAAATCCCCCCTCCCATGCAGCTAACAAAATCCCAGTTACGACACACATTCATATACCGTGTGTACTAACCTTTATTTTCCATCGCAGTAATCCACGTGCCTTTTACCATCCACAAATTATTATCCCACCAACAGTCTGTACGCACCATAAGTCGTACGAAAATATCCTAAATTTAAAGCTCATAAATATCCCCTATCATCCGCTCGACAAAAGTAGTATAGTTAAACCACAATGAGCTATGCTAATGAGTAGCATCTGTCTATCTATAGGTCGTTTCAAAATTCCTCAAGCGTCTCGGCACTACAGCCAACTACGATCAAGAGTAGTTGACTCGTCGAGAAATGCGGTATAAAAAAAATATGCATCGCCAATTGTAATACGAGTTTGATAAATCATCCCCCCTCTACCCCTCCGTTATATCTGATCCCATGAAAAATCATACCCTTGTCAAAATCACTATGCAGCAAAACCATATCGGCTATATAAATCACGTATGTTTATGTATACATTTGTATTACCACCCGGCACATATGTAACTTTCACGTGCAATCGTACAGCGTATATGTCAAGTATATATATATATATACATATAAACATACTGTATGCTCACACCCACTAAGTCCCGTTCACATGAAAATAAACGTCGTCTCGAGAGCGCACGCGCCCCACCACACGGAATATCTACATAACCGCGCTATACGCGCTATACCTAGGCGCCGCGATATCCACGCATTCCGTGTCTACTTCGTTTCACGACGAAGCCGCGTCCGCGAGGTGCACGTTGGTCTGTTAAAGTTTCTGAGAAATCGTTAACGGGATAGAGAGAGAGAAGGCATATTTATACACATATATATATATATATGTGTGTATATGTATATATATATATATATAGAGAGAGATTGAGACGAAAAGAGAGGTTTAAGAGAAATTTGCAAAAATTTGTCAGTTGGCAAAATTTTTCTAGCATTCGCGAAAAGTGATCGATTTTTTTTCGGTACCGAATCAGCTTGGCTTTTTGAGAATCGACTACGGGTAGTAACGTTACTTCGTCCTTGAAATCTTTTCAAGCCCCGGGTTACGAATTGCTTCCGGTACTTTGGAGCTTTCGAGACTTTTATCCACGTGGGACAGGATACGGTGATTTCATCTTGAGAGAGTAAGATATTTATTTATTTGTTTGTATCCTTTTTGGTATATCTGTTATTGTGCTCTTGCATGGCTTCAATGATGATTTGATTAGAAATGATAAGAGGGATGGTAGATTCAATGGATTTCATGGTTTTGGTACGATAACTGTTGTTGGGTTCGATTATTACTTTCGAAGTGAATCACACTGTATATGAATTTAATATAAATTTTGATAAGTTAAACACACGTAGATAATGCATCGTAAATTTATCATGAACAATTGACACTGGCAATTATGATTATCATATATTATAAATAATGGAATGGAACAGCATAGCAATGCTATAGGTTAGTGAATGGAATAGTTTGGTGGGCAGGATTGCGTCATTGAAAGCGGAACAAGGCTTTAAGGTTCCTTTCGCAATTGGTAGTCTGTCAGAAACTTTTGTCAGCTATAATAATAATAAATATCAAAATCATATTACGAGCGTCAATTGAATGTGACGTGTTTATTAATAATTCAAATGAAAAAAAGATTTCTTTCGTATCTTGGTTCTGTAAGAACAAAAAAAAAAACTCATACTATAGTCGAGTCGTGACATCGGTTCCACTTTGAGGGGCCAGCTCTATACGATTTCAAACGTAAATAAGTCCCCTGACAGTGGAACCGATGTCGCGGCTTGATTATATATTCTTATTATGCCTTACAGAAATAATAAAGACCCATTCATTCTATGCTAATTCGAATTCATGTTGGTGCTATGTTTGGTTCAATACGGAGACCAATTGTCGTTACGTAACAGGCGAGACCTTGACGGTCAGCTGTTAGACCGGTTACTTAAATTTTCTCATGTAACCAGCAACGCTACTAGACCTTATGCATTGATATGAGTGTAAAATTTTTTAGATTACCCATGGATCACTGATAGATCATCTTACATGATCATTCATATATCATTCTCCGATCGTTCCTAGATCAGCCTGGGGTCCAAGTCGTAGACTGAAGTTGTCCTTCGTAGATCCAAGCGTGAGCTACTATGAATCAAATTGTACTGCAGAGTCTAATAAATGATTTTATATATGTCGTGTAAAATTGTCCATCAGTGATCTATTCCCTATATTCCCTATCAAACAATGTTAACCCGGGTCATTCGTTGACTCAGAGGAAATAGCAACGACGGTTGTAATTTTTGGACTACGTCCAGTATCCGTTAAGCCTTGCGTGCCTCTAGTGAGAGCATAGGACACTAACCGTGGTACTGATTCAGATGCAAAAACATTGATCTAGTCTGTGTCTAAGATCGTAATGGTAATGACAGGTGTTGAAGTCTTTTCTTTCAAATTTAACAAAAAAAACATACTCATCAGCCCAGAGAAAGCCTATTTGTGTTTGTTGAATGTTTTACCAGCCCACGTGACACTTACGTGTTAATTACACTGTTTGCAGCGGATAGAGTCGTAAGGAAGTTTGCTGCTGTTGACTTACTCGTACGGAAAACGTAATGCGTTGTTCACTGTAGGTAGTCAGGATTGCGTGGGATTTCTGTGCGATGAAATTGACACAATTTTAATAATGATTTATCGATTATATTTGTATATAGTTATATATGTGCATAGTGCATAATGGTGCATTGATTTTAGTATGATTTATGAAATTTTTATTTTTTTATCATTATTATTGCATTTATTTATCTCGAACGACCTGGAATTTCGCTGATTGTTCGTTTGCTGCATTAATGCTGGTTTAAGTGATGTCAAGTGAACCCTGCAAGGTTGTAATGAGTCCAGCATGGAATAACGAGAGTGACCTAGATTCGTACGAATGATATGTTGCCGACGAGGAAAATTCTTGGGGGATAATTTTTTTGATATTTCTGCATTTCGATGGATACAATTTATGGGAACGCGGAGATATGTTGTTCGTTTGGGAATAAAAGTAATAGACATGTGTTCGGATGCTGGAGGGTAGAAGTGAATGAATTTTCTGGAATTCATCTTATGTCGATTTTACATGTATCGTTTGGCATATCTGTACGTTTTAATATATATATATATATTTTTTTTAGAAGCGTTTTTTATACACTTTGGAGAATCGTGTTATTAGTTTTTTTTTTAGCAGGATTTTCTGTGCCCGTTACGTCGTATGTAAAGCAAATTACATTTCTTGGTATTGTCGAAATATTTTTTATTTAGAATTTTCACTATTTCGAAAATTGTTTTTTTTTTCGTTTACGTTCGATACTGTCGTATTAATGCATTGCCAGGTGTAAAAATAGGGTTTATCGATTGAACGTTCAAGGATATAAGGGTTGGAGGGACTGTGTATGCCTTGTCGAATCGGATAATTAGCGAGAGCCCTTACATCATGGGGAAAGGTGGCAAACTTATATAGGGTGGACTCGCAAGACTTTTATTCTGTTCATATCGATTTTAATTGTAACCTTGAAAAAAAATATTTTCGATACATCAAGTAAGACTTAGAAATCTAATTAGCCAAATTAGGATATTAATAAATTTGTTAAAGGCCAACGAAAATTAATTTCCTTAGTGTCATCCTACGCCGTATATTTTTCAATAACGAAATATCCAATCGCTTTGTATAAAGGGGGGAAATTAAAGAGAAATAACTAAACAGAAAAAGCCTTCCAGGACAATTACATCCGTTTGATTTACGTGCCAAAAGGCTTTCTTGAAATTTCCATATCCTCGTTGTCCCGCCTATACTACACACGGCAACGCACAATACGTACAATAACAAGACTTGGCACGGATTTTGCGCGGCATTGTCTGCAAGAGACGAATCGATAAATATTAGAGTCAGTCCGATGTAAACTCTGGTGCGGTCAGTCGAACCTCGACGTTCCTCCAAAGAGAATCAACGCTCTTGGTTTTCGCTCATCAACATAACCTCTCACGTCAGTTTTCGATGTAATTAAAATCTAACGAAGACGCCACAAAGGATTTTCGTTAGTTGAGTAAGTTTGATTTGGACCTCGTTACCTTTTAATTCGAATATTTAATATTCCTGTCATACACTTATCACTGATTGCAAACTGACGTCTAATCGCACTAGGTTTCTCTGTTATCGGTCAATAATGTAAACTGCACTACACAATAAATAATTAGAAACGTGCTGCCTGCGATAATAAATCGTGGCACACTGACACACATTTACAAGTCACGTGCTAGTAGGAATCGAATGGTTTTCTCGTTGTTTTCTTTTCTCTACGTTCCTTTCATTTTTTCTCATTCACTCCGTCGATGTGGTAGTTTCGACAGATCGGTAAAGAAGTTTACTATAAAGGGGAGTGCGAGAGAACATACATGGCGTTTGTTATTTATGCTAATGCGTGTCCGCGGCCCTCGGGGACTTGCGTCACTATTTCTGTGTAGGAGTACAAACGAGTGTATCGCTCGTTCTACAGATGTCTCTATTGAGGCGATTAGCGGATAGACTGACTGTGGTTTATAAGGATCTAAAAAGCAATAGTTCTGTCTGTACGAGGAGGTAGAAGGTTCTATAAATATTTAAAGTGATACAAAAAAAAAAAAGTATCCACAGCCAAACCCAGTGGTTGACTTTAAGATCCTACAATTTCTAATTACAAATTTCCAGTTGAACTTCTAAGCCATTGACTGTTTAAAAATTATTGAACTTTTCCAAACTCTACTAACTCTAGTGGAATAGCGTATTGGTAAGGTAGAAATTACCAACCATAGTCTATTTTTTTGTCACTTTAGAAATTTTTTCAAAGTAGCAGATCGTAAAGATAAAAATAAGTATACTCGTTACATAACGCAGTTCACACGAAAACTTTATACTGCTAACAGGTGTAACTGCTGAACCGACCGGTTGAGTCGGTCGCGCTAAAGTTCAAAGTTCAGTTAAACATCGACCTGTGAAAACAAGGCTTTAAGAATTTTCCGCGGTTCACAGGTTATGTAGCTGTAGATAAGCCTGGTCGTTAGCCTTTTTTTTTTTTTGAAGGGTTTAAAGATAAATATTATATTTTTGTTTCACTACCGGATTTTAGTATCCGGCATAAAACTGTCTTTGCGTCAATGAACTTTTATCTTTTTCCTCTCAGGAGCCTCTTTCTTGCTCCTCTACCTCGTCTGGGTCATTTCGCGCGAGTCTGTTGAACCCAAGAATGAGAAAGTCAAATATTTGGCGAATGACTATTGCAATCGTACGAATTATGCAACCCGACAATGTATATGAATTCTCGCTTACAATATTTAAGATCCGTGTTTCTTATAGTTTGATGTAAAACCGACAGAAAAGTCGAGTCTACCAAGTTAATTATTTTTACGAGTAAATCGACTGGTTCGTTCGGACATGAAATTTTCCATGATAATTGTCAGTGACAATATGGTAAAATGTAATTAATCGATGACCTTGAACGAAGAAAATGATGCAGTTAATGACAGCCCAGCTTGCCGTCATTACTTAATCAAATTGCTCATGACTTCACTTGGCATATCTATACCTTCCCGGAACGCTTCGTTCTCCAACTGGTATACCAAAGGAGTATCCAATGCCTTTGCCATTTACATCCAACGTATACAACCAATCATTTAATTCCTTGATTAAAGTACCAATCGCTCGATTCAATAAATTCAACATCGAATAGTCGTATAATAAGGAAAAAAAAAAAAAAAAAAAAATTATTTACTTAAAAATCATGTCGAAACTGTCATTTCCATCACTGTCGCAATTTCAACGTGTCTAATGATACCCACTGCATTCTTGACGATCATTATCAAAGCATTAGCCAGAGTGTATAATGACCTATAGAAGCATTCTATCCTACAGTAGATAATGAAAAGGGGAGAAAGATAAAAAGAAAAAGAAGAAAATACGAACGGGGGAAAGAAAATAGAAAATCGATATACGAGACGCATAGTCTCAAGCAACGTGGCACGAAATTTCTATGCTGAATCCATCGATTCTGATGAATCACTGAAAAGCTAATCTTACGTCATGACTCATCTTACCAGACGTGTAAATCATTGATTGAATATTAGCTACTCGACCTCAGGAAGAATGTGACACGAGTCACGTGGGTTATAGCTGAGTCTCTTTTTATGTTGATATTTGAAATTGGCGCGCTTTTGTATATCTAACGAAATATTAATTGAAACTCAGCTCGGTGTCTCAGGTGAGAATGACTGAAGTACTAGGGAAACATAAAATAGCATAGCGCCCCCCCACGCTAATGTTACGAACTGACTGCCGCTCACGGTCAGCGGGCCAAGGTCGTTTCTTTGCCAGTGAAGTCTCACATGTGGAGAGTGTTGAGCACGCATGACTCTCACGCACTGTCGCTTCGTACTCTCACGTATGATCGCATATAAGGCGTGATTTTATGCACGCGTATGACGGACTTAAGCTTAAGGCATGTCACTGTCAATGTCACTGATGATACGTGAGGATTGAAATTAATTGAATTTGATAGGATTTAAAATTGTCGTATAAAATATTGAATTTTTCATGGGTTAAAATGACTCGGGGGTTATGAAACGGCCTTGAAGCTTGATAGAAGAATTCAAGTTCAAGTTTAAAAATTTGTAGTATGCTTGTTGGATTATTAAGTGAAGACGCAGCGCACGCGACAGCCTCGGGCCGATGACAATGTATTATCCTATCTAATTAGTGGGACTGTTGCTAATTGCATGTATTATGCTCGTTGCCACGGGGACGATTCAATATTTTCGTTAAAGAGTGATTTTATGATTATTTTTTTTGAGGCGGGTCGATTTTTGGATATTTAGTCAATTTTTCCTCGGGTGAATTCATAATTTATGGATTAGTACGTACGTGGGTGTTGAATTTAATTGATTGTGTTGGTGCTAGATGCTGAAGTTGTAATAATCGAAATTTTTGGTCTGACTTTTTTCCCTTATTTTTAATATTTCTAAGAAATTCGAAAATTTCAGACTGCGAGGTTTCTACGTTCAATTGTTTTGGACTCTTGTCACTGTCCGACGTACGTTGTTTCATATGCTTTGTCATTCGCTCCAAATTCCTCCAGTCGTTCCGGACGAGCGACCCTCTGTACGAGGTCGGATGACTCGCGATTATTCTCGATTTTTCAACATCGCACGGAATGATCCAATTATCTGGTTCTTTGAATTATTCATCTCGCGCACACAGCATCTTACAATAATCACCGATCAAGATGCGATGGAAATATCGCAATCTGTAATGACACATCGACCATATGGATTCTTCTAAACTTCCTCGTAGCTTCATGGAAACTTCCAGTGTTTTCTTGGAAACGTCTGATAATTTTTGCAAAATTATAATATAAAGTAAAAACAATGAAAAAATCATAATCGCGATTAATTTTTATAAAATTTCACTACGTATCCTCGTATTAATCTTGGTTAAATTTTTCAAAATCATCCGATAATACATTCTGCTCGGTTATTAAGTTCGAAATTTTCATTTCGTAGTATTTTTTTTTTTTTAACAGACCACCCGGTACAAGGCGCGGCATTAGCTTCCTATAGGCCGACCGCAAAAGGAAGGCCAATGTTACTAATGCGAAAGTCCCTAGACTGCCCGATGGTGACGCTTTCTAACGTGCTGTTTGCATCAGCAGAATTTCCGCTTAGGAAAACCATTCGCGGATGGAAACTATGCGCGTACTTTAGTCAAGGATCATTGTAGAAGTTACTCGACTTAAATCACTGAATGACTTATTGACTATCCGCCGATGATCATACTCAAGGATCGAAATCTTTCCTGCCGGATTCCCATGTTTTTTCTCACCGCGGTTCTACCGGGACTCAACGACTCACCGGCTTCCTTGCCAAGAATCTCCTTTATTTTCCGCTCACGTTACACTCGCGTTGATCCACGTGGAATTATTTCCATAAGCATAGGTAACTCTAGGCTTTATCGGATCAACCATATATTAAAAAAAAAAAAAAAATCAAAATTTCGATCTGACCGTAATTTTTTTTGTTGAAATTATATTTTTTTCTATTCCACGTCCAACTTTGTCGGAAATAACTTTTCTCGTATTGAACTATGACCCTAATGCTAAAGTCGCAAAATAATACTCGATTGGTTCTCTATTGGTCTATCCACGTGATTCATTACTGACCCTATTCAAGTGCACTTTCACTCGCTGCGCGCTATCTCCGACGTCGTTTTTCCACGTAAAAATTCAAGCGCGCAATCCAAGGCGGATCTCCTCATGACGTGCGTACGATTTTTCCCCATGGAAGGAAGAGAAAAAGAAATAAAATAATAATAACAAGCAGCCTGGAGGATACGAGAAAAAAGGAGGCAACACGTCAAAAATCATTCAAGCGATCTTTATACTCGAAGTGTAATTAATCACGCATATCAATTTAGACACGCGGATCCGATCGTATTAATACGTAAACACCATATCGCCAATCAATCCGCGATTATGATCTAATTCAATCTGGGCACGGATATCCCGAAGTGTCTCTCCTGAAAAAAAAAAAAAAAAAATTATAACGATCAATCACAATCACGTAGGTGCTAAAGATAAGAGATCGTTAGAATTAGATAACAATATAGTTTCTAAACATCGATCGACCAATCCAAAAATTGTCTGCTAGTCAGAAAACAAAGTATCTTTCTTATTGCTTCTACAATCCAGGATCAATCGGAAAAAAAAACAGTGGCCACGCGCATGCGCAGACGATCCTACCAATGATCCAGCTCGATCGATCCTTCTCTCGTATGACTCGGACAAGGTAACGGCCACTCCATTGGAATTACCGACGTGTCTCGTTGTGCAACTTTGACGTCACTAGGTCGTTACACTTGCGCGACTGGCTGATTCATACGTACGCGGGCTTTGTATTCCCCGCTAACGCGCCCACTCGCCGACAGATGGATACGGGAAAGAACCGCTGGGAGTTTCGTTGCTTGGTTCGTTTCTTGCCGATTTTCCTGCTATCGCGGAACAATCGTATTAGAAACCTGCATTTTTGCCATTGTTCAGTCCTCCCGTAAACGAATTTCTTATACACCGCGTAAGAGCTGCGATAGATCGATCGCACGACTCGTTAGAAATTCTCAGGTGCTGGATCCGCCATGAATGTAGGTCAAAGTAACTCGTAAAGCTGATCGACCGTAAAACTGTATAACATGTATATATATGGACTGATTATACGTAAAAATAGTAGATTATTAATTAGTACTAGAATTTTTATGAAAATCAGCTGTTTTCAGAATTCTGTCCGAGTCGCATGGGTTTTTGGTTATATATATGCCAGACAAAGTGGTAATGAATGGTTATATGTTTCATTGAATAAATTCGTGGGTATGAAGTTACGATTGAAATTGTTACGTATATTGACAGCCTACGTGATTATAGTCAGGAATTATATACGTGACAAGGTCGGGGGTTCACCGCGTGTCTATTTGGGACAGTCTAAAGTCAGTGTTACAAGACGTATTGAAATACTAGGTGTGTCTGGAAGGATCATCCTGTATGGATCCTGTACATTTCTATCCGGGACGAGTGTGAAAGTGAATCTCAATACTAAATTCATTATTCACTGTACAGTCTTCTCTCCAAGTATACATATGTGTGTATATACATGTATGCACATCTATATAGGTATAAAGTACGAAGTTTGAATCCGGATGAAGAAAAATAACGGAAAGAGCTACTTGAATTTTTTTCACTTTTTTTTTTTTTCCTTTTCTCTCAAAGAGACGTAACAGGCCCGAACCTGCCAAGACGTGCGTGCATGCAAACAAGAAACCAAACCCGGTACCCAAAAGTGGGTCAATCAAATACCTCAGTGAGAGTGTCCCCGTGACAGTAGGTCGATGGTGCAAGAGCACGTTCGTTTCTGAAATCAATTGCTCGCAAAATGTATGGCCGATGACTTTTCTAGTTCATTTATAGTTTGTCCTAAATTCATAATACGGGAAATAACTTTAACCTTTCACGTTAGTATACGGGATAAATTGAGGAGGCGCATTAGCAGGGCGCGAAGCTGAAAATTCCGTTCGTAGAAGGAAATCCTTGATGTAATAGAAGACGAAGAGAATTTTCGAGCCAATGTTAAAATTTCCTATTGACTCAGCGCTGTAACGACGAGGATAAGGAAAATTGTCGAGTGAGCTTTATTCAATTTAATGACCTTAGGTCTTTAGGTCTCTGAGGCAACTGTACATTCGCACATTAAATTATGTCCCGATTGCCTCTGCAGACTGAGTAAAGATTATGATAGAAACGCTTAGACCTGGAGGTGAACTGCAGAAAATCAGTTGAATGCGTTCGGTCTAAGCTGGCCGAGGTTCAAACGCAGACCCGAGGACCCTATAGTACGTTTGGGCACCGTAGAAAGAGTTTTACAGCGGCTGGAAATGTATTGCCGGTCGTCACCGAGCAACGGCGACAGTTTCGACTAGCTGCGTGGACAATATATTCTCATGGACTTGTTGCGTCATATGACATCACACTCGCTCGGTTTCAGTCGACCGTACGTATTCGAGTGGTATTTTTGTAGCGTGTGTTGCATGAAAATTTTACCCTTGAAATATATTTCCCGTGTCGTATTTATTCACTTTTGTCTCTGCTTCCTTAACCGCAATGAGTTCGCGATTATCCGCATTGCGTTACGTGAATTATGTGTACAGTGTTAGAAGGAGGCAGTGACTCGAAGCTGGTCGTTTCGGTTTGCATATTTCTTGTGCTACTTTAGCAAAAGCTACTTGCCGGTGTGACGATGTCAATGGGCGTAAATATATCTGTCGTCTAGTTGAGTCACTTTTGTACGAGTAGAAAATCAATATTTTTGTTTAGTCATCTTTATTGGGCAAAATTATAGGCGCGATAGATTTCGTTTATTTTCATACTCCTATCGACGTCTCTATGATTTTGATAGGCACGTGAGAAATCACCTAAGTTTCTTTGAACTGCCGAGCATCGTTCGGAGCTCTCGCTCAGTTTTGCTATTGCGTAAAGATTACGACGCCGGTATGCAAATTCGCAGCGTCCCAGTGCCGTATTCGAGAGCAATAAGAAGCCCGATGATCGTAGACCGCGTCACTGACCGGTCTAAAATTAGCCTCCCGTACGGACAGGGGTCACTGTGACAAAGTGGTCGTGTGTTTTGACTGAAAACTGGCGATGAAAGATTCTCGTTAGAAATCTTAATAAAAACGTAGAGAGCAGACAATGCGTATGTGCAGCATACAAGAAGCGTGAAAGAGTCACGAGGGGAGACATGTTTTCTTCTGTCGTCTAAAACATCCAAGAGCGTTGCACCTGCATATCAATGGGCACGTGCATTCGTGATTCTTGGGAAATATGTCGATTTAAACACTATTAAAACACAGTTTGGGAAAAACGTCTAATTTGATTCAACGCCGAGAGGAGGTCGTAGGCGAGAACTGGTTTGACTATCAGGAAATTTATGGGATCGATTAAAAGTCAATATACACACAGACACACACACCCAGTAATATTGATATATACATACACACACATAGCTGCCGGGCAATTCCTGATGTATTTATTGAGTTAAAAGGTAATAATAATGTGGAGCGTTAATTGATTCCAAGACTGATTGTTATTGAGCACTCTCGTTATGTCAAGGGATATATGAACAGTCATAGTATGCGTTAGGGTAGTTAAAAAAAATAAGAGAGAAAATATTCCGTAGCCACCGTGATGTCTGGTACGACGCATCGACGTCGGGACGGCCACTGTCATTTTCCTGGGCTCGATTGCATCTTGTAACAAACAGGAATCTAAGCTGACTTTCTTTAAAACCTATTGGCAGCAGTGCCTTAAATGATCTTGCGTTACGCACGAGAGAAAACATTTACGCAATCCAAATGCATTCTTGTCGGCGATCGAGAAGCGAGACGATCGTGATGAAGTCGATCGACAAATCAAACTGGCGAACCTTACGAATGTCGGGGACGAAGGAATTCGAGTAACGTGCGAATGAATATTTTTCTCGGGCGATTCAGAAAATTCTCCCAAAACTCAAGCCGGGCTCTCGCTTCTATACGGAAACGGTACTAGCCGTTGCGCAAGTACTTGAAAAGCGAGACCTCGTGACTAAACATCCGTGAGGTCCACCCGATCTGAGTCCACGACTGCGACCAATGATTCAGAGCATTCCTACGACCGTTGTGTAAACTGTAATCGATGACGTCCACCAAAAGTCTTGATAATGTCATTGAAAGGACAGAAAACTGGCGCCAGGGGACTAAACGTCCACGTGACCCGCCGTCACGACCACGGACCAACCCATGCGATTTCATATGGACGATCACGCAGGATCGTGAATCCCGACGTAGCACCGCTAAAAAGATCTTCGTGACAAAGATCTTTTCTCGAAATCGTCGTATCCCTTAGCAGGAAACTCGCGTCCTCAGACACGACCACGACCGTGACTGGAATGAGGTTAAGCGTCTCTGGGCACTGTAGTTCCGCAAGACATGTACCAGACATTGCTCCGAGATGAATGGACCATTCTTGGAAAGGACTTCGTGATTCAGAAACAATTTGAAGATCGTCCCATTCGGTAATACCGAAAAGCCATACTGCGCCCGATGGATCTAACGATTGCCTGTCGGTACGCTAGTGACTTTTCTGCAAAGAGGAGCGGCCGCGTGACGCGTGTCCCTCCTGTACGTCTGTTTATCTCTTACGCACGTAGATACTTTTTTTCCTCCCAGATAATACACGGACAGGCAGTTGGTCGAGCGATAGCTTGTGCACACTCCGAGAATCGATTATCAAAATCGATATACGATGGAAAAAAAAAAAAAAAAAAAAATTAGTATCCGGTACGAAAAAAAATACTCGACAAAAATCTTCAAGCAGATACTTCAAGTAGTTCAAGTACCAAGACGTGTATTTCTACGCCGGAGATAGTCTGCGAGGTACTCACGAAAATATCATAAGTACTACCCGCGGATAATAACAATGGTAACGTTCGAGTATGGTTGCCAGCAAAAAGATACACTGTTCC
Source organism: Syrista parreyssii (assembly GCA_030142615.1). Classification (NCBI taxonomy): domain Eukaryota; kingdom Metazoa; phylum Arthropoda; class Insecta; order Hymenoptera; family Cephidae; genus Syrista; species Syrista parreyssii. The sequence goes on along the minus strand of JARQTG010000140.1, from coordinate 271,778 downwards.
CTGTCCACACGTGGTCTATGCACATGCGAGTTAACATGTGGGACGACCGAGTGCGTTCAACGAGCGACAGCGTAAGGTATGAATGAATGAATGAATAAAAGAAAGAAAAATAATAAAGCACGTGGGGGACGTGGGGCGAGGGGGTGGTGTCGATCTCACTGTTGCCAATCTTATCAGGTACAACGACAACCGTAGTAATGGGGTGATTAGGCGGGGAATGCATGGCGCGATGCCAGCCGAGAAGAGTCACAGGTGCAACGTGAAGTAAACTGCAATTGGATACCGTGCGATATTTCACTAGGACTTCGGTACGGGGAGCTGGAGATCCGCCATTTTTGTTTTCGAGATGAATCATACGTAGGAAATGATCTCTGCACATACTCGGCATCCACCTTTTGCATACTGTCCCTGTGTGCGATGGCTGTGCCGTAGTGCAGCTGGGTAGTGATGCAGATATCGTGCGAGGTGGATGGACCAGCGTTGCACTGCACTCTGGATGCACCAGTCATATATGCATATGCATATATGCACAATCGGATTCCAGGGCGGATGGCATCAGCTGCAGAACCATAAGGCGCATCCTCATGTTCTCGGTATGCCTTGTCAGGAACGCGTGACCCGTACACAATTTACGAATGCCACTCGCTCCAGCATCCCAAACAATGGCGATGCACTTGAATTCTTCAGGGTGGGAAGATGCAAGGGAGTATGGCTGCTAGCAGGTGTCCTTATCAGGATATGAGCTGAGCTACTTGGAAGCTCGTGGGAAGCAGCTCCTTTACCTTCTGGTACACATGTTATCCTGATGAAGATGAATTCATCACTCGAAGCCAGTACGATCCTTTGGGTGCGTTCACATAGTCGTTTTTTTTTTAATGATTATACATGACGATTTCGATGAATATGATTGGCCAATCAATGTGTATGTCAGGGGTCGTTGCTATATGGAGAATTATGCTCTAGCGGTGACTGCGTAATTCATATCGGATACTTTAATCTCGCACAGGACTTATGCGCGACGGATAAAAATACACAATTCAAGGTATCCTTGATGTAAGCCTTAGAGATTCATACGAACATGACTAATCATGGTAATCCCGAATATTCTCATTTGTCGAGGTAGGCGCAATTGGCGGAATTTATTTGGTGGAATTTTTTTCGAGTTATTCCAGGCATGCGTATTGGCCACTTGGAAATAAGTAGGTGGAGGACAAACACCTTACGAGGCGCTCGGATATGTCAACGATTTCCTGAAGAGAACTCGTGAGAAGTCGCTCCTTATTTTTACCTTACTCCGTGTATATATATATATATATATATGACGTATCATACCCTGTCGTCGCTTTGCAATTCATTCATGACTTTCCGTGTGTCCTTCGTATCCTTGGGACAATTCCCATTAGCAAGGTCGATCGTTTCTGGATTTTCATATCTTTCCATATACGTATAAATACGTGTAAACGATTCAGGACTATTGCATCATATGATGACTTTTGTGCCACGGGAATTAATAGGAATCAAATGATTAGAGTCATCTTCATGTGATGCAATAGTCCTGAATAATAAATGTAATAAAAAAATGATAAACATATTATATATATATATATATATATATATATACGTAAAATTATCATATATGATACCTTGGTATTGTGTACTTGTATCTCATTGTCAATTGACTATTTAATTTTATATATCTCATCTAGCGGGGAACTCATTGGGTATTTTTCTTATACGAATATAATAGCCTTCTAATAATAAAACTCATAGTGAATAAGCGATCGTGTATGTTTCTCGATTGATAACAAATAAAACGAAGACGCATAGCAACCCGATAATACGTCTGAGCGGCTGAACGACACCGGGTATGATTCAAGATACACGGTTATTAAGAAACAATACTTGGCATACTTGAAGGATGACTGGTTTAAAAAATTTTTTTATTAAGAGACTATTACCGCAGCCGTAACTTACGTGTTAACGTAATTGCAGCGAAAACCGCAGGTACGAAAATTGGGGATATTCCGGCACACGTATCCTGCTGTACGAGCGGTTATATTTGTCCGATAGAGAATCGTATATTTGAATTGAATTATTTTGCCGGTCTTAATAGCGCAACTATCTGATTTGTCATTCGTCGTATGAATCACTTCGTGTCATTCGTCGTCACGTTAAAAACTGTATTGACCGTTTTTTCCTCCTATCGCGACAGTGCGAATTGTTTGAACGAACGAAGAAACAGTTATTGATTTTTATGTATTTGGAAAGGAGAAAAAAAATTTTTTTTTTTTTTCCAGATCACCCGTCCTCTTTTTCGGAACGTTCGAGCCTTAAGGTAAGATATTTGTCTTATTTAATGCATGCGAGATTATTGTATTTATTTATGTACCATTTCCGTATGAGGATTGAATTACGCGCGGTCAGCTGCTCCTTGTGGATATCCTGATCGTTTAGAGTGGCTACGCGATATTGTAAATATATCTAATAATTTCCACGTGGATAGTATCGATAAATTTTGAAGGTTATCGATTACCATCGACTGAACGTGGACTCGATACATTAATAATATTTGATCTTAAAGTCGTATGACGTAGCCACCGTGACGTTGCGTCGTTGATAATTGAGGTGGGTGGATTTCGTCACATTGACGCCATAAGCGAGCTATTCATTCGAGCGTTTCCTGCTGCGAATCATCTTGCTAATTATTTCAGTGCTACCGGATCGTTATACGTAGACGTGTAGAGTCATCGATAACCACGTGTACGATTGATTGGAAAATTGATCGGTTATCATTCGACAGGCGAATATTTTGTCAAAGGCTGCGTAACGTGTTAGGCAGTCATAACGTAGACGATAGAAATTATTTTATCAGCGAACGTAACACGCGTGTCGCTATGTGCCGATAATACGTCACGTCAAATGATCGTTTAATGATGTTTTGATCGCGAGTCGCTCGCCTTGGTGATTGTCCGATTGCGATCAAATTGCTAAGTCAGCAATGGGAGTTTAGCGTCTTTGTAGCACAACGAGATGCTGGAGTTGTTGCTCCTTTGGTAATAAAACCTGTTTCGTAATTTTATTCTATAAATAATCGTACGTCTTTTTCTTTTTTTTTTTTTTATTTAACACTGACAATTGCCAATGTCCCATTGGAGTCATTGTCGTGGGTGGCAGTGTTATTCTTGCTTTTACTACTTTTGGCCTTTTCTTAGAATAAATTGAAAAAAATGAGGATACCAACCAGACGCTTGAAAAACTTTATTGACGGTCCTGCCCTTAGAAACCGCAACGGGTTAATATTTTGTGTCCGCGAGATGAATTCAATCGCAGCAATCAACTGCAATTAATCTCGTCTCGTAGTCGGCTGGAGTCACGCTTGGTACTTCGTGTAGATGGCGTAGGTTCGCTCTTGGAATTACTCATTGCTACTCACAGCTCTTCCTATGTATTTGGACTTTTGCCTTTGGTCATTTTACACGAGTGGGTTGGCATCCTTTAACGAGTGGCTGTTGAACGAGTGTTGTCATGGGTTAAATGGGTAAGCGGTGGATCCACTCGGAAGCAGTGCGTTTCATAGTTTTTGACTTCCTCGCGAAATTTCGGTATGACGAGAACCGGAAGACGTGACGCGTCATTGGCATCCGGCTGAGGGACGACGGCAGACTTCATTGAGAAGCGCGTACGCTGTACGAAGGAAGATAGCGAATGTAGAGGAACTGAATGAATAAAAAGTTCATAACTACGAGTCAGAATCATTTACGATGATTTTCGTAAAAAGGTAATAATCCTTGGGACCACATAGACTACGCATAGGCATATATATATATATATATATATATGGGAGTAAAGTCTACTTAGCGCGCGCGCGTAATATTCACGTTTCATCGACGCTACCTAAGATGGTTACCTAGCGAAGGTATAACGGAAGAATTCAGAGAAAGTCTAGGATACCGTAAGAATGAGATTCTTGGAAATTTTCAAAATTGTATTATTTTATAACAAAAATGCATTCGAGCCATTGTCCGTTCAGTGTGAAAAATGAAAAAAAAAAAATCCTTATCAAGAAACGTCATCCTTACATATTTACATGGTGAGCAGTTAGAAATGGGGTGCGGTGCGCGAGATCCGATTTATAGGTTAAACGTTTGAGACAAACCCATGGCCTTTGGTGACTGAATGGCGAGCAATCATTACGCGAGCCAAGCCCTGCAGGATGACCTAATATACATACCGCAACGGGTACAACACTTTCCCTGTAATGTCGGCACGCGCTCCATCAGATGCTAAAAATACTACCAGACACGTACATAATTAATGCACGCGTGAATCACCGTGACAAGCGTGTGCGTTAACGCGAGGGCGAGTAGAGATGCTCGTAGTGTCTTTTAAGGTACATCTGGCACCGAGACCCGAAACGTCAAGCAGCAGTAGCACTTTAAGCACACGGTCGGATACCTACTTGAGACTTAAATAGACGGGGGTTCTCCTGGATCCGGTCAGTGTCATTGATCCGAGTGTATGTAAAATCAATGTCCAACGAATTAATGCATTCTTCAAACAAATAGAAATAACGTCCAAGCGACACGACTCTGTATCTTATGCGGACCCTCGGATAACTGGACCATTCACTTTTGCTTCCTGTTCGTGGCACGAGTCAGTAAACTCTACTATATATATATATATATGTGTGTGTGTGTGTGTATATATGGAAGCCAATACACTTGTCAAGTAAACGAGACTTTACGATCTCGACGATACAGTCCGTCTATTTATTTTCCTTGGATATAGTCCCTATAGAGGAGATAGTAGTAAGGTCGTGGTAGGCCTGGCTACTAATGTGCCGCCATCACGTGAACTCGTTCAGTAAATAAAATTTCAAAGATTCCAAAGTCCATACGCAGTGCCGTCCCTACGATTGCTAAGATGATCGCGAATATGTATCGCTCGTCCAAGTGAACCTCACAGTGAGATGCTGGGACACGATTGTCATTCGAACGTTTTATGGCTTGGGATTTGTTGCGTAAAGTCAAACGCTTTGGCTTTCGGAGTTGCGACACACGTGAGTTAACTTGTGTCTTTGACTGTCACGTGATTATTAATTTAGACACATTTAGAACTTCATTCGTTCCTTTGCCTCGTTTCTAATGGTTCCTAAGTCTAGCCCTCGGATGATTTCTGTTGTACGTTGAGGGCACTGGTGTTACGTATATCAGGTCCAAGTGTTCCTGGTGGTATTTGTTCTTGAAACTATGACTGTTCTAACGCTTGGTAAAATTTTGGAAGAAACTTTTGAGAATAACAATTTATTATTGCCTCTGGCTATTTACCGTTGTACGTGTATTATTATGTATTGTTATCCCCCTCCACTGGCTCTATTAGTATTATGTAGCCATTAAATTAAAACTGTCGTTATAGACAGATCGGTAATGCCTGAATCGTTATTAAGAGACGATTAGGCATTTCTTTTTTATGATTGACCATTCTCATAATGGAGGATCAAAGGTCGTCGAGACACATTTGGACTGGGCTTTCTAATTGATCCGTAGTTTTCGTTTGGTTTTACTCGGTATTTTTTCTCTATTTCGAGAACCGTCGATAAGCGCAACTTAAACACGAGCTACTCGTTACTACTAGTTTACATGGTCAAGGGAATATTTAAATGATAGATTTTGTAATCGCGTCGACAACACCTGACCAGGAGCTGTCAGGTGGAACCGATCTTAATCATTATGCCCAAACAGTTGCCCTAGGCGAGCCTCGCTATGTTCCGTTTATTATTTTCTCATTAGCCATTGAGATTTCGAGAGATGGTCTTGCGTGTCACTAATATGTGACCTTGAAAATTTAACGAGGTCGAAGAATCTCGCGAAGACGTTCGATGACGTAGAAGTAACGATGATTTGCTATTTTTTTTTTTTTTTTTTTTACTTATTTTGCGGTACGATTCTTCGGATGAATTTTTGATACTTATGAAATTTCAGTACCTATTGATTTTGTTAAGTTGACGTCTGGTGGTAATGGAGGTGAAAAGAAATGATCTCGAGATCAATTTAAATGATCGAGAAAGGAACGGAAAAATGTACTGACATCCACGTACCGAGTGAATTCTAGCAATCATTGCTTCTTCACACGTGTCAGTTGCGTGTCGTCCTTTGTTTTCTTGTCACGTGGACCCGTTTTATCTGTCAAAAAAGTTTATTCACGAAATTCGCGAGGGAAACTCACCCCTGGATAAATCGTACCGCGTGTCATATGAACAATCGCAAGTGCACCAAGTTCTTCGGTGTCCCGAAGACGTACACGAGGACGAGGTCTGAAGCGGATTCTCGTCCATTGGCAGATCAATGGTTACCCATGTTAAGAGCAACAAATGAAAAGTGACGTAGCAGCATAGAGATAATTCGAAAAACGTGGCAACCCCGATGACGCTTCCGGGTAACGAAAAATTTTTACAGTAAAACCATACGAAAGATCATGGAAAAAAGTGGATCGCGAAAAGTAATAGTGGACGAAAAAATTGGCTGTCCTTCGAAAATTTGAATGGGAGCGAACATACCAACGTATAAAAAAAAAAATTGCTCCCATTGGACGTAACGTCGAATTGAAAATCTTAAAGCGTCGAAAATCTTTTTCTACTCTTCAGCCAGTTTCTGTGGGAGCTTTTTTATCAGGGGCAGCACGCATTGAATATTGCGAGCAAATCCTGGGTGGTCCAGGGGAGGAGGGGAAATGTTAAGCAGAAAGATCAGTCTGTCGTCCGCGTGCCTCTCGTGCTGAGGAATGTGGCCGATGTCTCTATCCGCTTCTTGTCCCTACCTCCGGGACCACACATCGATAATTACCCTCGAAAATTGCACCCGCCTTTTCCACTTTGGCTCTGGCATTAAACGGCCTTTTTCTGTCCAAGCTCCGTGAACGCGATTCGGATCGTTTTGCGAATTGGAATCGGGACCGGTTGCGGTCCACCGTTTTAGCAATGGCTCGTACACGTTACACGTATCCTCCACTAGCTCCAATATATATATATATATATATATATATATATATATATATATATATATCATCAAGCAATCAGTCCCTGGTCCGTTGAACCCCAGAGGACACTTTCGTCCAGTAGGAACTGATTAACAGTGAAAATATTCAGGATAACAAAACACTCATGGCGAGCGTCGCTCGCTTGACTTGCAAAAAGTCAAGGCAACTTGTTACGTACGTGCCGTGGATTGTTTCGTGAAAATCTAACCAAGAGTGAATCAACCCGTTGGAAAGACCAGTAGTGCATTCTGAATAACGATGAGTTTCCTATCAACAGTAGCTATCCGTTACAAGTACAAATGAAGTATGTAGAAGTCTTATGGTCGCTCTTTGTATAGAAATCGGGTTGACGAAGTTCTTTATATTGTAATAAAATATACATGGAGATTTAGGTTGCTTTCGTTCGATATCACGGAAGTGCTTGATCTCCGAAACAAACATTGTTTTCTCCTCGGTTGGCAGCATTTGGTATTCCTATCAAGATCTCTTTTGGCATATGTGAGCCGAACGAGAAATCGCGTCACGGGACACGCAGCGTACCGCGATCGATTTCGATTAGTCGCACCGTGAAAAACGTCACGTTGACCACCTAGGCTGTGATATATGGATCGTTTGGTTTACGTGTTTACGTATTTACGAATCGTTCGTTTCGCGATAATGTGGCTGAATTTTGTATTTATCTCGAAAACGCCTTGTATTTCTGGACGTCATTTTGACTCACTGATTAATTAGCTGCGTTAGACGTGCCGTACTTTTCTGCTTACTGGACAGTCATCACTTAACCCACTGCGTGGATAGGGAGTAATAGAGGGAAATCCATATATGCAAAATATGTATTTACGTAACATGACTTTATTATGGATGAGACACATTTATGGTGTTTACGGGATATTGCAAGTTTTTGTATATACACATTTTTTTTAATCAACCTTTTTTTTTTTCTTAACCTGACATCCTTCTCGTTTTATTACGCATTGTCAATCATCATGTAATCGTATGTTGTTTCTTGGTATGGATTGTAGGATAAAAATATGCGAAATACAGCTTCGATTGCATTCAGGTAAAACAATCGCTATTTGCTTCTCTCAGCATAGCAATTCTTGATAATCGCACGCGCCTAAACGCGCCTACTGTGTACACACGTGATAGATTTACGCGAATTTTAAGCTTGTATTGATAGCGCGGAGCGAGGGTGTCGCGTATCTCATGACGTACGTATAAACGATATGGGATTTTGCAGTTTCTGGCATAATAGCGGGAACGCGTGTCGCGCATAAATAATGGGTCAGTGAATTGTCCGATGCGACTGATTTGACGTTAAAGAAATTAAAGATTTCTTTGACGATTCAAATCATGTCTTTTCGTACGTTCGTGAACGCGACTGAAATCACGTAAAAATTCTCACGTGAGATTAGCATTTCTCGCAAGCTTCACTTTTTCTAAACGTATGCATTTTTGACTCGACCTGACGTTTCTGCACGAGTTGAATGATTTTTCCATTTGTCGCAAATATACGCGCTGCTCAATTCGTTTGAATTTACGACACGAAATACTTTGAAGGAAATCATAGTGACATAGGTCAGTCGTTGAGCAGGGTCTTGTTTATCTCGTCTTTGGTAACACGTGGGGTGTTCGCTTACGGACAATAAGCGTAACGTGATTTCTCTCATTGCCATTTCACGTCAATGCACTTGCGTCAAAACGGAAACCACGCGAGTCGCATCTTTCGACTCGCTCATTGCTAGCGACACAGTCATGAATATTATATATTTACCGAGTATTTTTCTCGTAATCAAATTCTCACGACATTGATCTTGCTCAATGGTAAATTCACTATTCGCGAATAAATTATACTATAAATAGTATTTCGCGTACACGTCGTTTTATAGATAGAAAATATGTTTATTTCCATCAGTTCTTTTACACGTTATTTACATATATACAGCGTCATTCGATTTGGTTGAACAGCCGTTTATCTGGGTTCGACGTTCCTTAGAATGGATTTTTTTTTTTTTCACGTGATTTTAACTTCATTATAATACACACGCGTATATCAGTCATCTGCACCTGCACTTTTGTTTTTAGAAAACTTGTGTAATTTTTCTAAAAAAAAAAGAAAATTAATTAATGATTAATATTTATTGCCGTTGACTATGTTGTAAGAAAGTCGAACGAAAAATATTTAATTCTTGCAAAAAAAATTCTTGTATTTCATAACGGAAACCTACTACGTCATTGATGAAGTCCGGATCTGGTCGCCCACCTATGAACGCGGTGCGGTGTGACGTCATAAGAATTCGAAAACCTCCAACCTGATCACGCAAGTGAAACCGAGTTGTTCCGAGATCCGTGTGATTTTCATCCGAACGAACGTTTCGGTACCAGCAATGCCTGGTGCAACCGATGACATAGAAACCTACAAACGAGGCTGGAGACGTGTTTCTTTAAAAAGTGACGCAATCCAAGGAATCATTGCCATTGCGTTTAGGGTACAGAAACGCAAAGACAGCAGCGTGTTGCCGCTTAACGCGTAATCGGACGTAGTAAAATCCTGTTAATATTTAACATACGTTAAACATGCTAACTCACTTTGGAATCTGGAAGATCGTAACAGTCGATAATCCCACGTCATCCCGTTAACTTATGAAATTCTATAATTAGCCGGAATAAAAATGCAAGTAAATCCAAAAGGCATCGTTTGAAAGGATACGAAAAATATTTTCACTTATATTGAGATATCCCATTTTTTATCATCGATACCGACTCGTTCCTAATTCACAATCGTCTTTCATTTCCTCAATCCCGTATAAAGTCCTACTGTGCCAATGCATACGTTCCAGTAAGTTTTGAGAGCGCGGCGGTGGTTTCGTTCGTGGAAACAAACTAGCAGTCGCGCCCCGACGCTATGCGTCAGAGAGGAGTGTGAATTCCATCTTTCGATTCATAAGTCTTACCTATTCCGAGAAGGAATCCGTTTCCGAAAGGAAGCGTGCGTGAGCACGGTTGTAGCGGGCAATGTGAATCCTACCAGTCTGCCGCCAGCCTGCCGGAGGCTCGCCGCAGAGTTACGAGATACGTTGTCCGAGCCAGTGAAAGGAAACGTCATCGAGTACAGGTGGGAGAAGAAGCGACAATGGTGGGGAAGCGTAGTACGGTACGGTGGGGATAAAAAGCGCGCGAGGGGAATCATGGTCCAGGCGCCAAGTCCTCGATACCGGTAAGATGAAACAGACAATTTTTCCGGCCATTCGACGTATACTTACCTAGTGAGCTTGAAATATTATCAATTTTTCATTCATCACACTGTACCACGAGAGGCTGTTAAATACTCGTGATTATGGATAAGGATGTCGGGAGATGATATGAATTTTTGTTTTTTTTTAATTCTACCGATTATTTATCAGTCATTCAGTTTTTATTATCGACCATTGTAATCGTTGGGATTTTCCCCTCTTGGCTCGTTATGCATTGTGGACAGATGCAAAATCTGTTTTTTTTTTTTTCCTTAAATCGTAGGAAAACTTGTCCGGTGCATCTTGGCAGATTGTGCTCCGATAACGCAAGGTCGTCTGCGGTTAAGACATATAATGGAATTCCGTGAGTCATCTCATGGTATAATAGGATAGTCTCGCGGCAATGTTGTTGCATAATATATGTATATTGGTGACTTAGGGAAACTGGAGGATTTTCAAGAGTCGCTTTTGATTTGATTTCGGTAGGAAAGTACCTGGCTGTTTCGAGAGGTTCGTTCAGATATCCGGGAGAGCGTTTTCGAGGAGGACAAAGTCCAGGGGAATCTATGTAGGGTCCGTGTCGAAGATGCGCTTGTGCTTCCGGTTGAAATTCTGTGACGCGAGGAATAAGATGATTTGCGCACGAGCCACAGAGCCGGAAGTGATGTCGAGTGCAGGATGCATTGCAAGCGTAGCGTAGAATTGTTACTTGATTTTCTGTGTCACGATTGAGAAGAAAATTGGGAAATTTGGTAGCGATGGGAAAACTAGAGATATTGAGAAACTGCGCAATTGCATCTGCCAATGTGCACCTGGAGCGACGGGTATGGACCTGCGAGAATCTTCATGGGAGGCAGATGCAACGGTGTCCAGAATCCCTAGCCAGGACGAATCGTACTGTACGAGGAAAATGTTGGAAATGAATTTGACGAAGAATGAAAATCTTGGGGACTGTCACTTTAGAATGTGAAAATATCCCGTGTGTGATAAAAGGTGATTCCGTGATGGAAGGTTGGACAGATTAAAAGTGCTACAGAGGAAACGTGCCGATTGGAATGTCGTGAACTGATAATACGAATAGCGCTAACGAGACGAAATGAGAAATGGAAGGAACGTCGACAGGGAGCCTGTCATCGACTTGTTATCAGATACTTATCAAGCCACGATAATCTGATCGGTCCAGTGGCTGTCCATTGGACCAGTGAACTCAGCAGTTTCAAGCACCAATATATGGAGCGTCAAATATTTGTGTATGAAAAAGAAAATTAGTATTATAAAATTTCAGTTGAGTGAAAATTAAAAAAAAAGAAAAAAAAATGTAATTCATCTATAATATATGAACTCCATTCATTATTACGGCGTTATCCAATCTTCTCAAGCCTCGTGGTACAGAATCAGTATCCCCGTAGCCGAAAGCAGTCAGGACAATTACCAGCGAGAAATTGTCCAGGTCGAACAAGTACAGACAGGTATGAGCATCGGTGACGATAAAAGAAGCCAGCAAGGAAGCAGGCGTCGTCGGTGTAAAGCCAGTGGCGTCGGGTAGCCATCCAGCCGTGGTCCTCGTACAAGAAGAGTGATAGTGGGGTGAATAGTATAGTGGTGGGGACGGCAGGCGCTCACGGGGAGTTATGAATGAGCCGGTGAAGAGCAACGAGTGGCGAGGTGGGTCGGAGGGTAGAGGTAAGCGAGGAAGAGATCGGAGCGGCGTGGGGGTAAGGATTGGCCCAAAGCGGGGTGCGGGCCACGTGCTTCGGAGCCTTTACAATCGTATATAGGCACCGACCAGCAGAGCGCCTAGTACCATATTCTCACAGTCACTCCAAGCACATGAGACAGACAGACAGAAGTCCACCTTCCACTTCCATTCCTTCCGCAGGTTCACTCCTACTATAACGAACGCCTGCCTGGTTGCCTGCCTGCCAGCCAGCCAAGCCAGCCTGACTGACTGCCTGCCTGCCTTCCTTCCTTACTGCTATACCTACCTACCTCCGTAACTCGGACATAGAGGTGATACTCACCACTTGCTCGACTCAGTCACCTCCTGTCACTCGGTAGGGCACGACGATCTTCCCCGCGACGTCCGAGACCACGCAACGTATAGCCGCAGCCACCATAGGCACAGGGTCATACATACGAGGACACGAATAGAAGCGATACCTGCAAGAGAGAAAGACTGAGGGAGAGTCGGAAGACGAAGGAGAGTGTTTGAGAGAGAAAGAGACTGCTTGACACAGAAGTGAAAAGAAGAGCCGACACGACCGGACCACCCTTAACGGTTGAAGCTGGTGGACCATCTTCTGACGTTGCTCGTGCCCCTGAACCCCGATCCCGGACACCCCAAGCCCCACCAGTCTCACCCCCCCGATATTCCCACCTCCACTGGCACCTTCGTGAGAACAGAAATCCCCCCCTACACCCTCGTACTCCCCCTCCCGCCTGTCCCCCCTTAGCCCCCTACGACTCTTTTGCCTCCCCCCTCCCCCCGTATAAGAATCAGTGCATCGCGTGTGCCGGGATCAGTGCCAAACGGATTGTGATTCTGTGCAGACAGTTTTTGAGTGCTGCGAAATAAAGTTTCGTGACAAGGATAATATTTCCTAAGCCTCGAAATCGTTGATCGACGTTAGCTGTTTTTTTTTTTTTTTTTTTTTCCTCTCTCGATATACACATATTGTCATACGTGTGTCATATACGTACGTGTATCACACGCTGGAAGTACGCGTGCACGTAACACGCAACGACAGTATACACCGGCGCGACTTACACGTGCATCGACGTTACGGCTGCCTTAGAATAATACGCGCGGTCTCAGTGATAAAAAAGTGTGATGCGATCATGATCCTGAGAGAGGAGAAGAAGGATACAGTGATCGCTCGTGATCATCCGACGATGATGGAGGCTATTCTTACTCGTGATCAGAGGACTACGTCTCATAGGGTCCTTGACCGTCGCTCCCAAGGTGGCACGATTTTCTCATCCACCGCGATCATCGCTGACACCGGCATCGGCCCGAGCGGCAACAATAGCAGCAACGGCACGAGCGGCAAGAGTAGTGGCGCGACGATTGGCACGCTTAAAAAAATGCACTGTCCAAACGTTGTCTCTGTCATGCGGAAACAGAGAACTGCACTTGGGAGAAAAGTAGAATGTGATGATCCGTGCCTGGTGCATTGTGGTTCTCATAAACGGATACGAAGATTCCCCGGTACCACGTGGCTCAGTAAGTTTCAGTCATGTCATTGATAAACGATTGCGATTGTCGACGTTAGTCGATGATCCGACTTTTCATTCGGAGAAATTTTCTTTCGTTACTTGTGAATCGTCGTGCATATATATATATATATATATATAAAAGCACCGTATGCTGATTTGCCATATCGATTGATTGCAAGTGACTACAGTTTCTATTTTACAGACACGATGTTATCCGCGATGACACTTTTAGCCTGGGAAAATGAGTTTCCGTGAAACAGTCGATATGCCTGGGACTGACTGTTTTTTTTTCTTTTTTTTTTTTCTTATTGTCTTGATACACACTCGTCAGTCTGTGAATTGTTTGTTATTAGGGAAAACGAGTTTTTTCTTCTTCTCTTTGATAAATGAAATTTACGTGATTTGGATTTTACAGGGTACACGATTTTTTTATTGGGTGATAAATATCCTTGTGTCTATGTTCGATATTTAGAAAAATTATTTATAAAGCTCCATGTGCTTTTTCCCGTGATTCACGTTACTCTCATTGAAAGAAGACAGAGACGCTCGATCCTCGCGGATATTTTGTTTTTCGCCGATTGACCGGCGTTACGTTGCATTGAAACACACGAGTGACCTGCACGCGTATAAGTGTACCGATTTCTTAGTGGCTGCCATGAGAAACGTAAACGAGGCTCATTACCGAGGGTGCGAGTGACGTTTATAAATGCATTATGTAGCCGTTAACGATGGGTAATTTCTTTGTGATTGTTGAGCACGCGCCATGGCCCTGATTTAAAGAGCCCAGACCAGCAGGAAGGTTTTGCGTGGTTGATATCGCGAGTGAACGACTTGACTGAAATATTCGCAAGTCGATCGTGTTTGAGCGAATGAAAAAATTGTAAAAGGTGTGGAAAAAAAAAAGATCTTGGGAAAAATGTAGTTTTCGTAAAAATCGCGCGTGCCATATCGATCCCATAATTGGTAGCGATATCTCGAAAATTTGGTATTACCTATTAGCGGCTCGAGGCGAGACTCTTAATCGGCCGATAGTCACTCGTAAATCGCCGCCAATTTGAGTTACGACCTGCCAGTGAAATTCCGCATGAAGTTTAAGCGCTCCAGCGATATCCGCCTTCGGGCTGCTGCACGACTCCTTTTTTTTTTATTTACGTCGATCTTACTCGCTCCCTCGTATTCGATTGGTCGCTGTTCTCCACAGGCTTTTTCGTGATTAGCTTATTTCGACTCGATTGCCTGTCCGTTACTGTTGACTAGAAAAAAGGGTAGATAATCATTGGGAATAACGACGAGCTAAGACTTATCCGGTAATTACGGGTCGTTTATATTGGCGACTTTCCATAATTTATGTTCGCTGTCCTTTCGCCACCGTTGCTATCGATTTTTCGCATTTTATCAGCAAGAAAGTTCTTAAGCGATTCCGATGGGTTGACAGGGACAGCCCGAGGGAATGTGGAGTAGATTAAAAATTCTTTAATAACACTGAGTTGCTGCGCGAAATATGAGGAAAAGTTGTATATATGTGTATATATTTATGTATTTTCAGACATATTTAATCATATATACGTAGTCCCTTACGAGTTCTCACGGTTCAGGATTTTCGGGCGAGTGGACGCATTAGTCATGTTCGTAACGATCCTCGTTATCGCAGTTTGGTCGTCGAGGCACTCAGAGGTGAACGATTCGCGCCTGCTTTTACGTCCCTGATCCAGTGATTTCTTCTCTTCGTGCCAGCTAAGAATGTTCGTGATATATCGAGGATCTCGGTGTGTATCCAAAAATCCTGACCGAATTTACAAACGCGGGGTTGGTACAGTTGAAGCGCTAGCTGGCGGGGCCATCTGTTGGGCGACGAGCGTGCTACATGCTACAGGTGGCTCATTCAGGATCTCCCGATTGGCCATTCAGGAAGCAAGAAACGTAGCAGCAAGGATTAGAATCGTTTGGAATTGAATGACGTTCGATAAGATCGCTACTATAGAGGTTTTAAAATCTATAAAGAAAACTCATGCAACTTCATTCAGTTCCAAATTCAATCGTAATGTAACAGCAACGACGTACAAGTCCAAAGACAGAATCGAATAGCAGCAACAGATACGCGTACTGTAATAAATCGGCGAGGCGTGTGTTGTGTCCGCGACCTACCGCAACGCACGGTGGTCCCGTCCGTATAGCGCAGGGATACCCGAGAGGGCATAATGGGATATAATTGTCGCGAGCAATGCGAGGACAGTGCACCATTACTGCATTTTTCCCGTCTTCTTGTCGGTGCGCGAGAAGCGCGTTGCCGGGTCGTGCTGAGCTGAACGGTGCGCGCGTAACTTTTTTCCCTTGCGCCGCGGGTTCTCAGGAATTTCACTGGAACGCCGCCGTCGTCGGTCGGAGCAGGCGAGAAACCCGGGCCCCGTCGTTGAGGTAGGCCCAACATTACAGATCAGTCGAAGCCAGGTACCTCGTGGGGGGGGGGGGGGGGGGAGGATTGATCCATGGAGAAAAATGTCAACCCTGTCCATGGGTCCATTGACAATAGGTATATTGGTCACTTCAACCTTTTCCATCGTATGTCGTAACGCTTAAACTTCGTATTGGGTCAAAGGGCACTGTGTCATTTTTTTTTACTCTGAGCTCATCTTCGGTTCTGATCCGTTCATACGAAGCTTTTCTCAACGTTGAACTTGCCTTGGTGTACGATGACGCGTGGACGTCGTTTCAGATGGAGGAGGTAGTTGAGGGAGAGTGTAGGGGAAAGTGAGATCGATTCGCGTGGGCGTCGTGTAATTACTAGAAATCAGTCATCCCTTGAAAATAATTAGACGCCTTTAGCTACCCTTGGAAGTTATTCTTATACGTTCCTTCTTACGCTTCTTTGCTCATGTGGACCCTAGAAATAATCAGTGGTTCATAATCGTCTTGGGTGTCAAAGGTCATCCTGGGATTAACACGTGTCTTAATACGATCAATTAAAATTGAAAATCGTTATTAGTATCTTATCTGTGCTATTATGGATACCATTGGGTTAGGCTAGGGGTTGGCTATGGTTGACTAAGTTGAGACCGGTCTCGTGTCCGATCGGATCGATCGGACTTTTGAGGTCGACTGTGCAACTCTCGGTAACGAGCAGATCGGCTGGACAGATGTCCCAGGACACCCTTATACCTTGGTAACCGTATAGCCAAGAGGACGACATTCCCTTCTGCGACGTTGGTACCTTGATAACCGTATAGATCATTGGGGCATCATCAGCTCCCCCTTAAACGGATGTCACACGCGCGGCACGTTTTCGATTACGGTTTCAATGCGAAGTATGGTCTATCCTTCGCAGTAAATTGATCTCTGCCTACGGCGATGAGGTATGTCTAGGAGTCGCTCGTTAACATGCGTAAAGTGTACGAGGCGTCTGCCTGCCGCTTGCTGTCTCCGTCAAGAGACCTACTGATTGTACCTTGAGTCCCGAGTCCTCGGACGTTTATGATTTTGTTAGCGCCTTGCCGAAGAGTTATGCGTCTTTCTTTCCTTTTGTTATTTTCACGTTGGAAGTCATTTTTCACTCGTCGGATCTCTCGTTGTAATGATCGAAGACCGTTAGGCTGATTTTTACCTTATTTCGACAGTTTATGGGATACGTGCGTACGAGATGATCGGGATGAGAGGCGTTGACTTAAAAGTCACCTAATGGAGCCTTAAGGAATTGGCGCGGTTTTTGTTCCTGGACCGCGTCCAAGACCTCTCATCAAGGGTCGTAAGAGGCGAAATAACGCGCGAAACGGGAACGGAATTCATAGCGACGATAATTCGGCAGAAACCTGCACCAATTTACCTGATGATCATAAGACGGTGGTCATTCAGGTTCGTGGTTATCGTGTAATCGTGTAACCATGTACAATTGATTAAACGCTTCTGGGCCTTTTGCTCCGTATCCGGAAGTCATCGTGAATTTCGGCCACTCGATCGCTCCTCGACTTGCATAATTTATTCAGACTCTATATCAACTTGGCGTTGCGGTAAAAATTCATTTTTTTTTTTTCTTTATAAGAATCATACTTACGTCATACGTTTCTCTTGTATTTTCAGGGCTAGGCAGCCTTCTGATAACTTTGCTGATTGTCTCTGTGCACGGCGCTCCGACGACGATGACTCTTGAAGACAGACAAGGACGACTGAATTCGCCACCCAAATGGGTAAATCCTTGTGGTCTAGCAGCTGATGATTTCGATGCTGATCTGGACGTGGTGCAACTTCGGGACGAGCAGCTACTCACCCAGGTCGTGGTTCAGGCCAAAATGGCCCTTATGCAAGCGCAGCTCTTTCGCGACGATTACGTGAGTATTTACGAATTGCATTAAGCTCATTGAAATCCTCGTCACAATTTCGCATCTGAAATCCTAGGTAATTCGATTAGGTTACGAGGAAAATTTCATTCAATGTCTCGAACGACACTTGGGTATATCTGTTACTAAACGTAATATAGAAATACATATGCACTCGTTCAGCCAATCTCGTTGCATTAAGGAGTCATTCGTAGGACCAATGATGATAGACATGTTTTGTCAGGCTATTGAAGTGGTAAATAGGAAGTCGAAGTCATTGATGACACCACGGGGAAAACCATAGCGCCAACGCTCTCTGTTTTTCCTGTCTAGAAATGAGCATCGTGTGCGAGCAACTCGAAGGGACGCAAACGTAAACTCATGCAGAGTCAATGAAAGTCGAAAGAGTCGACCAATCAGTTGTACTAAGAGTCTTGAAATTTTCGCGAAATGAATGGCGAATCAATTAATCGCAAGGCACACCGAGAGAGTATATGAGGAGTAGTAAGCTCATCGATGGGACTATAATTACTGGCGTGGGTGGTAATGCCGGAGGGGGTTAGGAACGGGGGGGAGGGAGGGGGAATGAGAGAGGGGAAAGGAGTCGTTCGAGCGGAAGGCAGTTATGGCTGTACTTCCGGTGAGACGTACATTGATCGTGCGACGAGTCACACCATCCTTCGAAAGAGATCTTGAAAGTTTCGCGTATAAATCATTTCAGCTACTTATATTCCATATGACGTTTATCAGACGTCATTGAAATCATGAAATATCGAAACAAGAATTTCACAGTGAATTCGATCGAGCCTAGACGCAAATTTGTGGCTGATGAAAAATATATTTGATACGTTGATAGAGAATGTCTAGATCATGAAAATCATTCTCACTCGATGAACGATGGTCCAAGACTCAGATCGCTTCACGAATCATCCATTCAGCTGGTCTAATCAAGTTTCAAAGAATAACGAGAAGAAGAACGTGATTCGTTCGAAAGCAAGACCCGGTATCCATATCCTTGTGTACGTGTCCGCCGGAAGTAGGAGAACGTTCCTTAGGATCCCCACCACCGATCAGGGTAGTAAGGCCGTGCACTCGGACACACGTTCATTAATCAGCCGTATCTATCACTGCAAGGCTCGTGACATACCTATGACTGATAAAGCGTCGAAACGCATCGAGAATCGGTAATACGAAACCGTTTTGATCTACCGCACTGGGATAAGACCAAGGGAGCGATCTCGATTCCATTATAATCTTGAGTCTTATTCGAGGAAGCTAAAGCGTCTTCCCAATGGATCTATCAGCAGCTAAACGACTGGTACTTTCAACCTGGTGAAAGATCCTTGAAGTTAAAGACCGGATCCAAGTGGACTTGACCCAACTTCCTGTTTCGGATGGCACTAGTTCGCTGTCCGTTCGCATCCGGACTAGCCATAAACAATTGGACAACATTTTGTCACACAATTAAGGCACTACGTGACCCCGTCCCTCGATCGATCAAGTCAAAGCTCCAAGACTCGACTGATCGCTCTAAGCAACCTCAGACGCAACTTTCTTTGTACTGTCACTTTGACCACAGCTGATTCTCAAGGTATCCATTTGGATGGAAGCACATGATTCATCGGTGCTTCGGTATGGCATTGAAGGACCTAACTGAAACGATCCGTAAAAGACACAAGGGACAAATCCTGAGGTATCATCCATATAGGAAACCGCACTCAAATCCTGCGGTTCGACCGCAGACCCGAAATTTTACTCCGTTTATTCAGGCTGATCGGCACACGAGGCGGCGCTCGGTGACTGAGCCAGTTTTATAATTTATGCGCCAACTCGACGTCACGACGCTCATACTCTTAGCTGCGCGCGCTTTTCTTACGCTATCGTCTCTTCTCTGTCCGGGTCATTAGATTCAAAACACGCGTTAGCCGAGTCGCCGGCACATCGGCACACGTGACGTGTACGCCTCCCGGGGACACCTGTGCGTTTCGGGAGCACGAAGTAACAATGCGCGGCCACGCAATGAAATACGCGGAGCCCACCGATCCCACTCTTCTTGTTGTAATCGACCGCAAAAGGGGAATCCAGTTCCACCTTGTAGGAAGTAAGGAAAGTGATCAGGATCGTGATCCTCAGATCATCCCGAAGGGCTCTCTCACAATCGGTAGTGGGCCAACGGGTTGCAGAGCTCTCCGGCACTCGTTACATCATCGCCCACGCGATACTCGATACCGATGTTTTCTAAGTCAGCGCATAACACCCGATATCCCCTTAGATCGCCATTTCAGAGCCTTATGAGAACCCACCGTGAAGCAGGGAGGCTCTTGAAGTGGATTGAAGTTTCGTTAGGGACTCGTCGAAGTCGCTGGAGGACACGTATGGGTAGGTGCAGAGTGGGACCAGGGTAGGAGTCATTGGGGCTCATGTAGCCAGTGCAGGTGCGGACTGCGATACATCCGAGCTATGGCGACATACTGTCTGTTTGGTCCATTGTGACGTCACCCTCAAGGTCCTCTTATCTTTATCTGTGAGAAGCAGCGGGATGTTGTATTAATTCAATCCTTATCTACTCTCTTTCAATGATATCATTTTCTTATCCTTGTTCAGTCAGTCTCTCTCGCAAGTCTCCTTACACTCATTTCACTTACACTTCCGGCTTCCCTTTTGTCCTCGCGATGATGGACGCCAAGTCGTACCGTTGTCAGACCTGTAGTCAAGTCCGTTGTGAGACGAACATACATACGCGCGCACACGCGTACGTGGTCGTCGTCGTCGACTCTAGGCGTGACAAGGCAACCTCAGCACGCGCGTTCACTCGTGATTGTAAACAAAGTGTCGTAGGCTAGGATGATGGAGACGCATAGGCGTCGTTCCCTTCTTCACGGGTACGACGTATAGCTACGTGCAAGAATCGTAAAATATCGGAAGTGGAGGATTCCAATAAATCAGAATCGGAAGCTGCCCCTCCTTCGTAGCCACCTACCACACCGGCACTCCGCCTGCATACTAAAGTGCAGACCGGATACAACGCGCCACCACATATATATATGACCACTTCAATGTTATTCCTGCCTACTTCGACTTCTTAGATTATTATACAATTCGTTAAGTGCTCGCTTACACCCTGGAATACCTTTGTCGTTCGATTACTATGTCGTGGATCGATACACCATGATCTCCTGAGCTTGTTCATCCGGCTGATCAGTATACGGCTAGTTGGAGGATTTTTATATATTTATTTATTTTCTCTTTTGAAATATGAAATTCCTAAAGGAAGTCTCTTTCTCTTAATTATATTATGGGTATGGCTGAAGTGGGTTGCACTTTGATGAGAGACCCTTCGATCGCTGCCGAGGCCGTTGTACCGAATTTTTATAACTTCTAATAAGCGGTGGCCGAGCTTCGGGAAGAGAAAGAAAGAAAGAAAGACTAATTGATTTTGACGGGTCCACCGACTGTGCGTCGGGGACTCCAGCCTACTTCCTGCCGGTTTTCAGTCCAGTTTTACGATTATTTGAGTTTCGGTGTGGCCGAGGAGATTTTTACGAGGCACAGAAAGAAGAGAAAAGGAGAGGAGGTGGGAGAAGAAAAAAAAAGAGAGACAGAGAAATACAGCGCTACGATTTGCTCACCGCCAGTGGTTGTTAGCGACAATTTTTCTCAGCTCACGTGTCGTCAGTTGTGCCGCCGAGCTAATTATCCAGTATCCTCGCGTTAAACGGCGCAATTTCATTGTCTTGAAAAGACTCAAAATCATTACCACCTGGTCTTCGGTTTACTCGAAATTCCAATCGTCTCCAGTTTACGTCTACGTGTATCAATAAAAATGCGTTTACACGCCGCTACCAGATGAGAGCCTTCAGCAGCGTCGAACCAGCCATAAAACGTAGGAGGCCATAGGAGCAAGGAGTCCTTTCGGTACTCCAAAGTACGGACCGCTAATGTATTTATTAGGGACCCGCTGACACCGGATTATCGTAAAATTGCCTTTAATTGCCTAAGCGGCTAGTTTTTTGTTTCCATTTCCACGAGAAGAATCGAATATTTCTCTGACGTAAGAAATAACCGTGCATAAGAGGCGCCCTGTTGCTCGTGGAAGAACCGCTCGTTACAAAATGGACACATTGACACGAAATCGTACCTTTTTCAATTCCGCTCGACCTAAGTCAAACAGATACTTTGTGAAATCACTAATAAATGCTAATTAACGTCCAAGCAGTCAGTATATAACGGGTGTCTCTGAACGAATCGTAAAAAATGTTAATGCGTACATCTACCATAGCAAGCTTAAACACTCTACCCAAATTACCTTTATTCAGCCTCATCTCGTGGTCACTGCTTGGCAGTCCGAGTCTCTGACCCAGAGCAGTGCTGAGGTACGTCTTCCGAGGACATCATATTATAGCAATCATCCCGTCCGGCCGAAGTGGTAGCATTGCGTGTTGATTGTTATCATTCCGTTGTCGAGATAAGAGAGGCTGAGAATGAATGGAGTCTGCTTTGGGTCCAGCTGGCGATCATACGACGTCTCCGAAGCTCGTATCGATCGGACCCAGTTGCAGGTACCAACTGTAACACGATCAGACGCGATATACGACGTACGACGAAGAAGTAAAATTGAATAATAATACCGTATAAAAAGACTGTATATGCATGTAAAACAATGTGACTGTAGTAATAATAAAAAAAAAGACACTCTCCCACGCTCGATATTTAAACCCACAAGTATCGGTACTCCGCGTACTAACAGGGCACGCGCTGCACTAACCACATTGCGGGCGCAATTCCCAGTAGCCGCAATTGTAGCATCGGCGTCGGCTTCAATTTAAAACGGAAGTTGATATTCACGCGAGGGCAACAGCGTCAAGTGAGTAAAAGTCCCACGCCATTGGGCTTGCGTTTAGTCACCGATTACCATGAGCAGCCAGTTATGTGATTTGTCTCGACAATGCTGGATCCTCTTCCCGGTATAATCGGGCGTCGGAGTGAGTAACCAGGGCGCCGTGATGAACAGCTCGACACGCTCTTCGGGTCGCGTTTCTTGCCGAGGACGACGCAGGCGAACGACGGCGGCGGACTCGTTCGCTCATCTAACAGCAACGCCTCCCTCCGTCCCTCAGACTGCTACCTACGCTCTTTTCGAGTCTGACTTTTTGGGAATACCGGCTAGCAGGCGCGCTGCGAGTGCTTTACCCGGAATCTACTTGGAAGCCGTGTAGACCAGGCGCCGCGAGCGGCCAGACACGTTAATTGTCCCATCGTGGCATCGCTTACATTGAACGAGTCATTATGAATCATTCGACACTTCCACTCTGAGCTTTTACGTAACATCACCTGTACGCGGTGTGTTACGTGCATAGGTGAGACATTGAGAACGTAAGGTGAGCTCTCGTGCTTTTTGGCACGAGACACGACGAATCTGGCTGAATGACGGGGATGATGGGAATGAGAAGATTTTGTTTTTATTTATCTTGCCGGTAACAATGTTTGATCGAGTTTTAGCGTTAGGATTCGGTGGCCTTGATTGTCGTTTATTTTCTTGAATTTTGGTTCTACCTTCATCCGCCTCCCTCATCTCTTTTTCTTGCTTCGCTGCGTGAGCTGATCTTTGATCGCGACTTCTTGTTTCATTGTTTTAGATCAAGCAGACGTTCAGCACTGACTTTGCCGATCTCCACTCGGCATGGAAGAACAACCATTATGACTGGTTGCCAGGAGAGACGGATATCCCTAAGCAGCTCGGACAACAGCTGGATAAAGAGTTTCTTGATAAACTGGAGGTGAGCAGAGATCTTGTTGAAAGATCTTTTTTTTTTGTCTGATATTTTTTAGATTTTTAGAAACAAAAATTCTATTTACCATCTTGTCGTTTCAGCTTGACACCGCCCTGCTCAATGCGTACGAGTACATGCAGAAATACGCTGTGGGTCTCGAGCAGATTGTCTGGGACCAGGAGGATAATCATCTGGAGTTCCTGAAGCAGTTCACTGATACAGAGTTCAAACTTCGCACGGTACGTTTCTTCATATATTTGTACATATTGAAGAATTTCGTCTAATGGCAAACGATCTTCGGACCTTTGTCTCTGTCTTGATTTCACGATTGCCGCTCGCAGCACCAGAGCCGCAATAAATGTAGCGACTTTCACAATGCTCAACAAAGCCGAGCAATTAGCCTAAATTATGAGTTGTGCGCGGGCGCGATAAAAAGCGTTTGCCAGTTTTACGACTATTTTACGTAAAGTATTGTCAGTTCCACTGCTGTAGAAAAAGGGAGGGAAAAAAAAAAAAAATATTAGTGGAAGAAAACGAAGAGAAACAGTGACCAGATCCGCGCTCAGTGTACGTTCGCCATTTTTCCATGTAAGCCACAAGTCCACGCGGCGATTTCTCGCGCCTGAGTTAATTTCCGTAAGATGACTTGAGTCACGGATGAAATCGACGTCGTCTAAGGTCTGGTTCCGTCTGATGTTACAGGTGCTGTGTGAGCTCCAGGTCGCCCTGGTCGAACGTGGTGTGACGCCACGTGCCGACGTGACGCGGGACGCGATGTCGAGCGAGTACCGGTTCATGTCGAAATCGACAACCTATCGGAACCTACGGGACTGGTTGATCTTTCGGGATTACATGAACGGATTGGAGTACGTCGTGCAGGTGTTCGAGCACCTTCGTCGGGGCTTGGAATCCTGAGGACGGCAAGGCGGAGGCCGACGTAGGGCTACCAGGCGACGACTCGCCCATTTCAGGAAAGTTGAGCCTCAGCTAGAGGCTCTTCTCACATAGAGAGACCAGGAAGCAGGAAAAATAAGTGACTGGAATGAGGGACAGGAAGTTGATCCAGGGAAGAAGTGACGACGCATCATCATCATCATCGGGACCCACCGTGTGATCCTGGATTGAATAATGTTTGCCATTACGTGAATCTTGTGGCACCTCATCCTGGACTTTGGTGCCCTGGGATACGCGAATGGGGTCATCGATTTGCCGGAAATACTTCCTGAGATTGTGAAATGATATGAACTCTAGTTCCTGCTCCTGCGGGGGATTTGGATGCCTGATGCAGGATACGTCGAAGAGTCGTAGAAAAAATTTGAGCCCGTCGGTTTTCGCCGCCCTTTACATAATCACACATACACACACACAAAATCCCGTTTTATCGTCATCGTCCCAAATCGCGTCGTATCCTCTTCTCGTACGCGGCTGACGCGATCCGCGAAACAATCCTACCTTACTGTATTATTAATAAGCGGATACGCGTTTTAAACATGTGCAACGTCCCGGGGCAATATACTGCACTCGCCATTGATCTGGACGAGCGTCTGCAGACTCCACCGCATCCTTGTACATCGCAGCGCGCTCAACGTCTCTTCTCGAATTCTCGTAGCTGTATGTTCTTTCTTTTCTTTTTTACTTAATTTTTTTTTCTCTCATAAACTTCCTTTTGATCTATACTCTGTGAGTCATAGAGAGAGGGAGAGAGAGAGAGAGAGAAAGAGAAAGAGAGAAAGAGGCGAGTCCTTTGTCTCGGAACCGTAGTGGGTGGATTATATGTACATACACGGTGTCCAAGATAATTAGGAAAGAGCGAGGGACGAATTGGAATTCTCTTATACGTGAACTTTTGAAATATTTATTTTAAACTGATTCTCTTTTTTTTTTCTTCTTTTTCTTTTTTTTTCGCTATTTTTATATGCGTGAATCTTAAAGGATACATACGATTTTTTGTTTTAACGAGATGAAAGATACGGGTAAAATTGTATTTGTACTTGTGGGACGCGTCGAAATTTTTGAAATGCTTATCCTTCACCTCGGTCGATACATTCTCTGCTAAACGGGCTTTCGAGCTTTTCGTCAGACAGAAATAATTTTTGGGACGACTATTCGCGAATTTCGAAGGATTCGTGATCCGCGATACGATTAATCGTTCGTTTTCAATCGCTCTAGCGCGAAAGGTGATGATAATTATTTTTCATCGGAATCACGTAAATCCGCATTTTTTCCGAATCGCCTATTTAATTGTTTTCTACTGATAACAAGATTGCAGTAGGAGTTATCGTCAACGAGGTATATTTCAAAAATTTCAGTTCTCACATCTAACTTTCATACGTCCCTACGATTTTATATATGTGGATCGATGCAATTTTTCGTAAAAATTTTTTGATCTTCACTACAATTTCTTTTTATATGCGCGCTAAAGCACAACGTAGAATGAGAGTCGGGGAGAACGCGTGAGTGCATAAGCGAACGAGTAAAGTATTCAGTGTGACTGCGACTCGACACTGAGTGAGTAGTGACAGCACACTGTGAAGCTTGTGCACCAAAAATGGTATTTTTGTGGGGTATCCCGGTGCCCCAGTTAAGAAAAAGAAAAACAATTTTTTAATAACGTAGGAACACAGTATTCACGCTTGCCCAAATCCCTGCCCTTACTCTGTAGCCCAGCCACCCAAAATCCTCGAGAGCAAGCGATGAAAGAAAAAATACGAGAAGTAATCCTAATTAATATTTATTAACTAACTGTAATATTATATTCGTATTTATTCAGATTATTTATTTTATTTTTGTAAAGATTTTACACTGCGAGCTATATTTAAAGTTGAACTTGTCCAACGAGCAATACGTGAAAATGATGTATCGATATGCGCACGAGACAGAAAACGCGACTAAATCGAGGATCGTTTAAGACGCGAAGAAAAATTTCAAGATTCGACGGGCGCTACTTCTACAATTAATTTAATTGTCGTTAGTATTTTTTATTAATTTGTTTTTTTTTTTTTTTTTTTTTTTCAATCAACGTGTGTCCTCGTTTCGTCAGAAGCTGCGCTGCTGCATCGCGTTGCGCGTCATGCCGTCGCAGCTTTTGACGTAACTTCGTTCAGGGTATGAAGTCTCATATGTAATATTAGGCAATTTAATTAATTTCCTGTGTAGCTAAATCTCCCTCCCTCATTAGTGCACGAAGTAAAAGTCGTAACGACGTAAATACCTCCCGAAGAGGCACAATCTTTATTTTTTTTTAAATAAATAACAAAAAATTCATTCTCACATATCGTTCATCGAATATTTACGCGTAACGACTGTCGTCGTCTTTTGACGCGACTTTTTTTTCCTTTTTATCGAGATCGACTGGCATCGTTTTTCGACATGTTAAAAATTCCATTCTGAAACGAGCGTGAGGACGATATTACGTAACCCGTGCGAGAGCCACCCTTACGCACGTGACAATGTCGATTTGAATCTGTCGAATTTCCGAATTGGTATTTGAATGTGTAAAAAAAAATTTTTATTACCTTTTACGAAAAAAGAAAGAAATTCTCAAAAAAAATTTTTCCATATTTACGTCATTTTAATTAACGCGGTTCTCGCACGATAACGTAAACTATGCCTTTCTCTTCGGGACGTACAATACGTGTAGCTACTACCCTTGCCCGTGGACGCTCCTGAAAACTCACCCATGAACTTCCGGTCGAGAGTCAACTTTCCGTCTTATCGACCAAGAAACGTATCTCTTAAGGTATTAAATTCGAATCCCTCCTATGTGAGAATCTCGAGCGTCTCACGTGTATAATAATTAATTAATATCTTAGTAGCGGCCAATTAAGCTTATACGTAGATCGTAGCAAGAAAGTGAGTGCAAGAAAACAAAAATGTGACGATTTGTCGAAAGACTTTGTGCGCTTGCGCGAACACGAGTCACACGCACGCACACGCGTTAAAAATATACACACGTACACACCTCCCCCTCGTATCATTGTGTCTGTGATATACGCCATTTTACATATTTCTCATTAGACAGAGAAAGAAAGAGATAGAGAGAAATAGAGAGAGAGAGAGAGAGAGAGAGAGAGAGAGAGAGAATCAATTATTTGAATCTAATCAAAGAACGAGTCCCGCGAATATCGACCTAAACTCTCGGCTAGTCCGGCACTCGTTACATCTTAAAATTATATTATCGTTCTACTTAACTAGTCTCTCTCTCTCTCTCTCTCTCTCTCTCTCTCTCTCTCTCAGTTTGATCGTCGCAATTTTCTCTCTTGAATTCGTCTTAATTATTAAAACGATCGTCAATCTCCGATTGGTCAATTACATGATCCAGCATCCTTATAGCGTCCGAGCGTCGGATCACGACGATGTTCCTATGTACAGTCGCCGATCGAGTCCTGCGCATGCGCACCACATACTTATACGTGTCAAAAACATTTAATTTAATACGTTCCACATAATCGATGATGGATTATCATTAACTTCATCAGGCATTACTGCTACTGTCCGTATTCACTAATTTACTGCGTGACGCTCTCTTAATGCAGTAATCGTCTATAATTTATCTTCATTAATCTCATCCCTTACGAGTGCGTGCATTTTGATAGAGAATATGGAGGAAGGCGCCTGACCACGTGTTCATAGGTTCTCTCTGGCTCTCATTCTCATTTCGTCGTCACATCCCCCTTCTTTTCCACGATTGCAACACTCGTACGTAGTAATTCGGGGTGGGGGGGGGGGGGGGGGGGTTGGTTGGTACGAGGAAGTAAATTAATTGTAAAAATTACTTCGTTATCGGTTAATTGTCGTTGAATGAAACACCTGGTCGAGCGCGTTCCGCAACACGTTAGCCCCCCACTTGGCGGTATACGATATACTGATTATATTGTACATAAGCAGATCTGATGATATAGATGCTAAATATTATATATGTGGATATGTATGTATACGGGCTCCTCCTCTCAGAACGCCCGCTCTGTTGTATCATATTAAACCAAAGACCGTTCAACATCGAAATACAATGGTTGTTGTTATTATTATCAGATCACCTATGTCCTTAGTCGTACGTATTTAATTAGCTGTGCTTAGTTTTATAAGTTCGTTAGATTAAGCTGGTTGATTTTTCTATATAATTTTCCGTAGTCACGGCCTGAATGTGATTCGATGGATTTTGTTGTTTCCCATGGTTGGACGGGACTGACGTATTTCACTCCCTTGGTCGTTGATGTTTGAGAGGAAACGAGTATATGATCACGAGACCCGCTCGCTCTGTCCCAAGCCGCCATGTTTGCCCACGCTGTTAGCTCGTTGTCATCGCTCGCCCAACTTACTTTCTCATAAGGATTCCACCAGGCAGGTCTTCTTCTGTTTGACGTTCCTCCTGTCTTCCCTTCGTACTTCCAACTTATTCCCTTCCACGCTTCTTCGTCTTCCAGTGCGTCTGCTCATGCGGAGTCTTGGCTACCCGGGCTCAGTGTATGCTCCAGCTGGCAATGTTAAGGTGTCAATGTTTTGCTTGGGTATTAAGATCGTTAGCTTCTCTTATTCTTGGCTTCTCTTTGGGAACTATCAATTGGTACCATTGTTGGGATACGGGTGTTCATTGTTGCGATAGCGTGGTGCTTTTCTTTAGATTGTCGTGGACACGTGCCGGCTGCCTTGATGATTGTCAGGACTGGGGATTGTTGAGGTTGCGAATTTTTAGTGAAATTATTGGCCAATCAGGAATCGATGTTTAGAAGCCAATGAGGGAGGAGGTGGTGGATGGTCGTTGTCATCCTTCAGGTAGGGAAGCAGAGACGATTTGATCTCATGCGGAGAGGTATGAATGAGTCGTGAGAAGAAGAGCTGGTAAAGAAAAGGGAAGGGAGAGAGGGGAGGATGAGAGGGGGAAAGGGGGTGGACCGAAGAACGCTGAAGAAATCGGCTCGGCATGAATGGCTTGGGAAAACTGCGATGTTCCCGCAGAGCTCTTGATGCTGCTGGACCAAGGACCGCTTCGGGGACGCTGATCCTTTTGCACGGTTAGAATCCTGGGAGCGGTTGGAATCGTCTAGCCCAGTTGCCGCGGGCGAATACTTCGGCTCCTTTCAGCTCGAAAAAATAGGAGGCCTCGTTGTAATTAGGACAGTGTGCCCGCATGGTCCATGGAGAGGGAGTCCTCATCCTCCTCCACCTCCACCACCTCCTCTTCCACGAGTCTTCTTCACCTTCTCTACCTTCTACGCCCGGAGGCGGACTCCCGCTACATTCCTAGTGACCCACGAGACAACTTCCAATAACGGAAGAATCTTGAGACAAAAGACGACCCGAGTCGTGCTCATGCTTGTCCCCAGCATCGTTTGCTCCTTCGCTGTACCATTTTCCATCTGCTCCTTGCGCTAACTCGGTGGATCGTAAATTTCGTACCAGTTTGAGTATAGAGACGACTTTTGGGGGGAGTGTGACAAATTTTTAGGGTTTTTTTAATAAGACGTTTTTCCCTTTGCTGAAAAATCTTTTGGCTCTGGTCCATTCGTTCGGATGATCCTTACGAGATGAGGCATGGCACATGGTTGTCCTTAACTGCTGTTGATTGAGGGGCGGTGCTCCGCTAATAGGTTCCATCTCCTCCGCCGTGGCGTCCCTCGGGGGGCCACGCTCTAAAACACCCTAGATTTATTTCACGACTAATTTCGCCTTGTTAGCCGACAGGACGTAACATAAGAGGGCCTCCTCTTATGTTTGTTCGAGAAGCGCCCATCCGCAGGGGCTTAACAGGTCTTAATGGCTACGTGCTAAGCCCCACACCCCAAGCGCCTCTCTATCCTTCTCGACAGTCCTTCCTCCGTATCCTTTACCTTCGATACTAAACTATGTCGAACTCGACACACCGCAAGCTGACCGCTTATTATACGAATCTTTCCAATGAGTCAAAGGGATCTCTTGACTCTTCCGACTAACATGGAACAATAGACATATCGAGTATAGAAAATTATTGCATATAAAAGATTCCTAAAATTGCCAAGATCTGTAATTTTGCGTAAATAATATTACAATTTTTTTTTTCTCCAAGAACACAGTATTTATTTACGAGAAAAATATTTGAAAAAATTTTATCATCCTATCAATCGAATCACTCGATTCAATTTTGGTCCATGGTTCATGTCGGCGAGACGTCTTCAGAGAAAAGTGGAGCCATTCGTGGGAACCGTGGGACCGCTTCCGAGAAAGCACCGCGATGGAGACGTCGCTTGAAAAAGGACGATATGTAAATTTTGCTCTTTCGCGACGCAGTCGCTCGCTTGTGTGTCCACACATTGCCGGAGTATCTTCGCACGGCGGCACGTCCCTCTCTCCGTAGCGGCCACTCGAATTCGGACAGCTGTTCCATCCAATGAGATGCATTTTGTCGCGAGATAAGAGAACGCTCCGACGTATGGGTGGGGTAAGATAACCGCGGAACACATGAACACTTTTAACGGCTAATTGCCGTTGATACGGGGAGAAGTTGGGCGTGGAACTGGTATCGCGGGGTATCGACTTGCGAAATGCATGGGAACCCAAAGCCTTGAGAAAGAATTATACGTCTCATCGGTTGTTCTTTATGTCTTGTAATACCACACGTTAAAAAAGATTCTCTAGTGTTACTTTTGGTTATAATTACGACGATTAAAAATCCTAAAGCACTTTTATACCCAAACCTGTCGTACATTCAATGGTTATTTAACACTGCTTTATTCTCGTACAGGCCCTAACAATCTTTCGGCAATCCTAATAAGATGCGATACTATGGGATCCTTATGGGATACGCGGATCTCGGTTGCTATGGAGTTTGAGACGTAGTCCTCCGCGTGAGACGGTGAGGTCGCGACATCGTGACCACAGCCAGCCACTGATTTACATATTGTCCAATGGTGAACCAGCGAGAAGACACCATTGCGGCTCTTTGTTTTGGAATGCCAGAGCGAAGAGAAGAGCGTCCGTTCGTAATAGCGTCGAGATCGAGACGCCCGGGCTATCCGGCGAACCACCAACGTCGATCTCGCCAAGTGCAGAGGCGTCGGGTAATGCATTCTGATTTTTCTGTTTTTTTTTTTTCTTTCTACAAATAAACGCTCATGGAATCGAGTTAGAGGATCACGATAATATGGATGAGGAGGAAAATCCATAAAATATTATTGACCAATAACCTTATGATAAAATAATACATACGAGTAAATTGGACAATACGTGTGAGCTGGTATAGCTGTACTATATGGATCTCTAGATGAAGATGAAGATTAATGAAACCGGATGTTGGGTACTTTTGTCACTTCCTCTTTGTTGAATGTTCAAGTACTCTCGCTTTAGGAGACCGACTGGACCAGGGTGAGCATCGATTACCAAACAGTCTATGTGCCAGGTGGATTCTGAAGCGCCTTGTAAAAGGCTGTAAAACCGATCCTTTACGGTAGATTAAGGCGCTGCAAAGCGAGTACAAACTACAATATGCGTCAGATAATAAACCGGCAGGTTAAGGGTTTTACGCTCTGGCCCCAGGAGTCCCAGGTAACCGTCACCTGACTCCGCACCCTAAATCAATCGTAGAAGAAGAGGAAGAAGAAGAAGGGATGGGGGAGGAAGAGGTTGACGGTGGAAGCTGAAGAAAAACAGAAGACAAGAAGTAGGAAGAACAAGAGGAGGAAGGAGAGTATCTGTAGCTGTATGATGAACCTGAACTGTACTCGGTTTTACGACGACGCCGAGCGTCTAAACAATACGCCATTTTGTGTCTGGTACCCGCTCTCACCTACCCGCACGCGGTAGGACCCAGCGGAAGAGCCCAAAGGAAGATCTACAAGCAAATAAAGGTGAATGCCTTTAAACTCAGGAAGTGAGATCTCTCGTTAAACCTCTCGCGTTCGGCCATTTTACTTTTACTAACTACGACAATAGAATTCGACACGATTCTTACTTGAAATGGACTTTGGCAGCCGGCAAGAGAGTGGCTGCCGCAATGACCTCGGTTCTTTGGGAGTGAACAGCGGCGGAAATGCTCCTCATAGCTGCCGATTCTCTGGCAGCTAAAGTATGGTTCGTCATATGCTATCGAAGGCACGTGCTGGGTTTGGACAATAGATTTACAAAGTGATGAGAGTTGTGACATATCGAAAGTCTTAGCAAGTACGTATTACGTAGGTATGTATACATATATATGCCGGCGCATTGGCCACAAGTGTACAAGGATACAATCGAGAAGTGACCGAGTCTGTGCCAAACCGCAGAGCACGTGTCGAATGAAATGTTAAGGAATGTAAAAATGCAGATGGAGTAAAAGGCAATGACGATCTCTTATCCTGCGTGTTAAGGTTCTCCATTGCTTCCACTTGTGACCGCAAGCAGGCACGAGGCCCATGCTGATGCCTTGTTAACATCCGCGAAACGACCGTCAGGAATCCTAAAGTGCTTGTCGCATTAGGAGGTAGAGAAGTCAAGGGGACGTAAGGCCCCGTTTTTAAGTGACTGTGGGACCCAATCCAAAGGAGCTGTGGGCCCAAATGGCCTCGTCTATTCGTGTCTCGGAGTTTGATTTCGACTTGTTTCTCTTTTATCTACAGAATCCGAATCAGCCTAACTGGGGGTCTCTATGAGAGATCCAGCATCCAGATCTCTAATGATATACTGACGTATCGATGTGATAAAGTGATTCTGCGTTACTCTGGAATTCGGTGCTTCCGCTTCTGATGTGTTTTTATTTTTTTGTTATCCCGTTGGGTGGCATCCACGGTCCCCTGATACGTTTGGTGCTATTTTTGCAAGAGGGTTAGGCCTATGGATGACGTTGGTAACCATCTTAGTAGACCCGGGTAAAGTATGCAGAGTCGAGGTGAAGAGAACTTGTCGGCGGGATGAAACGGGATCACCCGCACGTGGGAAAGTGCGAGGTTCGACCGTGGGGGGTCCTGGTCCTGTTCTCCCTCTGCTCTCCAGTCTCCTCGTCACTCCTCTCTGCTATTTCAACTCGTCTTTTCTCTCTCTCTCTCTCTCTCTCTCTCTTTGTTCTTCTCCAAGAGAGAAGAGAGCTGTCCCCGCAACGCGGAATCGTATTTCTTTGGGAAGAGACCCCGAGGTGAGCATCTCCATGGGGACCTCCTGAGTCCCAATATAATAAGTCCCTAGGTAGTAGATACGAGTCTGAAGGATAAATTTAGACAATTTTAAATTTTCACTTTTTTTTTTACATATGATACTAGTTATCAATGTCAAGGTCGTGTGCTAATTAATTTTCGAAAAATCTCTATGAATTTTTCATGAATATTATGACAGTACGATGAAAAAGGATTCTGGACGGCTCGGGATCATGTAGTTTTTCCAACGATATTCATTTTTCTCAAGTTCCCTGATCTAAAGCTTCGTCCACAGCCTTGGTACCTACGTTCCTCAAAGCACTCAATTTTAGCCGCCCTCTATTAATGCGCGCATATTTGTATCCCGGCGTCTCCGATTACCCGGCTAGCAGGTCGTCCGGCAACCAGGACCACCAGCGATACCGTAGAAGGATTGCTTTAATTTTTCCGACACCCACGTCAAATATATCACAGCCCGGGCGATAATATATTAGCAGATACCACCGAACTTACGCCCGCTCCCGGCCATGAGAACTTTGTCACCCGCGTACCGTCCTAAGAAAACAAACTTCCAAACTGTAACCAAACACCGTCCCTGAGACCCTTTTCGATTACCATGGCATTTGGCGTCTCCAAGAGTTTTGCCACCTTGCCCAATTTCCTCCTGTTTGCGTGTTTACCTACTGTGTGTCCCAAAGAGACACTACGAGGCCATTGACGAGTTGTCACTAATTGACACAGTGCCCAGTGTCAAGCTCCCACGACGTTTAGTTAACCCTGTGAAATCTTTATCTCTCAGAAATACCAGGATCCACGGAGTAAACTATAAGCCAGAGTGGAAGCTCTAAGAAATAGATGCCGACTTCCGTTCATAATTCACTTTAAGAATTTTTCTATACCAAGTGAAAAGAAATATGAGGAAAAAAAAAAAAAAAAATGAGGAGAAGAGGATTCAGAAAAAGTTGGAGAATGACAGGTAATAAAACTCTCGTAGTTTGCCAAAGAGAGACCATACCGACGCCATTGGCGAATGAGCTCGTGCACGCTGGAGGTCCTCAATGGAGATGCTGAGTTCTCTCTCTCTCCTTCTCTCCTCAGAGTGGCCAGTTGCTCCATTCACAAAATACACCACAATACCCTTAACTAACAGATTTTGCCGCCCTGCGTGAATCGTTCTGGACCAGAAGAAAATCCTCGACGGGGTCTCTATAAAGGATGAGGTTGCTCCCTCAGGATGGCGGAATGGCAAGAGGACAGGATAGTCAGGATACACCCAGTGTTCACGCGTGTGCGTAATACGTGCGTGGGCACCGACGCTTTTACATGGGCAAGCACGACAAGCTGGCGCCACTCGCTAGAAACTTCTCGCCTCCTTTTCTAGGTAGTAAGCTCGTCCTTCTTCATCTTATTTGACAACAGACTACACCTCTCTCTCTCTCTCTCTCTCTCTCTCTCTTCTTTCCTGAACCCTCCCTAGTGAGATCTAACAGAGCCGCGGCAGGATTCACTGGGTATCGTCCAGGCACACCGGCAATCCCTTCCAGATTTGGCAACATTCTTTCACACGCTAAATGCGCAACAATAGGCTTGTTTGGTCTATGATTTAGAGACCCTGCTCCAAGCTGAGGTCCACTCTTCGTATGGTTGTGCCGCTGTCTTCTCCCTCCCTCTACTATCCCTCCTCACCCTTCACTCCTGCTAACCACCCTCTTCTATCATTTATCTTCGAACGCGATATTCACAAAAACTTAAGCGTTTCCTTTGTATATCGACTCTTTTACTTTTTCACTGCGATCCTCCTGTAGGTACACTCTAACCTCCTTATCCCAGGATCTGGTTACGAATCTTTCCCTGGGCGGTCTTGTCTCTGGGATTCTATGCAATGGCTGCCAGGATTCGTTTTCGTTCTTTTTTTACTTTCTAAAGGAATTCCTTTTTATAGCTGTCTATAAGGATGATACTTGCGGTTTTTGATATCGATCAGGGTGGGTTACGCGTGTTTTGCAGAAACCCGTGAAATTACCGATTGACATCGTGACATTGGGGTAACACGCTAATTGCCAAGGTCCTGGCGATTCGCTACGGCTGTTACACTAATTAGAACGTGTCCCAGTCCGAGGGGACCTCCCAGTGACTTAAAGCAAGATGAGAGGACGACAGGCAAAGTTAAGCGAAGAAACAGTTTGGTGCTTCTGAAATGAGTGGCGTCACGCCCCGCCTTGCTACTTTTTCACGCTTCTCAAAGTTCGCCGATCTGCCGGGATATAATCGCCGGGCAAATCGCCATTTCATGGTGCAACAGTGGATGAGCAAGCTTGACAGGAACAAGTCTGTATAAAGGATGCGTTGACAGTGGTACCAATATTCAGTACACCAGTGCATGGTACATAGAAAATATTGGATCAAATGTTTGATCAATGAAATGGATATGTGTAATCTGTGTAAATATTACATGGGGTGGAATAGATTTTTAATCACACTCATTCCCGTTCCACGGGCATAAAACTCGACGGAGCAAAACAACAAGGTACAGTGAGTCAAGCAATGACGATTGCGAAAAAAAAAGTCCCTATCCTGCAATGTACCGTGGACGCAGTGAAACGCGCGGATTCAGCTAGCAAGCGGATCGTATGCGTAGTCACGTCCGAGCCACATAGCAGACTCAAGAGAACACCCATGGAACCCCATACAACGTAGCAAACTCCAGGGCAATAACGTTTAAAGGAACTGCATCGCGAGAACGCGCCGGCTAATTGTATGCACGCCCTGGCACATTGTTCGCAAACTTGGCAAAAGGCATCGACCAGCCACCATAAGAGTCTCGTGGGTCCAGGTTGGTATGCTCAGGATGACGAGAGTCGCGGATAGGAAGTCGTATTTCACACGTTCAAGGGGACCCTTGTTCGTAGCATCAAGGTCCACTCACACGATCGGGAAAACGTCTAGGAAGTCACCTGGTGCACACTTCACTATGCTACATAGATATGGTACGGAGGTTGTGATTCGTCTGGGAGCTAATGTACCGGATGATTCCTGATTGGGATCGATATATGGGTGTACGAGGCCAGTTGGTCTAGAAGGAAGTGACGAAATGGAATTTGGAAGGAAATGGCGAATCATTGGATAGTGTGCAGGAGGCTTAAAGGAACGTAGTGTCGAACCTTATTCTTTCTCGCTGGTCCATGGACTCGCAGAAAGAGAGAAGTCACTTCATCAAAATCGCATCTGGCGAAGGAAGGAGGATTGTGGAGTGCATTGTTGACGATGCATTGTTGTCGACAGCTCAAAGTCAAGTGCCGCCTGGGTCCATGGCGCATGAGTCTGGGAGACTGGGAGAGAACGGTTCTCTCTCCGGAGTTTACGCATTCCCGAAGAAGAGGATCGGTAGATCACTCGAGTACACTTCCTGGGCCATTGTTATTTCGCCATTCATTCGCCGTGGAAAGTCCGCGCCGGTACCTACGTACACATACAACGTATGTCTCTATGTAAGTCCCAGACCCCACACGGCGATCCCGAAGAAGGAGGATTCGAAGTAGGCCCATTCCTTCGGGGGGCCTTGTATACCTGGGATAAGCGACGTAAAACACGTAAAACCAAATAGCACACGAGGTCCTACCTCAGCAGCGGGTGAGCCCAGGGGGCAATCCAAAGGATCCTCTATGTCCTGCCGACCAGCTAATGATTCCTTGGCGCGAGTCCCAACAGATTCTGTCGGTACCAGTATGGATACTGGCTGTCTTATACACTCATGTAATTTTTTTTCAATTCCTCGGCCATTACTACTGGCTACCTTTACAGTAGAAGAAAGAATATTCGTTCCTTGAAATCACTAGAGGTCGCAGAATTATTCGGGACCTTCTTCCTGGAGAACGTGTTCGGAGCCGTGAAATCATTGGCGGCAAATATTTGGGCTATGAGTGGAGAACGTGTGTAGGGAGCTTAAACCCACGTTGGGCACGAGGCCCCTTAATGAAATTACAGGGAGGGCGCTGCCGCCCAATTAGCGTGAGAATGTCGACTGCTATAGGGTTGGATAGGAGCGCCGCCATGACCTACCTAAGTTTTTGGGCCTACCTGAGTAGCTGCCACGGCTACAGCTTCAGCCATCGTGGCGGTCGTATCGGTCCCCAAGTTTTTGGGCCCCCGTGTCTTCTCTCTCTCCTATGTTTAGCTATTGAGTTGTTGGGCCCGCGGGGGACACATACCGAAACCTCGTGAAACACGATCAGACACGGATGCACACGGCCACGCAAACAAACAAAGCTAATCTTTTGGGCCTCACTGCAGCCTCGGGAAGCCTCTAAGTGGCCTCCACAATAATTTAACTCTCGATTTCATTCTTTAGGATGATCGTAAAACTTTCATTTTCAATCATCGTCCCCGTTAGTTACCTATAACGTCATTCGTATCGGAATCATTTTATTTTACATTCTCGTAATTATCAGACCATTCCTTTTTTTTTTTTTTTTTTTTCATTTTTCTATATACGACTCGGAGTATAGTGAACGCGGTGGATTAAAAAAATTCAAAAGGACGCTAAAGGACGAAGAGCACAGAGTGAAGAGATGACGATAATTTTGAGCGCCGTCAAAAGTAACTAACCAAAATGCCCGACGTTCCATGCGTCACACCCGAAAATGTCACAATATCGCGGTTCTAATCTCGATCCCATTTAAACTTGAAAACTGGACAGATAGGTTAAGGTGGAACGTGAAGCTATGTCGTGTCGCGAGGATGTCCACTTTCCCACCCTTGGGAAACCCAGAATCCCGCCCTTGTGTACTAGTTCACACAAATATGTTTACTACGACAATGCCAACCCCCAGGCTCCACGGTCCCTCCTCCTCACTGTCTTGAACGACCCTCCCGGTTTTCCCTGGTCCCATTCCTCTAAAAGCGGGCACTTTGACCGAACGACCGTGCCTCCTATCTGATTCTCC
This sequence comes from Syrista parreyssii, assembly GCA_030142615.1. Lineage (NCBI taxonomy): Eukaryota > Metazoa > Arthropoda > Insecta > Hymenoptera > Cephidae > Syrista > Syrista parreyssii. The sequence goes on along the minus strand of JARQTG010000140.1, from coordinate 233,197 downwards.
AAAAATCGGTAAAATCATGATGTTGTCAGCCTCGAGTCGGCTACCCACAAAGCTTCAAGGTGGCCCACAAAACTCGGAGAGGGTGCAGTTAGCCGGTCGCTTCGGCGCCACGGGGGGCCCCTAGAGCTAATATAGAAATCACCCTGGTGCTGATATTTCCCACTATTGGTAACGTCGTTCGCCACGCCAATAAGCTGGTTTGTACTCGTAAATCCGTATCCAGCCTGAGTTATTCTATAGAGGAATACACCTTTATGGATTTATCATTAAGGTACCCATTTGCATGAAAAGAAATCATGACAAGCCCTTGATCCCTGAAAAAAATGATCTTTCTCAAACTGAAGTGCGTGTCATGGCGAATATCTTGGGATAAAAGTACAAGTACTAAAAGACATCCAAAATACTCGGTCGTATTACTTTATGAACGCGCCTAATGTTTAATAGCCGTGTTGCTACAGATTGGTAAAATTTCTATAATGTAATTTCCACATGTCCACAAAATGATTGTCGTCAGGTCACATTCGATTTGGTTTAGGAGGTTCAGACACAGTTGAGAACCGTGAAGAATTAAGGGCGTGAAGCTACGTGATTTGTGGCGGTAAGCAGGACTAGGAGGGTTGGACGGGCTGAAAGGGCAGACACCACACACTGTGCCCCCGAGAGTCCCACACCCTCGGGGTAACTTACACACATGTACAATGTTGTCAAACACTTGACGCTTCAAGTGGATACACGAGCTGCAGTTGCGCGTCTCTCATAAGCACTGCAAGGTACTAGGGGTAATATTACGAAGGATGCTGGCGCCAGGGAAGCCATATTTTTAAAATCGATAGCCGTTCGATCATCGATCCTTTGAAGATTGAGTAAACTTATAAAGAAACAAAAAATGATATAGATACCAGGTATTTGTGAATTTGTCGGGGTTCATAAAAATGAGTCATCAATGATACTAATGATAGAAAATAATTTTAATAATTTGCAGAATTATTATTTTTCAAAATATCTTTGACTCCCATATATATATATATATAGTTATTTATTTATCGTTACTCAAATTCAACTTCGTACACTCGACTGATCTTGTTTTCGTAAGTTCCCAACCTACGGGGAGGTCCTCTGGTGGATGCTGCAGGGTTTACGTGGGAAAACGAGTGGCTCTTGTCGAGTAGGATTTTGCGGGTCGTGATCTCGTTTAGATGAATGAGGGAATGGCGCCCGCCTACGGCTACCAACCTCTCTGTCCATTGAGGTCTCACGTAGTCCTGGTGCTGGCAAGGAGAGAGTAGCGAGAGAGAAAAGAAGGAATATGAAAGAGAAGTAGAAGAAGATTAACAAGATGGGAAAGCAAGAGGAAGAAGAAGAAGAAGAAGAAGAAGAAGGTGATGGTGGAGAATGAAGCAGAGAGAAGAGCCGACCACGACGGTCTGGTTTTAGTCTGGGTCTGGGTTGTTTCTGGTGTCGCGTTACCCTCGAGTCCACAAAGGATCGCGCAGGATCCTTATCTCTGTATCGCCTAACTTGTTAACATACCTAACCTGCCTACGAACCCCGGAGGATTCACCGGCACCTTAAGACAGCTCAATCTCCGGCACCCTTCTCTCTTTCTCTGCCATCGCCACCACCTTGGATTCTACTTTCTGCCTGATTCTCCCCACGACCTCATATCCACCTTCTTCATCCAACGAGTTTTAGTGGTGCCGCGTTAAGATAACGACCTTGTACGCATTTAGGCACGCATTCAGAGAATATCAAGGACCTGGGTATAGATCGACTATCTGCTAATGCACTGAGCGAAAAATCGAAGCGGCCAACGTACGGGCATGAATATTTATTACGTTTCAAATTTCAAAATTCACGCGCCCTCCAAACATTAACGGTCACCTCGGCTACAATCTGATTTATAGAGACTGTTTAATGGATCCACATAGAAAAAAGAGATATAACATATGTGTATATATATATGTATTTTGATAAGTTGAGAAAAATGTGTAATTCCATGATAACATTTTGTGGAAAAATTTTGCGTCTTTGTGCACGGTCGTTTTTGAAAGGAACAAGTGAAATAAATGTAGACTCGATAAAGAGAGTAAAAGAAAATTGTGCTCGTTAAAAGACCTACGTCTTATCCTGCGTCTCGTGTAAGTCATCCTTGGTGTATGCTAATCTCAACGGCGGACAACTCGTCGTCAATAAATTTCGAAAAAATATGCCCCAATTACCGAAATGACTCATCAAGTAATTGCGCATAAAACAAAGCACCCCCTCTGAGAGATCTTAACGGCGCGATAGTCCTCTAAGCTTTACATTCGGAGCACACACGGAACGCTCCGACACGCCGAATAACACACGCCGGAGATAAGACACACTTTTTTCCCAAGCGGCTTGGAACGATCAAACGAATTTATAACTTGCCTTCTGGAATTTGGGCAAATGGTTAACCGCTGGTAGCTCAATTTTTTTTAAATCTTTGAATTTACATTTTTCTCCCTGTTCTTTATACTGTCAGACTATCTGGATACCGGAATTATACATTGTATACGTGACTATCTAATTCAATTTAATCTTGGTTGATTATATATTTGGGGATTATTGATTACTATGTTTTACAAATTTGGATCATCGAATACTTGTTCGGTGAAGTAGAATTTAATACCGAAATGCCACCCTTTGTGTTTCGATTGTCACGAGAGATACGAGGGAAACGGATATACGAGAAGCAACAAGTGGGCAGTTGCCCCTGTACGATGGCAACCTCACAGGCAGGTATGATACAGCGGTTGTATGTATATAGGCGAAGTACATTTTTAACGAATAAGGCATAATTAAGTAAATGTTAGAAACACGACTATTGTTGAGATCAAATACAGTATAGATATAATAATAGTTTGAGATTTTGATAAAAAATGGAAAATTTATAAATAAAATAAAAATCTGCGAAATACATTTACAAGTTAATTACATATGTACAATTCTATTATAATAGACAAGAGCAATAAAGATTATATCAAAATTTAAAAAAAATGTTCTTACATAATTTTGAAGATCAGTAAAGAGTCTCCCCTGTGAGAAAAGAAGCAACTATCGAATGACAAACGACCGATAAAGTAGATTTCTGTATAAAAAATCTGAAAAAGCCATTATTAATCTAAAATCCCTGGGGCACTGTCTATATGACTGTCACTAAATTCAAAATATAATTTCCCCACGATCTCAATTATACGTATATCCGTGTCAATCGACTCCGGTCGAACGATCGAACGCGCGTCAGTAACGATATAATAAGAAACGCAACAAAACAGAATTAATATAATCTGATATATTTAGAACTAAGGCATTAAAGATCCGCTTAGAATCTTAAAGCACGTATATATAGGTATTCAACATTGTATAAAAGATTTGCACAGGGAGACACGACGGGGCAGTACATCACTGTGCAAGGGGTATAAATTAGATTCACGATAATATAATAAATTGCGTTGAATATATGTAAATGTCTCGCAAGTCTGCCACAGCACAGTATTTTATTCGCTTTGCGGCAAAACACGTATAACTACAGGATATATCACGAATACGGATGGGTAATAAACGATCAGCGGATAAACCAATCGGATGATTTAAAATTTGCTAAAAAAAAAAAATTAAAAAATCCTCGAACCAAAAATCCACAACTGCGTACAATGTATCAATTTATACACGTAGCTGCCCAGACTCCACCTTGAAAAAAAAAAAAAAACTCGTCAATAAATTCAACGGAATGGCGAAAAACCCTTTTAGTCTTACAATCTTTATAACCAGTCGGACAGTGGGAGGAGGTGGGAGGGCGAGGTAGGGACGTCACTGACATGAAAAAAAATTAAATTTTTAAAAAATTACATTTTATTGCTCCTTTACCCAGACATCCAGCTTTACTGTCATTTTGACAGCTGGACGTTATTTCTCGCCACTACTGTATCCACAGCATCCTCTTGCGTTAATCAAGAGATTATTGATAGTCGAGTGTGACAAGTAGTTTGTATCAAGAGACACCTGATAATTCTCTTTGACCCAAGGATTAAAACTAGAGTGAATATTTCGTTGGATGCAGTTTTAGAAAAGTGCACTGGCAGTATGCAAATACCGTGTGGGTTAACGAGTGTCGCGTTTAAGATGAGTTTTCGAGTTAATACGCAAAGATAACTGATGCCTGTATGGTTACGCAAGCACAAAAACAAATAAAATTGACAAATCCCACGAAGTATGCACGGAAGATTAATGCACTTCTTGGATCTGCATAATTTACATGCAAATAGACGGATTGAATGGTTACTCAAGAGGCGTCCTCGGTCAGCTTATATATATATATATATATACACGCGTGTATATTCGGGGACATAGAGTCAGGTATGTTTATCGGGTTAAATGTTCCGGGTGTAAATCGTCAATCACTCTAGATCGGAAACTGTTGTGATCTATAGGAGAATTGAAAAGCATAAGCTTAAGGATGGATGAAAATATTTTCCACGATGAAGAAAAGCATGGGTAAACTTTGAATAATTGGCATTACGAATTCTCGAATTGAATATTCGTTATTGGGTGCAAAATAATATTTATTCTTTGTATTTCCTTTTACAAAGGGTTACAAGACGATCGTCTCATCTCGGCAGGAGTATAAGAAATCCTCTGTTCCTACGTTCAGGGTCCCCACGTTCCTATGTTCCCGTGTGGCCGATCCTGTCTCCCTAGCGCGATTTTACGGGCAATAAAAATATTAGTAGGTGATACCTACTCTCCTCTCAGTGGGCATTCTCCTCGGGGATGGTCCTTTCTTGGCACTGTCGGGATCCTAAGGATTCTTCGACACGAAACGGATGCCGCTTTAGTCGAATGCATCTCTATATACCATGCCAAGAGTATAATTCACTTTTTTATGATTTGTGGAACGTCCTAGGTCCTGGCCACGTGTTCTTTTTATTTTTCGTGAAACGGGTAAACGATCTCTCGCACCTTTAATCCCGTCAGGGCGTGACAAAGAGTCTAAGATTTCATATTGGAATGCCGATCCACTCTTGTTTTCATCGATCCTGAAAGATCACCGACGGATAACTAAACTACCTACGTGTCGCTCATGGGATCAGGATCTGCGATCTTGTCGAGCGCGAAAATCAAAGGGAAACGTGGGTCTGCTTGTAATTATGAATGTTCCTTTGATTATAGGAGTCAGAATCAGTGAACGTGGACAGGTCGTAGGAGGGCACGAATTTAATTTGGGCCTCACGAACTTCAGCTAGACTGCCGCCCGGGGCCCAGTACGTGGGAACATGGCTGCTAGGATTGGTCCCCGCATGGGTGGCCGTCTGCACCACGTCCGTTCGTGTCCTTGGTCCTGGCCAAGATCACCAAGATCACCACAGCCCGTCTCTTGCGGTTGGTCCCTGTCGCGTCTAGGATCCTCTAAGATCATCAGGATCGAACGTTCCTTAAGCGTATCGGTATCATCGGCTGCTTCGATCCTCCTTGACTTTCTAATTAGCGACTCTCTTTCATCCTTTAATCCTTTAATCCTTAAGTGGACTCAGTCCTTGCTAACTGCTATCCCTACGATAACTGCCACTTCACGTGCCCCATGCGAATTCCTGATAATCCAGAAGCGTAATGATCGAAAAAGACAGCATTGATCTACAACAAGAAAAGGACAGCTGCTCTAGGGTAAACCGTGTAGGAAGACACGTATGAGAGTCACGTGCCACTGCGATATAAACGTAGGTGTCAAGAGTGTAGCAAGTCCAAGAAAAGAGGAATCCGTAAAGAGAGATCAGAAAGGAATCAGGCAGCCATTGAATCGTAGCCATCAGCTAAAACCAAATGCCAACGTACGGTCTACCATTCATTGAGATCCTACAATACTCGTAATGCTAATCCACATTTATAACCCCATAGGTAAAAGGTTGCCTTGGGGTAGCATTAAAAGAAATGACAATATACGTACATAAACGCGTAAGACCAAGGTACCAATCATATCGGTTTGCAAAATTGGGTTTCGCCATTGCCGATTAACATGCCTCTCCCTTCCCCTTGCCCTCGGTCCCCTTTAAGCCCATCAGCAAAAACAGGTTGCAGTCCAATAACTTGGCTCTCGTTTCATTTATTGTTGAGCTGCGCGTAGCTCATCTCGCTCACACGAAACAGCGTCAGGCACCCACCAATGGACCATCCATCCAAGATACAAGCTACGTTTCAACGTTAATGAGCAATCTCATTCCTGGAAAGTAACCTCGGGTAGAATTTACCATTCTGAAATTGGAGTTTGCGACTGCCCAGTCAAGGCGATACCATTTCGTATAATAATAAAGGAGCCAGAGATTCTCTTTGGGTTATCGTTTTACGGCGCGCATGCATGAAACGTATAGAGCGGACTCGTTATGTATGTACAACCCTGGCAGAGTGGCCTGCATTCCACTGGGGGTTTATTTGAATATCGGAGAGATCAGAAGAAGTGGTAGCCAGAGGACATGGATTTCCACAGAGAATCCTTCGTAGCCGACATGGAACCTTACTATTTCTTTCCCAACCTTTCGACCTCTTTTGTCTCATTGTCCGTCCGGCATAAAGATCCGTACCAGAGACTGAACAGGAGATTACGTGGTATTAAGTATATTGACAATTAACATACAGTCGGTACAAGCTCAAGTTTCGTCTATAGGATCGATAAACAGGATCGACAGGATAGGATCTCTCGATCATTTCTCTACGTCTACGTTACGTGGCGTTCGAATTAGCGTGGACAAATAGAGAAAACATCAGACTCGAACACTCGTACCGGAAGGCTGAAGTAGCAGGAGAAGCTCGTGTCTTCAAGTGTTACTATCTTCGCCGGTATCTTCCCATTGGCGGGTATCGAGATGGGCGTGAAGTATGTGACAAGTTAATAACCTCCTACCGATCAGATACAAGATTTTTTATCGTTCGTACTTGATTCTCTATACCAACCTTCACTACCGATCATCAGTACCCTACGCGAACTAGCCGATAATCCATACTGTTACCTTTTACGAGCTCTCAGCGATTTCAACGCGCGGTAAGAAGAGAAACGTTATATACACACCCTGTTATACAGACCATACACACAAGTAGCATTAGAAATATATTTCATTCTACACAGTAATTTCGTAGCATTATTATTCAGCAGCATTAAATATTTCTATTCCGTCAGTGCTACGGTCCCATAAGAAATCTATCTATCCGCAACGACCGTTACTCCCGTAATGAGGAAATTCGAAAGTTTCTGGAAACGAAAACGTTCCAGTTTTCTCATGGCTACTACAGTGGAAGGATGTTTTCGATGGGTTTTGGTGCGTCACAAAGGTAGCCAACTAATGACTCGTAAAGTCCGGTGCTCGCCGACGTCGAACAAAGAAGCCGAGCGATCGAAGAGACATAGGCAGCGGATAATTACAATCTGCGTGGACGAAGGGGGCCGCAGCCATGGATGGCGGAGTCCCTATGCCAGGAACGCGAAGCGTTGGTACATTGTCGGCGGGCGTCCTAAGATCTACGCCACGGGTTTACGCGCTTTCCGGGAAGCGGAGCTCGTTTTTCTAGTCGTTCGCCTCGCAGCCGAGTGGCCGCGCACCTCATCACCTAATGACCGTCCGCAGTGACAAATAAACTCGGACAGCTAGTTCCAGATGTTCGTGGCGTTGTTTTGCTCGTTTAGATAATTGTGTATCGATAGAGAGAACTCGCCTTGTGCTGCTTCGGACCAGTGATGCTGTGGATGCTGCCGATCCTGCTCTCACGCGGAGACCACCTGTACGTCCAGCACATTCTGTATCTACTAGCTATATACTGTATATGTATATATGTATATATATGTATATATATATAGAAAGGGTATCTACTTTACAGCAAGATCTTCAGGTGGAATTTTACCCGAGCTACGAATCTTGCCAGTAAGTTATGTACCCTTGACTTTTTTTTCATACGAGACTTGAGAAAATATAGGTGCGCAGAGGGGATGTCCAAGAGCGGCTACCCACTGCCCCAACCTTTTATATAGTCGCTAGAGAGCGAAGATTCTAACCGGTGCATTTTGGAATAATTTTCGTCCCTCGATCTTTATGCAGATCGGTAGCAAACATCTAGTCGGACCGGCTGATTGGTATGCCTGACGCTCGACGTTTCTCATCAGCTGAGATTTATCGTATGAAATTTGCTCTGCATTTTTATATTGATAATCGCACGTAAAAAACGTACAGATGGGGAGAGATTCGAGAATGTCGAGATGTATAGTATAGAGTAGAGTGCACTTGTGATATGCAGTGACGTCACTCAGTAAAAACACAGTGTGGGCAGAAGCAACGGGATTGCTTCAAAGATTCGTACGACTCTCTCCGAATTAATAAAAATCTCGATGATTTATATTTTTTATCAAGATAACCTCCATTTAATCTCTGGTAAAATTTCTCCTGAAACACTTTACGTAGGGTTTGACGTGAATTGAATTAGATTGTTTGGACATAGATTTTTCGATTTTTCATAAGATCATCCGTACCTTCGTTTCTTAGCGACTTCCCCATGAATAATCCAACTACCAACGTTACTTTTTATACTGTCGAATAATTCTTGCCAACACAATGCTACCCGAGTCTCACAGTGAGACGTACGAGAACCTGCGAGCGATATTAAGATGTTTGGAGAGTAAGCAGAGAATGACACCAAGCACCGCTTGGTGAGCACAACGCGTCTGTCACGTTGGTTCTGTCAGGTGGCTTTACGTGAACCGCCCACGGGAGTGTGTGGTAGACGTATGTACGTGTGGACGCGTCATAAATAAGTAGAAGAGACAGCTAGATCTTGGAAAAGAAGGAAAAGTAAAATTTGAGTGAGATAAATAATAAAGGAGGAATCATTGTATCCATAGGTATATAAAATCTCTTGCTAGTAGTCACCAACCGGTACTAGCCAGACGTAGCTGATGAGTTCAACGGTTTGACCCCTTTGGGATATCCGCGAGAATCACATAAAACCAACGGATAGTTCTGCGAGTTTTATACGTGGCGTAAGTAGACCAGAATAAGGCTGAGTACACAATGAGCGTGCAGTATACGTGAGACAAACAGAGATTGCTTATATACTGGTGTGTATGCCCACTAAGACCTGACGCAATGTTTGACTTTCGAGTGTACGTTTTAAAACCGATCCGCCATCTTGGAATATGTGGTTTGGAAAATTCATGGGATTTTCTCGGATCTCATTGGCAGGGTCATTAATTTTGATGACGATTATTCCTGAGGTTGTTAGTCATTTGTTTATAGGGTGATTAGATTATACTAGTAAGGTGGATCAGGACTGATAAGAATTTTTTTGCAGATGCAGTGCTTCAGTTTACACAGAATCCGATATGTAACCGAGATGTGGCAGTTGTCTTCAGAGAAAAGTCTTTTTATCTACCTATGACATAATCGCTGTCGAAGAATCAGCAACCTGCAGAATCGCAACCTTCGCCGGTGACTTCTCATTTCGTTGAGCTGTGACAAAAGCAAACTACGAGAAGTGTCCTCTTGACGGATTGAAGTATGAATTAATTTATGCGTCAAGTAGCTTCTTTATTCTTTTTAATATTTACACGATTCTTCAAATCAAACTTCCTCGTTCGAAATGATTTGTTGTTTCCAGCCAAGTTTTCCACACGCAGAAATTCAAATAGCGGCACACTTTTTACATAAGTCGTGTCTACTTGGTTTGATTAAATTATGAGATGTAGATCTCCTTGAGATTTGGACCCTGGACCAATATGGACCAACGTAACTGTCCCGGGTCAAGTTCAGCTCAGGGACTCAAGATACATAGTCCACCTCGTGCTATTTGACCGCGTGGTAGTTACGGTCAAAGTCGTTTAAAAAATCACGTGCGATGAACTCATAATCGAAATTTAAGAAAGATCGAGGCGCCGTGACAAGTCAGGAAGAATGAAGTGTTCCGGTTGGTAGCAGGAGAGATGCTGGAGCTAAGATGAAGCTTGGTGAGTCTGGGCGGTCTGCGTCAGCCTGGTGAAAGCAATAAGCATGATTCTAAAATTAACCTGGGTAATTAATATTTTCGGAGCGTGGAAAGGAAGAATCATTAAGTCACCAGAAGCCACAGTGACGGGTTACTATGTTGGTATCCATGCACGTTCTGATCTATGAGTCAGACCAATATGAATGGTACTTCTTCCAAAACCGCATGGACCCCAGCGAATCAATCTTACGTGAATCATTGGACAATGTTAATCCGACTTGGCTGACTGGATACGTACTGTAGCTACTTGAACGTCATGTATTGTACTGACAGTAGATAATTAAATTAAGCGGGGGTCAAAAATTCTTGCAGATGCTAGAGGGCTAGTTGTAGTACGTAGATCGTTTCCCTCCATTCTGATCACGCTTAGATCAGTTCTAATTTTACGAGTGATCGAGTCAGTCCCCCAGGGCACTGACAGATCTTGTTACCGACAGTCAGTCCACCGAGTCTACCGGATACTTGGTATCACGAGAATCGGTCGATTTTAGTACTATGTCTCAATTGGCTGAAGTTGATCGCACTTCAGCCAATTAAATTAACATCGCGGTCAACTCACGATTCAGTACCGTAATACAGTACCGATTTCCTAGAGAAGGTATTAAACTATATGTATGTATATATATGCTCGCACATAATGTAGTACCGATCGGATTCGATCGACTTTCCATCCCGTAGTGACGTCCACACTGTTGCTCGGTGCGTGATGGAATTTTACATGGGAATAACTGAGATACGATCTGTGGGATACAAACCGATCCTTTCCAACGATCAAAACGATTCATCTCCCGCGCGATCGTAAACGCGGTAGAATTGCGTGAAATTCTCATATATGTCCATAGGTGATTTTCGCCATCCACATAGCAATCGTAGACTCATATCGATTTATCGATCAGGTATACTGAGTTCGGTTGGACGTGTCTCCAGGTTGAACTGACGGGATATCCTGTCCTGGGCAGGATCTTGAATGAACCTGATATTAATTAATTAATTACACAACCTTGGAATATTAAACAAACTAATGGATTTGCAGTGTACGTCGGGCCAGTGGAGCATGTATTTGTCTCATGGATCGACAACCGTTGGAAGTCCGAATACAATGTGTGTAACGGTTGACGTCATTCGCCCAGGGCGACACGTGTTGCCAGCCAGTCTGGCTGGAACGGCCGATCGTAGCAGTGGTGATCCTTAAAAAAATTGACAATAGAAAAAAACAACTACCGATTCGGCGAAAGACAGTCAATTCGAACCCACTGATTCAGAGTCTATACTACCTGTCAAATATCACATTTGAAAACTGGTATAACAATAAGTCAAATTAACACGGTGCAAGAAGATGGATTTATCATAACTTTCATTACCATCTCATTAATCACACATATATTTTTCAATGTTCTTATAAAATATATTTTCTAACGATTTTTTCGCCTGGTACCGTGAAATGGTTAAGATTTTTAAAAAAGTGACGTTTGACATTAAATATTTTTTATATCTCAAAAGAGCACTGGGACTTATTCCATTGACAATTCAGCATCACTCACGTAGATAGATAAGATTGCACAATTCTTCTCGAGGTTGGCATAAGCCGTATGAGTCTTTAATGTCTACTACGACACGGATAGCGAGGGCGTGGTGGTCTCTCATTACATTAATGCTTCACTGGTACCATAGACGGGATACGTGTTACTTATTAGTTATTACACAGGTATGTGCCAATCGTGGAAACGGTTCTTGCCGGCGTAACTGCACGCTCCTCTTAAGATATATATTGAGGCTGCTAGTTAGGGGGACAAAAAAAATCAGTAAGAAAGTAGTCGGACTTGAATGACACGTAAGGCGTCTCCTCGGTTATTTCAATGAATTTAATGAGTCTTCGTGTCAATATTCTAAACGGACGTTTTTCTTCTTTTCTATACCACCGGAGGGATGAGTTTAGCTTATATGCATATATATGCATACGGGGAACAAAAGGCTTTGTAAATGCCAGTAGGGCAAGGAACAAGGAGAACTCGTGCTTGCGACATGCGCAGACGCGGGTCCGAGTGCCGATTGATAAATTCGATCAATGATTCATAAGTAGAAAACGCAGTCCCATTCATTGGCTTGTTAGTCCGGAATGAACGGAGTTGCCGGACTTGAAGGAACGTAACGGTCCATGAGAGACGATTCGATGATCAAAGGCTCCAGATTGTCTCGTGATGCTGGTCTCGTATTTAAAAAATTTTGACTCGAGTCAAGTGCAATTTTTGACTAGCTTAGTGATTAATTTGTAAAATTGATTGGAATTGTCGAAAATCGCTTTTTTGTTTTGACATTTTTTTATTCGGCCCCATAGGCGTATCGCGTGTATTCTGTACCCATAACTCAGCGCATTGAGTCAGTCCACATGTGGCCACATATGTCGCGCGATAAAAGCAGGAAGAGAAAGAGCTTTCATTTGTCGTGGAAGTGTTAATGGCGCGGCGTAAAAGTTCGCGACGACAATGCAACCGTAGCCACGTGTGGGCGCCGAAGATATGGGCCAGTTTGCATGTAAGACTTAAGCGCGCCGACGTTCTGCGATCATGTTCCCAGCGGGACGTGCGGTACCTGTGCTTGGAGAGGAAGAATCTCCAATTCCGTGGGTCTGCGGTTAAGGCAAATAAATATAGTGGAATCCAACAGTGAGAAGACGAATAGTCTGTCACAATTATTTCTATGTATATTTTTGGCGTCGTATCATTTAGAAAAGGCATGCGTGTCTTTCGATCCTTTCTACGTAGAATTAAACCACTACAATGCGTACCAGACAGATTAACACAGTAATGAAAATTTTGGAGTTAAATAAATTTTGGAAAAATCAATCATTTTAAATCGCACAAATTTTTTTTATTAATTTATCGTACACCGTGTACCATATACATGTATATAAATTCATGTAAAAGTATATTAAATTTCCATTACTTTTTTCGTATCCCAAAAGTGTACAGGTTTTATCTCCATTGAGATTGAATTCTTCAGTAGGTGGTTGCTCGCTTTCGCAATGGTCCATTATGGCTCTTTCACTCTTACTTTCTTCCCCGAAGACACGAAGAGGACAGAAGGAGACGAAGAGACTTGGGCCGTAGCATAACACGCGATTCCCGAGGAGCGACAATAGATCTACGTCCGCCCTCAGTACAGTGGAGAGACGGTGTTACTTCTGTCAGTTGACAGCGGACCGCCGGACGGTTGACATTGATTTAAACCCCGACGTAACGACCGTAGCTCCGTGGGAGTAGACGCATCAACGATTGACATCTTCATGATAGTCCAGATGTAGTCCAATTGGCCGAAGCAGACTCACCGATAGTACCAATAAGATAGTACGGTACGACAAGACTTTTCCCGGCAGGGAGCACGTGGGCTAATAGGCCATGTGATTCACCGGGCGAGAGTGCATTCAGATACATGCATATGTGGGGATATAAACACACGGGAAGATCGTAAAATTAAAGGAGTACTTGCTACTTATGTACTCCTAGGGTGTAAAGGATGTCCTCTGTACCCAAGTTCTGCTACTGTCTATTGAATTACCATTAGCCTGTCTATAATGAATTTTAAGTGAGGCGTCTCAGCGACGAGTAAACGAGTTTGCCACTTGGCCACTTGGTCGATCTCTCACAGCATCCATTGGTACATGGAACGCATCCTCATTCCAGTAGGGGATAGACGCTAAAGGGTTATAATCACCAGAGTCCAGTGTACCTAACACGTATGTAAAAGAGCGTCCTGGTAATAATTGCTCGTAGGTCTCGTAATCCTTGAGTCCTCGAAAAGATCTCCTTCCATCGAGGCGTAGTTTGAATAGCGAGAGGCGTACACGGAATCCGCACACGCACTTACATCCCGTGCGTGCGTGTAGGCGTGCGTCGGCTTCGGAACAGACTAAAGTCCGTATGATGCGGAATAAGCTATACACGCCAAGGTACTAATTACACGGGTAATTTCGTTTTCAGCCAAGATGGAGAATCGAGCGTGTAACTGCCTGTGGGATAAACGTACTGTTTCCTGTAGAGAATAAGGGAAAAATCAATAATCCAATTTTCAATCAGAAATTTCATATTGATTTTAATAAAGATCAAAATAATCGATCAGCTTCTCATAGGATGCTGATGATAATTCAATAATTCCTATTTGTGTCAAATAATCGATTATTATCACATTTATTTTTCTGATCTAATTCGTTCTGGCTTACACCTGGTGCCGCGTCACAGTGGCTTAAGCTTGTTCCTGGCGTAGGCGTGCAGACGGAGATGCACCAGTGGGGCGAATACGAGGATGGCTCGAGCCGCCGGTTCACCGACAACGGGTTCGCCAAACGTCACGGATGAGTCCAGGACCAAGAAACAGAACACCTGAGCCTTCCTTCCACCTCCTGGACCCTTCTTCATCTTCTATGGACTCTCCTCTCCTTTTCTCCCTTCTTACATGGCTCCGAGGAAGGATGGCTTTGCACTAACTCACCCACGTGGGAAGCGCATTTCCGAACTCTCTCGTCATCGACCCTTTTAGCTGTTAGCTCGACGCCGCCTTAGGACTTTGCAAGCTCAGATGCACAAGCTCCTCTTTTACGCGATGATCATTGTATTTTGTGAAATAATTTTAGCTTTGGGTAAAATTGAGATTTTGTAGGGAGAAATATACCCGTGATTTTTTCAATGTATACCGAGAGTCATTAGTCGTTGGGAAATTACAGAGTTTTGTAATTTTTTAAAGGAATATGCTAATACGGTGAGAAATGGTGAAAGGATTCATTAAGATATTATTGAGTGTTTCAAGGTGCCTCGGGTAAGAGTGCCTTTAGGATAATTACGAAAAAACAATTAGTAATTCTATGTACGGTATAGGTCATGAATTTTTACAAGGTCTCATAGCTATGCTCGAAAATCATCATGTAATTTCAAAATCGTTCTTGTATATTCCCCGTAGCAAACATTCGTATTATCATTTACCTCTAATCAGCCAAAAAGTCTGAATCCTCTCGTTGTAGTCTGATCGACTTCCGCTTCGCCGAAACAGGTGGAAAGAGTGATAAGGTCAGACAGTAACCAGACATAAGTTTACTCCTACACCTAAGAAGCAGGAACTACTGATATGATAAAAAAAAGTATTATTTTAGAACATTGTCAAAATTCTTCACTGCCGTTCACTTCCGGTACTTTGTATTTCTTCGTTTCCTATTTTTATATCCGAAGTTTATTTTCATTTGATCCGTAATTGTAATTCAATTAATAACGCACAGTGCCTTGACAATCTTATTTACTACTTGTTGCTCTTATCTTATTTATTTATGTCACAAGTGAAATTGGATACGATGCCTTTTCATTCTAATGACGTGACATTCGTCGATAAGCTAGAGGATAAAAATGTCCAACAAGTGACAAAGAGTCACGTTCTGATTTTTGTCTTCTTCATCATCAAAGCAAATAGTGAGTAGGTAGGTAAATACGTACCTGACTGATAATCAAGATGGAATCGACACATCGCCTTAACCTCACTAAGTTCGCAAATTATCATCGTGTTTACGTTCGTGATATCGCGGCAGATCAATATGAATCAGCAAGTCTCGAGTGGCCTCACAATCAGGTACTCGTGGGTGGTAACGATTCAGTATCGACTTGCCAGACGGGCGAAGCAATTGAAATAGGTAGTTCAGACGTCGACCTTAACTTGCTAATAAAACCAGTAATTTAAAGAAGGACGTTCGATTAAAAGAATTTCAAGCTAACCTAACCTAACAATATCGTTTGAAATGGAAAAAAAAATTAGATCATAAACTACAAGAAAAACGTATATGTATGTATATAATATACAATAATATTTATAAACGACACAAATAATTGATTCAATGTTAATTAAACAATGCTAACCAAATACACCAAGATGATTAGTTTCACATTTTCCCGGTAGAGGATCGATCTACGTGGAATCCCATTTTCGGGCGCGATGACCGACAGTCACTTTTCCTTTGTTCAACTCGCGAATTCGATAGCCTGAATATGCGTTATAGAAGTCGCAGACACGTTCATGTTTTACCGAGAAGTAACCGGATACTGAGATAAGATGTACAGAGCTTCTCCCTTGTGCGAATTGAAGTTAACCGAGAAAGCCATAAGGAATGGCAAGGAGGTTAGACGGGAAACATATCAAAGTCCCATAGCTGTGCAGGTCGCGGTGGTCTTCGGAAGGTGATATATATAAATATATATAATATGGCTTAAGGCTATTAACGAATTATACATTTTTTCGTTCTACGCCACTGAACTCGGTAATAACGTTTTCTGAAGTATGCGCCAACGCAGCCTATTTCATATCGTACGTGGTAGCTTAAGCGTACAGCATAGGTACCCATACTAAATACGTATATAGAAATGACGGTGGGTTCTCGTTCTCACAGTTATCCATATCAACTCCCAGTAGTTTTGTCATTCTTCCAACAACGCAATAAAGTAACCTATCTATATTTTGTCGAATAACACAATTTTTTTTAATCCCTTCCTGAAGCACAGCACATATATACTACGTCTTGAGAGCCGATATACATAACCAGAGAGAAAAGCCTGAGGCGCTGAGCAGTTAAGCGTGCGCATACGTAGCACGCAAACGCACGTGTAACTCGCAGGAACGCTTATTGGTTGCCAATCTCATAGGTTTTTGCCCATAAGAGAAATTCACTTGAGCAGAGGTGTGGTACCAGTTTGTAAACTAGATTTATGGCGAGACCGCCTTGAAATTATTGTCACGCGTGCGTATCAGCCAGCCACGTATGATTAGCGAGATATTTTTCTTCCATCTTCATAGACAAGCTGACAGGACAATCGAATGAGATTTTCGTTTCTCCAAGATCAGGAATAAAAATTCTTAATGGATATTTCATACAATGAATTTATATATGTATGCTTGTTTTTCCTGTGTCTAACATACAAAAAAGCTATAGTGATTTAGGTCGCCGGAGGATAGTCCGATAAATTAACCTATGCAAATTGGATATGGGAGTTTCAGGTACCGTTGTAGCAGCCACAGTCTGCAAAATGTGATTCTCTGAATGAGGTATCGCTGTGTATATGACAATAAAAAACAATTTTTTCCAGAATTCCACATTTCGCAACGGCAGACATACCTGTGCCTGTAATAGGAACTCAGACGAGGATCACGTGGACCAGCGGACTATAGGATATTTTTCTCGCATTGTAGCGACTCGCGTTGATAGATATAATTATATCGTATCGACAGCAGGCGTGCCTGACCTGCGCAACGCGCTCACCGGCGCAACTCTGTGATTTACAGTTGCGCCGCTTGAATTAAATGCAATTAAGTCGCAGTAAATTACGCACGTCCCCGACGAAGACTGACGATAAATCAGGAGCGTGTTTGCCTTTGCCCGGTAATTGTAAAAATTCATGCCCTCTCGGTTCGCAGTGCCCACCGTTTATATTCCAGGGGTTATTTTATATTTTCTATATATACGTATATATACTAGATATAGAATTGTGCATTGCGATACTCCTCCCTCTTGATCAACAAGCACTGAACAACAAGTCCATAAGCAATACCTCTGTCTTAGCCCGAGGAACGTGTTTATTAATCCGTTCAATTGATATTGCATAGAGTCAACGTTCTCATACGTTAACCCTTTTCTGTAGTCTGTGTCTACAGGGTTATTCATTACAAACGCAATACCTGAAGGCGGTTTTACCATAGAAGTCAAATGGACAGGTTAACTTCAGCTGATATGTTTGCACTGAATAACCCTGTATATATACAGTGCTGATACAGTAAAGCAATGCATTTATACTACTCGTATAGGCAATCTATCTGCCTGTACATTCCTTGTGTAAAAGGTTCAACATTTCGTGTATACCTATATATAGGATCATACGAAAAGGTTGATCAGGATTACTTCGATAGGTAGCAATGTACAACATAGGCGCTCCTATATACAAGATCAATGATTGTCGCCGGTGCGTGTAAGATGTTAATGACGATGACGTCACGGTTAGCAGGTTAATGAGGTCGCGTGGGCGACTGTCGGCAGTTAGGAACGAGCGTATCCAGCTCATCCTCCAGTATTGCTCTTTCTCTCTTAGAGGATTCAACTAGTAGTTTCTTCACTCCTCTCTCCTTTATCACCCTCTCTCTCTCTCTCTCATATGGTTATATACTTGCCGGTCCTGGAGCATCATTTACATATCTCTGTATCAATGCTACCTTGCTTCACCCGCCGCATATTTTCTCGGATGCACAGCGGTTCACATTTCGCGATTGAACCTGGGAATTTTGATGTCAGAACACGTATGCAATTCCGGGATGCATTGTTAATGAAAATATTTGTTGGATTGTTGAAAAAAATTGGACAATTCTTTTATATGGGTTTTTTATTAAGATCCGTTAATTCGCAAGGTATCATGGGTAGTTCGTGATTGTTAGACGTGCAATTGTTTTTTTCATAAGGATTTAATTGATTTCTGATACGGGGGTTGAGATCCTGTACAACCATCATAGATTCCATCGACCTCGAGTGCTTCCCTTCATTAATTCCGAGATCCCCATCCATGGTGCACGCCCGGTAATAACCACAGGTATACCGTTGCCCTGCAGCCTGCATACCTTGAGCCCAAAGCGCATCCTGGCCGAGTGCTATTGAGCTGCAGGACTCTATCGAGACACAGCATCCCTGGACCATTACTTGGATCTCTTATTTCGCATCTTTGGTATACTTAGGGATTCGTCGTGCTAGCACGTATTCTTGTACCGAGGTCATCTGGACATGATATCCTAGTAGAATACTCAGGGTATTGATAAGAGCCAAGAGAAATAGAAAGCTCGAGCTTAACATGAATAACTCGGAGATCAGCCTTGACGCGTGAAAATGTTTATACGCTCGGTTTAAGTGTTTATACGCATCTTTGCTTCTTGTGGGCGGAGTAACATATCCGAGCAGCTTTGCTGCGTGTGGATTAAGGTAAATAAATTAATGCAGAACTAACGTATATCGTTCTGATGTGTTTTATCGGTCGTGATTGTATAATCAATTTGATTATGATTTTATTGATCGTCCAATATTTTCATATTTATTACGGACTGATTTAATTGTTGCTTTTATTTATTATCATACATGTATGCAGCTACTAACGATTTTATCAACTAGTCATTATGTTACGATGCTAATTACGTGACAAAGTCGACTCGATACACGATCGATTATGTGTCGTTTCAACACACCTTATATCGCCTCGGGCAATTTGCAGCTCACGATTTTACTCTCGTTCTTCATGGAATGTCGAGGAGTATGGAAAATCAATATTGCGCCTATTTTCGCACGATATAACAACGACATTGATCAATTTTTTATACATTATTTTATTCGCAAGTGATTTTACATTACAGCTTTCTCCGATTATCCAGGAGTGCCGGAAGTCATTATCGTACACAGATACACCTTTACCTGTATACCTTTACTTGTATACCTCGTGAGTCACAATTTGTTTGGTACTGAAACTGCAACTGCAATTGCAACGCAGAAACTGCACTGTTGACACAGAGAGAAATCGAGCATTGTATTAATTAATCAACGTTCGAAATGATCCACCTGATTGGTTGCGCAGCTAGCGATGACGTCAGGTTGAATTTCACTCGATCACTACCTCAGAACTTTCCTTAGCAAAACTGATGACACTGTACGACGATTTCATGAATGAAATTTTAGTAAACCACGTACACCGCACGTAGTGCCTGTAGGAATCAGGATATCGAATTGCACAAGATGATCGATAACGTTCAATTCGATTTTATGACTGCAAGGTAAGAGGGAATTCACCTATCTTGAAATCATTAAATAATGAAATGACTCTTGTGTATTCCTATTGTTCGATACTGCTATTATTAGTCTGTAAGAGAAATCCTGGTCTTCCCTAAGACGTCATTGGCCAATGATTCGCATGTCAGTTCTTAGGAGCGTCATTCACTTTCGAAGGATAACACGTATGTACCAATGAGAAACATATAAGAAACGATATATATATATATATATATATACATACTTAGAAATATATATATACATTTTCCCATGTGAATTATTTAAAAATCATTTACCATACTTATTTATAACACCGTACAACAACCTACTAATAAATAACGTGCTGCCGTTTACGCCATCCCTTTAGCAAGTCCCTGCGTAATTTCCCATCCTGACATTCTGCCTCGTTAAAATCATTTATTCCGACATGATCGAGCAGGAGCTTGGATCGTTGAAAAACTCACGATCTCGCACGTGTTTCACACCGTAGGCGTTAAAGTCGATCCAGACCATTTGTAATACTTGTACATCCTGTAGATTCGCGTAATTTGTGATTTCTAAGGAAACAAAAAAAAAATGATACACGACATAATACACGTACCGAGACAAGAGTTCTCAACTCGATAAACATTCTCTTAGCGTGCTTCGATCAGTGTGTGTAAGAGAAAAAATATTACAAGCCAGGATTTCACGTGTAGATACAAGGAGAAAAGTTGCGAACCCTCGTTAGCGGCTTCTCGTTCACGAAGGGATCGAGCGTCTTTGTTCTGTTGCCGGTTTATTTAAATACACATTAATATTTAATACCCGAAGAGTGTTTAAGTGGGAGTTGCTCGCCAACCCGTGAGTCCTATGTAATTATACTGGCAGCCCACACTCACAAGGGGCGCAACGAAGCTTGGCACGAAATTGTAATACCCTAAAAGTAAAAACGCCATATGAGAATCCTGTAGTAAAATATGGTAAAAGGTATGAAAATTATTTTGAACGTTAGATCAATACGAAGATATATTTTTATCGTGTTGGACTGTTAGACAATGTCTATAAATAGATATATATATAAAATTAATTTATTTTCAAGGACATTTTTGTCGTCTTTTTCTATTACGTGAATACACGCCTGTATGATATACCTCATTGGGAAGTCATGTTGTCATTACATTAAACGGATCCTCGAAGCATGACAGTTTCGTTAATTACTACCGCGTTAACGAGCCGAGTAAATTGTCAGCGATCCGAGAGAGGCTGGAACGCGGAACAGGACCGAGGTACTAGGATGCTTTAAAAATGGCGATAGTTCAGGGTGGAAAGCGAGGATAATTGCAATGAGTGAAGGGAGAAGTGTCCATTGTTTGTTCGGTGTGGAAGTCATAGTGAGAATTAGTAAGAGAAGTACATATAGTATATAGGTATATATGAGTAAAATGTCACGTGGAATTGAGGTGACTCTATTCCTGTATGACAAAGCCACGTAAGTCGTAAATTGTCACAGTGTCTAATATAGTATCTTTGTTATTTACGAGAATAGGATTTCGTTTTGTTTCGATTGGCACACCTTTCGGGGATTCCGGGTAAGACGTAATCGAGATTAGTGCAGTTATCTTAAGATTCATTGGTTATTATAAATAAATTGACTTTTTGTTTATAAAGAGTTGTCATTAGTATTTGCAATTAGTGTTTGCACTAATAAAGAATGACTAACGGTGAGACTATAGGAATCCCCCACGAAGTTACGTACTAAACCCTGGTATTTGAATGTGCTAAAAAAAAAACGTGTACCCAGCATATATATAGATATAGTACTTGGTAGCGAAATTGGCAAATTTTTCGCAAATTTCTCACGAGTAATCATTATTTCGAAGATTAACCAAAAAAAATACATATGTGGAATTTCGCGACCGGGCGAAAGGGGCCTTAAGGGAAGATACAGAAAAGATCGGCGGAGCCGTATAATTTGCGAGGCTTCTCGGACGATCATATATCATTTACAGAACTTATAAATTCATTATTTCAAAATTATCATAATGCATTTGCAAAAATGCCATCACGAGCTGTTCCCCTTCAATACATCGCCGCCTTTGAGAGCATTGCGAAAGTCGACCGCTTTTAAAATTGCGAATGCCCATCATCCTATTTGCAGTAATATATATATATATTCGATTTCAACTGTTTCTCATATGATCACATATGAGCGTATCTCCCGATTTCTGCATCCGCAACGAAACGATCTTCCGCTTCGTCCCATCGAAGTCCTTCAGGTTTTACAATCTCACGGATACGTTTCCTCACGTTCTACGTTCACGTTGCCAAATGGAATTAATTTGTTCCGCGCGCCGCGCAGCCTATTGGTTTATTAGACTCGTAAAGCTTTAACGTGCGTTTTATAGAGATTGAGATGGGATATACGCTACATAACGTTGCATAGGTAGAACGGAACTTATAGCGATGCCCACCAGGTTTTACGAGTGGGTCGCGAGAATTAAACGACCGTTAAAATTTCGATTTGAAACCACAAAGAGATATTTTTCCAAATAAAACAAAAGTTTTTCGCCACGGAGAAATTCCAGTCTGCCTATATTGTCTAAGTTCATTGACGTTCCCCATGGTTTTTCTAACGGTACAACATTGTAATGTCTTTTCTATTCTTTAATAGTTCCATAAATTGATATGCAGCGTCTATCGGTTTTGTATTATAGACAAATTTGCATGCATTCATAAACCCTATTATCTGCTTCCACATGCACGTGTGTACTCTAGAATGTATAAACGGAAAATCATTTTTTCACCATACGTTACAACGTTGCCATGACAGTTTCGATTTCGTATACGTGCAGTCGGATAATATAAAAACCAAAAAAAATTTCAATAAAATTCCCATGAGTTTGTCTACGATCCAAAAAATCTAATGTTAAATTTCCAGGAAGAAAAGGCGCCAAAGTTTTGACGTACGAAATCAGCCAACGGTTCATCCTGTTAACAAGATCACAAGTGCCTAACGGATCGCGCAGATTATGTCAGCGACGGTTGTGCTTTTTCCTTTTATGGTATTATAACAATCCGACCAAGCACATTCTCCGAAGGTCCGTCTTATTTAAGACAAATATTTAGACTGTTCGCGAACGTGTTTCGCTACGTCATAGAATACGTTGTCGAGTTAGTGACGCAACGAGGCATCGTCGTTAGATAAGCCAACGATTTGTAAAAGAAAAAAGAAAATTACCAACAGATGTTTCTGTACTAAACTCGTGAACCCAGTAGACGTCATATTGGACCCGGTTGGTATCAGTGCCCAAAGCACTGTAAGTCACGTATGTTACGTATATAGAAAAATAACTGGTGTTTATAGAAGCAGAAGATCAGTGCCACGGACAATGTCAATCGGTAAGATGAGTCAAGGCTCGCGAGAGACTCCTAAGAGATGAAATGTTTAACCCCAGGTTAATGGTTCTGCTGTCTCATTATTAATTGCCGTGAGTGACCCAGTTTAGTCATGTAATTGGTCCATCGGTATTGGACCTAATTGTTATGCCGCTCGATTAATACGAGCCATTAAACATCGAGTATGGCCACGTCCGAATGACAGCTGATACCGGTGGCATCCATTGGTAGTCATCATATTTTTCATAGTTGCCAGATAACGTACGTAGACCGGTTTCATCCTGTGAGATAAGATAGTTGAAGCTTTTGGTCCGTATTCATCATAAACCTGGAACGTAAGTATAAATAGATACAGTAATCATCGGGTTGACTATTTGGTTCCCTGTTTGGTTGACTATGTATGTATGTAGTTCAGGATGGGTATACTTGGCTTCAAGTTTATCACCCAAGTACATTTGTGATTCAATAGACCTCAACAACTGATATTGTTCTTGTGTTAAAAACAGTCCCTACTATACCTACCGCGTATCTAATTGCTAATACACCTGTACATAATGACTTGGGGAATTCCAAAATCCTGTTGCTGATGTAACCAGTCATGCTCAATCGTTGATTTGTTCGCTGCCAATCACGGAGCAAGTAATCTAGACCAGCAACCTCAGAGTAGTCAGAATTCATAGTTTGTACGTAACAGAGAAGGTATGTACGTCAGTGAATGTTTCAGGGCTGACACTTGATTGTCCACACCTGTCCTATATTTTGTATGGTATCAGAGTCTCGTTCAGGGTTTGGGACTGTAGTGTGAAAGCATAAAAAAATGTCAAAAAATGCAAAAAAAATTGTCAAATTGGGACTTGACTATCGGTATCACGTGTATCTGATTATCGAGGATGAGCAATATTGTAGGGAAGAGTCGAATGGGACCGTTTAAAAAAATGGGCCTCACTGGCTATGCTATATAGGAATGCATGAAAATGGAGCTGACTCATCCAACGACTGCTATACGTTCTACTTAGCATTTTGAACTCGTACTATTCCATAGGACAGGTGTAACTCGCGGTTCGATTGACAATGCGATGACCAATATATCAACAGATGGAATTTTAAGCATGATTTATATAATCGAGCTGTCTGACATATGGTTATAAATATGAAGTAAACGTATCAACTGGATATGATCGTCAGGGTCGAGGTCGAACAAGATACATATGGTACTTTTTACCGTAAGAGAAAACTCCTTTCTCTGGTATTTCATATACAGGGTGTCACACGTGGAATTGATAAGACCACGTCATTCATCGAGTACAATGATTCTAATGATACTATATAAATGAATAGAGCCGATGATTGATTGATTAGCTATGAGTTACGCAATGGGATCACACGACGTGTCAACTATGGTAGTACGAATAAAATTTGAAATATCGATGACGCCTGGTGATATCATTGTCATCGTTATCAATATTGGATACCAGTTAAGCATCGATCTGCATTCAAAAGTCTTGAGCTGTCGCGCGTACATAACTGTACGCAAGTACAGACAGAAACGTACACGGAAGAGAAAGTACGCAATCGCCATGACATCATCGATATCATGGTCATGGTCCCCATAGGAAGTAACTAGATCAAAAATCAGCATTAAAAGTGGGCCTTGTTTTAAATTAAATCTACGTGGATATGATTTAATGAAAAATTTCGTTAATTTATTCATTCGCAAATATTGTCACGCCATAGTCAATAAGTTTACATCCAATGACCCGGTACTGACACTTACCTGATGACTATTAAAAGATGAATGATACACGGTCTAAAATTACAATCTGACTCTATCGATCTCTATGGATCAATATTGTCACGTTGGCAACACTAAAAAAAAAATTCCTTAAAAAAACGTCAATTTGTCCATTGCAACATAGACCCGGTATCACCATCCTCGATTATATTCCAAGTCCTTTCTAATCCTCTGATACTGGTAAAAGCCGGCATTTTCTTATTTGACCAATATATCCCACGATCATGGTAATTGAGAATTTTTAATCCAAGCCCGTGTAATAACGTAGGTACAAAATATAAGAACTACCGTCATACCTTAATCCATGAATATTGGACATACTGAAGTTACGCCTAGAAGATTGCGTGTGTGAACGCCGTCCAATGACTGTGCTGTAGTTATATATATATATATACTGTACACTCTGTATACAGTATACCGGCTGCTTAGAATACGATTAAGAAAGCGTATCGTAGAGAATCAAGCAGTTGAGAAGATGGACGATCGTTGCTGAAATTAAGGGGCATTTTGGTGCATACAAATGGGACAGGCGAACGGCAGGCCGCCATCACGTAGAGCACGTAGGACTACAATATATAAGTATATGGTGGTTCTGGTCAGTAGAGACTCGGGACACGAGTCGAGCACGGACTCACCCGATTCTCCACGTGCTCGGAGCACGTCAATGACGTCACATGTGCTTGGGAGGCTCGACTAACTCGTGCCAAACGGGCCCCGAGGGGCCCCTCGTGCTTTGATCGATAGATACCAGAGAGATAACGAGATTGGAGCATGGCAGAAAACGAGGGAGCACGTCTTTGGATTACCTTGACATTAGTATATATATATATATTACATATGTACAACTGATGCATCTCCGTGTTGAATTCGACCGCAAGGATGCTGTAAGGATTATTTAAAAAGCTTTGTGGATAATCTATTAATATGATATTATAAATAATTATCATTGATCATTATTCAATTAACTGTTTGTACCTGTGACTCAACAGGGAGTCTCTTGGGTTTTCACTATACGCTAAAGTCTCATCAGCTGTTCTCACAATGGGACCCATGTTTCCCATGTCAAAGGTCCTGATTTTTTGTACCTTGATCTTGTAACGTTATTATAGCCGTACATACAAGTACGGTACATCGGGAAAGTTCGTTAATCTTGAATGGATCTTCAAGGAAGATCCTGGTCCAGGTACCGGTATATACTCCTGGTTACCCAGTTACCTCCTATCCAACGCAACCCAATCCCAACCTACCCTACTCCTCCGCGAGAGCAACCAGTCATTCGAACTTTAATGACTCTCGCTCACCTCCCATCTGGCAGCGAACAATGGGACACACTGTCAGTGACGTCACTGGATACATCGAACCGTACCTTCTATGGGTCTGAGGTTGGGAGTTCACAGTATACAGACTTAACCTATAATAACGCAATAGGCTACATGACAAAAGTCACGAATCATTATCATTGGTATCAACTTGATGCTAATTATCATACTATATATATATATATATATACCTCATCCGTAGTTTTTTTTTCTTTCGACAAATCCCAAGACTGGCCTACGAGTCGTGCTACACGTACGACACTGTAGTTATCTGTAAACCAGTAATTGCGCAAGCGTCTGTAGTCGTGACACGTATCAGTTAAAATGCATTTTCGATCGAGTATCGTCTTGATGAGATTAAAGACTAGAAATCCCGAAGGTCTCTCATCTTGATTTATCCAAAGCTGGAGATTGCTATTCTATTGGTACCATATGTATGTACAGTGTATATCCAATTCTTGCTCGACAATTCCTCGAGAACCGACTGAACTTGCGTACCTTAAAAACCGAACGGATCTCGCTCGGAGGCCAGGAGTCTCGTAAGAGACTCTGTTACCCTCGTTAGGGAACTCGACGTGGAAAGGTAATTGATACTTTCATAACCTGGCAGCATTCCCACCTGCAAATAGTTGAGTTTTTTTACCACAGCCTCATTAGAGGTGACAATAAGTAGTTAGCCGTTTCCAGGTAGCTGTCGTGGAACGTCGGCGCTGAAGAACTTTGTACTGGAATTGCAAACGATCCCGATTCTTCCTATCTCCATCTACGCACACAGGCACTCGGTAGGCGAGAGTGAGAGAGAAATAATAAACGATTGGACAAACAGACAGACTCACTGTATATATCTGATCGGTCTGCAGTCTTACCAACCCCTGTAACTTATATACTGAATAAATAGCCAGGAATCAGTTCATAAATCAGTAATGAAAACTTGACGTTTGTTACGACTGACTTGTTTTACTTGCTCGCAAAACGTCCATTGGGGAATCCTGGACTGGGATTCCTGACTATTGATTCGAAATATTCCTATAAAGTATTCCCGGCTGATCGAATCTATTCGGTGGGATCCTGTTGCGGTTTTCTATTGTGTCTTAGGATCTGTCAGGATCTATAGGGTGTATCCTAGTTTGAATTTATCTAGAAGGCATTGCCTCGTGCTTTTATACGATATACGAGTTCTGTATTGTCGATCTATCGATTTTGATAATAGTCAACGGAAATGCCATTCGCATTTCGGTCGAGTGACGTAACGTTCAATTACCAATTGGTTGTGCCAGATGAGTATTGTGTCTTGCGGTTTGATCATTCTAGTGGCTCTTGAGATTTTGTCATACATTTGACTGTACGATGACGTAATATATTCCAGGAAAGGAACGATTATAAAATTCCATACGTTATTATCTTCTGATAAATCATTTTATTTTTTTTAATCTCTTCCATTTTTTGGCAATTTTTATTATTCGTACATATATACATATTTTGTACTCGGTAATCGGTACTTTACTCGTAATCTTAAATAACTCGTTAATCACTCGTTCGTAACTTCGCTAATGTCACTGCTGGGAGCTTGTCGTATTTTTTCTGTACTTCGTATTATATACTTCCGTAAGGATTGAGCAATACTTCTTAGGCACCCAAACGGTCTTGGCTTATGTAAGTCACGGATACGCGTAAGTGTTTACAAATTAGCAAAGGTGCGTGTATCGTGTGCCGCAGTGGACTAATGATGGTAATTGCAGAGAGCAACTGTCGCACGGATATACTGGGATGTATCTTCGTCATGGTTCAGCTCCTGTCAACCTGTCCGGCACGTTCACAACATCTTAACCCATTTAGAGTAACCGCGAGTGCTATGGCGTAGTATATTAGCCTGTACATAAATAGACTGTTCCGAGGGAGGTTATTATTGGAATTTTGAAAATTAAATTTTTTGTGTATATTTAATTTTTTTGTTAGTCCGACTAAAAGATGATAATGAAATATGAGATTTATATAGTATGTGTATATATACAGAATATATATATGTAATATAGCCACGTGTTATGTGTATAGAGGATAGTTTGTTCCTTTGGTGTTAATTTTATGTTTTTTGGGAAATTTTTTTACTGTACTATTCGTGCTTGTTTTTTTCCCTGCTTTAGGTATTTGGTTCCATGAATTCCCACGGGTAGTGCGGAAATGAAGTCACTGCAAAGATTCGCTCTGACTTTCATTCAAATACTAATAGGCTAGTAGGGTAGCCGATAGTTTTCTAAGAAGAAAGTCACTCGGTCACAATGGTCCACGCTGCGGGATATCCAGACGTAGATTTTCTGGGATAGAAGTTTAAGAAGACGAAAGCAGCATCCCGAATCCGTGCGCGATCAGATAAGAAGATGCGTCTGTGAAAACCGACGGATTCCACGTGTTGGGTTCGCACGCTTTTCTCTCGGGTGTCAGTGCGGCTGATCTCGGTGGTCTCGCTCTACCCATAGAGAGAGAGAGAGAGAGAGAGAGACAAGGAGAGAAAAAGAAAATGCAAAAAATACCTGTAGGTCTACTGTGTCCCTTTTTGAGAAATAACGGAGTTTGCCTGTTCCTCGTTGTACAGTACATGAGAAAGATGTTCGTAACGTCATTTTTGTAACATACAATCGTAGAGTGGTAGTTTGCTAAAAAAAATTTCATGAAATCTACGTGACATAATTAATCTGTACTCCGACTGTACTCACAGCCATGTGTTCGTGCACTGAATTAATTAATTAACTTTCCAAATGGACACAGACAAGATTAACACCTCGAGATCAATTTACGCACGCCTTCGATCCGCGGGTCCTTGGCGCGTGTTACCAGAACCAGTTCCGTGACGAACGGTCGGTTGGGTTTTTATTTTTTTTATTTTTCTTGGCCGTCCAATTACGCGGCAGCACATGGCGAATAAATGTCTAAAATAAATCTGTTGATTAGGGAAGATTCGTAATGTATTCTTTATTGATGTAATACATTGTTATTATATACCAACAAAATTTACTCATTTCCTTAGCGTAGGAAATCAGCGAGGAACCTTGTGGTTTGCGACTTCAGAGAGATAATATTGAATATAGGACTTTCGTGAAATCCGCTTTTTATTACGTCAGCTTTGTGCGTACACGACCTTTTCTTTCATTCAGATACGGATCTGTCTACTTGACAATTTAAGCAGCTTTCGTTCCGTAACGAAATTACGCATGAGCCTGATCCATATGTGTGGATATAATTTTTATGAATTTTTCCTTTTATTAAAAAAAATGGCAAATATACCACCGCAAAAGAATTACATGTATGACTGTCTATGTGATTCGTCGCCAACTAACCAGACGATGAATCAACTGTAAAACTTTTTCAAGGAGCCCTAGCGAATCCTGTGACGTAGCAAACATCCGTCCTGTGTATCTCGACAAGATCGTCTTCTGGATTTTCCCCAATTCTAGGGAAGCTTAATCTTTTTTTTTTTACAGCGGCGCCAGATTGAATACGACGGTCCCGTTGTAGATGGGATTTATTTATCCAAGGGTCCAGGGGTGTGAGTCTAAAACGACGCAAGACTCCGGCGTAGATGGGTGCAACGTAAATTTCAATGTTCACCATATGAATGCGCACGCGTAATGTAAAACTGAACAATGTGTATGCAATGATGTAACTGATAAGACGATATCAGAAAGGCAGAAGAGCAATGCCGATGCTGTGATTCATCCAAGACAAAATATCGATCGTTCTACAATCAGCGGATGATGTAGATGCATATTTGATAGAAGAATAAATATACAATAAAAAAAGTCAGAAATGTGTAATTCGCCTTTTTGATGTTATCGAAAAAAAATTTATAATTTAAATTCCCAAAAACGAATGAAGATCGTCTTTGGTCCATTCGCGTTAAACTCCTCGCGTTACGAACGGATTTGTTTTTAAACTTTTCATATATATTTTTTCGTCTCGCTATGTAAGCGTCTTTATACGAAAGAAAACTAATGTTGTGTTTACATGGACAAACGCTCGTGTAACATGCGGTTACGTGTGCGATATCAGAGACGCGACGCGTGGCGTCTTTCCGGGCGTTCCTCTTTCAGTCTCAACGTAAGTGAAGTTCTAAGAAAAATTGTCTGCACGCATCATCGTTAAGCGCCGCAACTTCACAGTGTATAAGTCATGGCAAAGACATCTTGTGATTGGCCGAGAGCCCGCAGGACGCCCACAACGTGCACGGTTATATAGTACTCTTGTGCCATGCGGGGTTCATTCATAGTTCCACTCTAGTCTAGTCATTCATTAATCCGATACGGTGAGAGTATCCTTATGCTAGTCGGAGTGGAGTGTCTACCGCGAGACCCAATAACGTTCGACTGACCTGATTCGTGTGGCGTGTAATTCATATTCAGCAAGTTCATCAAGAAACATATAACAGTATCCAAATTGGATTATAAACAACAAAGAATGCGAATAGGTAAGAAAAATGTTAAATACGAAAAATGTACGAAAAATTCGCGAGTCCCAGAAATAGGAAATTTAGCAATTTCATTTTTATAATAGACAAATTTTTAGTGAGATTTACTCCCTATAGACTTATCTGAGCTTGCACTTGGTCAAGAGTAACAAAGGTTGATCTTGCTCGTTGATCCTTGAACGTTCTAAAACTCTCTTCAAGATGATCGATTTCTAAAGGGGTAACAAGTTTTCTTTTAAGGATCTGTGACGGAAGTAAAGAATCCTGACGAGTCTTCGTCTTTTTTTTTCCTCGTAAAGGATACACTGATGCAATATCGTGTCTTATCTTCCAAGGTGCCAGATAAATAGCTGCACTTGGACTCGATTGCAGAATCGTATAAGCTCGTGTATAGATAAATAAAATGGTTATCTCCCTTTCTCGATTTTCTTCCTCCTGACAAAGAATCGTTATCGTTCAACGCTCGCCGGCCCTGACTCGATCTCGTCTCTATTAACGAATATTACCAATAATCAATATGTTCCATTTGCTCGGATCAATCTATATTATTATTCAGTATTTCTCGACTTCGCGTATCACGAATCAAAAATATTAATTGAAAAAAAAAAATTATTTCTCACCATCCCCAACCCTTTGACCTTTGCTGATCGAGATCGGATTACACGTGTCGCGGCTCAAGATCGTGGATCAACGATATACAATCTCAACACACATGTAGATACGTGCCCACGCGGGAATGTGATTAAACACAAAATTCATCGTCACTCATTGGTCGCTTGTACTTGGCTATCAGTATGAATCATTACGACGGCGCCTATAGCGTGCCAATCCACATCAGACTACCGGTATCAATATTATCGCGATATTGGTTATTGCTAAATGTGATACAATACCCAATGTTATTCGTCATCATTAAACAAAGATCGGTAACCCTATATATATATATATATAGGATCCTCGCAGAGAATAATTTTATCGGATAAAATCAAGATAAATCAAGCGATCGGTAGCGCCGTGTGAATTATTCTACGTTAGCTGCATCTACTTTGTGTTATTAATTTAAAAAATAATGACATAACGTCATACGCTAAATCTCATACGGACCATCATAAGCATATCTACCGGATCCTTCGAATCGGTTTAAACGTGGGGTTAGCCGAGCGTGACTGAAAAAATTGTCCAGTTTCCCGAAGGAAATGACTCGCTGGGAAAACTTTGTAATTGTTCTCCATAAAATTTTCCAATTCGTGTATATCTGACTGGTGCAATGAAATATCGTTACGCAACAAGATCATAGAATGGGAAACCCCCTGAGTGTATTTTTAATCTCGTCAAATCTTATCCGATCATGCATACGATTTGTGTACCAATCATAATTGTTCGCGCGAGGTTCGGTGACAGTTCGATAAATTAATTGAAATATCGATATATCGTTGATCATCATAATCGTGGAAATTCTACATAAAGAATACATGACGTAATGAGAATATTCATTGATAAAATCTACACGAATGGATTCTCGTTACGGTTATTGAATTTATTAAAAAATTAATCGATTATCATTGATGGAATTCATATATTATTAGATATTAAGGGTGGAAATAAATTAATTACATGGGAGGCTTTAATCGACGTTGCTTTTAAATTTTCACGGCAGGACTGTCGTCGCGATGCCCAAAGGCCAGTTTGGGCTGCCGTTTGCGCTGATCGTCGTTAAATTAAATTTTATAGGCCTTTACTGTATATAGGTATATTCGCTGGCCATTTAATTTACAACGTGTTGTACTGTTATAATTTATTCGCGAATTGGGTAAATTAATGGGCGCGTGAGCAAATGTCTTTTTGCGACGATTAAGCTCATTTTTGCATGAGTCAATCAACAGTTTCGCAAATGATACCAACTTCGGATTAGATACTTTTGGTATATATATATATATATATATATATATATATGCTTGACTGTCGATACGTATCTATGTTTAGGTATACGTAATACGTTACTAATCGTACAAATCGGTTGGTTCGATTTCTACTTACCTTTGGTTGCCTTTGGCGTCGGCGTTAATTAATCATGACGCTGGAATTATCAACTCTGAGTAAGCCACGTCTTCTTGTGACATCAACATTGCCGCCAGATTATTGGCCTCCTATCAGACATTTTATCTGAGGCTGTTATCAGTGACGTCGACGATATTTACAAAAAAAAAAAAATTTTCTCTCTCGCTTCTACCTGCACCATCTTCTCTGTAGTCACCCATAAACTGTCCTCGTTTACTCAGATAGCGTAATTTCGCGTAACGCAGCTTGATCAAACAACGAGTATCCTTATCTTGTGATAAGAAGATTTTTTATTTCGGTTACTGATCTAGGATGGATTTTCTTAGTTTGAAGGTTAAAATAGCTAATTACTACGTACAAAAGACATAGAAGCTAATACACCATGTATCGTACGTTAAATTTGAGGTTCACGATGAGCGTTAATTACTTCTAAATAATCCTAATTAGATCGACAGTCAATTTTCTATACCGCGAATGCATCGCGCCGTAACGACGAAAATTTGATGTTTCGAATTTAACGTCGAGATAAAAATTCTATTCTGACGTCACAATCTCTTTTCTACATCTACACCAACTTTCACCTTATTTTTCACAATAGACTTAATTTCCCCTAAATTCTTCGAGGAAAAAAGTTTTCCCTTCCTCGATACCCAGGCATCGTAATGCTATTGGCTTAATAAAAAAAAAAATACGGGAGTAAGAAACAAATGAAAAAAAAAAAAATTTAGTACTCCTAACGATACTCAAGGACCAGTCGCAATTAATAACCTAGCATATTTACACTGGCTGAACAAGTTTATTTATCCCTAGCGGCTCCATATCCGTGAAAATAAATACCGATCCAGTCTTTTGCCGTAAGCCAATTTTCTTCGATTTTCCAAGCAAAGTGCGTCAAATGAGATTATAGCGCCGCCATCAGGCATCCAAGCGTCGTATATCATTTGAATCTTCGAATCCACGAAGCAGAGGTAAATAAGTACCTAGACATAGTCATGCAACACAACAGACGCGTCAGTTAATGATAGGTGTAATGAAATCGCGTGGCCCAGGGGGTCCAGTGTGTGTACGTCCCCCCCTCCTCTCTATCATACGAGGGTGTACGCCGAGTGGGGGAGGGGCAGTGATTCCCGAGAGAAAGAGGTGGTATTCGAAGCGGTGAGTGAGCGACAGAGCGACTGAGCTAGCTGAGCGAACCAGCGAGTGAGTAGTGAGTCTACCAAGTGAGTAACTGGGAGTCGCGCGAGACCCTCTCAGTCACCACGAGATCGGCAAGCCGAATGGTCAACCGCGTTTGGTCGCGCTCAAAAGAAATCTTCCGCACTCGTACGTACGTGGCGTCTCGAATGTCACTGGGCGAAAGGGGACACGACGACATATTTTCGATTGAAAATACGCATTGTCGTTTGGTCGTCGAGAAGACTGAAAGTGGGCAGGTTAATAGTACCGATAGCAGGAATAAAGTCAGGAGAGACCCTTACGAGACACGGAATAACGTTGTATTGTTCGCGGTATGGATTCGATGCCGGATACGATTTTGTTGTGCGAAAATTTGTAAAAGATGCGGAAATGTCCGAAACGTGACTATTGCATGGTGTGTTTATTTGAAGCACCTACACGTGATTACGATATAACAGGGTGACGTTTGTCGGAGCTCTGTCTTCTTTCGTTAATATTTATAGCATCGATCGAGACATTTGTTTGGGGGTAAATCCAAAAGTATATTGTGAGTTTAAACGCATTGTGCGAGAGTGGATGCGATTCCGTGAGGCATTGTCATCGCTGGGAGAAGCCGAAGACTCTCCTACAGGAGGAAGAGGAAGAGATGATCTTCGAGCTGCTGGTGGCTGGAGCGTTCGCCCTCGCCACACTAAGGCGGTGTGTGTACATTGCTGAATTCTATTTTATATAATGATAAAATATTTATTTTTCTAATGATTTAATTAACAGCAGCTTTATTCTACCGCGATCGTACGTCGGTTTGTCTATTGTTTGGTTTTATTAAGAAAATTGAGACAATTTTTACGACTGCATTTGTTCTACTTATGACAAAGATTTAATGGACGTTTAGTTAATTATATTAATCGTGGGATATCAGATTGGTTTGGATTTGACACTGTTGTACCGACAGGAAGACGTATATGTGACAGTTTCTTTATCGGTTTAGTCTGGTTTTATCTAATTTTGAAAAGTCGTTATTGCCGTGTAATTAAATCACCGGGACTCGTGTTTATTAGAGACAATGATTTGTTGGCTCATCCGAATTTAGTACGCAGGTCGTTCAGCGATACGATGAGTCATGACGAACCGGATGACAATTTAGCGTCTTCGCAATAAGAGAGTCTCGAAGGGCACGCGTTGATGATTCTCTTATCGTTTGATAAGGGACGAGCACTTAGCCGACAATTACTGCGGGACAATGCAAAACGTTTATCATGTGGTTGGGAATCGCGATAAAGTCATCGCACTCTAAAAATATCATACGACTTGAGCGCGGCCTGTGTTTATTATCAGTTATCAATCGGAAGTGCGAATTAATATCCGACGACAATTTTAATATCAACAATGAGAATTTCCAGTCGTAAACTTGTTTTGCAACGAAGGAAAACAAAGTAAATGAATAAAGCGTAGAAAAGTGTTTCACGTGGGTTATGGCGCGAAGTATTTTGACATATAAATATTGTATAGATTATTTTCAAAATTTGATATCCCTTATCAGCAACGCACTCGTGTTTATAACACTGTCAGTATTTACAATTAAGATGACGAACAATAACAGTCTTTCACAAAAGTATTAATGACTGGGAAAGGGTTAGTATTCGGTAATATCTCAGGTCCCGTCAATCAGCAAACCCTTTTTTATATAGAAATCGGTAAACGAGTGACTAAGCGATAACTGAGTCAGTGCGCGGGCCTCTAGGTGCCCTGTGTGTTTATTTGGCTTCAGTCTCGGAACTGGCTGCTAAGTAGACAGCGCTTTGCTTACATCGGTAGAGACCGCGCAATCCTGATATATCATTTTTATTATAAATTCACGATATTTTTCTTTCCACATCATATCTGACGCTGGCTGGGGTCGCACGTCGTCCATAATCCTCTAACGAGTCCATAGCGACGAGCCATGGGTGTCCATAAGTCAGAAAAAGTAAATTGACAACAAACAGTAATCGAGTCACGGACTCACGAGTCATCCGACTACAGACTCTCGTGATGCGACGACTCACGAGGCAAAATTTAGAATCGAATAATTACCTAAAACAACTGGAGAGCTTGAAGGGCCCGTGGGCACGGGATACTCTCGTAGGTATAGTTGACTCCGAGTTGTTGGTCCCAGGTACATAAAGACTGTTTGCTTGGGGACCATCGGGGACCCTTTTTTTTCTTCCTGGCGAGTCACAACACTAGTAAAGTTACAAAGCGAAAGCAAACAGATCCGGAGACGGGCTTTAACCAGTTTATCAAACAACCGTGCGAGCTCGAGGTGCCGCACGATGACTCCAGGAAGGTGGACAGGCCTGTCATGAAAGGTGTACTACCTTAAGGTCCCACCTCCGTCATTCTCATAGAGGATTCGTTCGACGTTCTCTGAGAATGATCCTTTAGCCAATACACTTGGTACTACCTTACATTTCCTACCTTGACTTTTTTTTCCTTCTCTCTTCCTCTTCCACGTATGCCTTTTCACTCGGCACCGTGACAAAAGCTCCAAGAAATAAGTATTCTGCCTCGAGCTGCACAAGGGTGATGGCGGAAAGGTACCAGCGAGGGAGGAGTCAAACAGCTAAGGCAAACCTTCTCTTTGCTGTGGGTCCGACTTGCCGACAAGTCTCGCGGAACGAAGCTGCTGCCGCAAACCACTATGCTGGAACGGGCGCTGCTTCGAGAGTCCAGCCTTTTCAACTTTGTGCAGGACCAAGAGGAAGCCTTTGCTGATTTAGAGTGCTCGTACGATTTTAGGTCTGATCCTCTCGTACCAAGGAGTCAGAAACATTGAAATTCATGAAAAATCAGACAGTCGTGTCTAACCTGAGTAAAATATTACAGAAACGCCAGAA
This sequence comes from Syrista parreyssii, assembly GCA_030142615.1. Lineage (NCBI taxonomy): Eukaryota > Metazoa > Arthropoda > Insecta > Hymenoptera > Cephidae > Syrista > Syrista parreyssii. The sequence continues at coordinate 196,284 of JARQTG010000140.1, read as the reverse complement.
GATCGGCGCAGTAAAACTTTCGCGAGAAAATCAAGGATGGAAAGTTCTTTGTTAGAAATTTCTGGGGTACCACGTAAACTATAGTATATTAGTAGACAGGCTATGGGCAATATCGCTGAACCATGTCAAAGGTTACTGCATCATGATCAGTTGAACCCGAGAAAGTCTTCAAGGTATCGTCTTGCGGGAGACACTGGATGCCAAGTTTGAATTTTCACTGGGAAGGTTTCTACCATAAGGCCCGGGGTAGTTGAGCCAGTAATTTTCGTTATATCCACATGAGCTGGCAATGGTCTGTCGATGAAATATAATAACGAGGAAGAATGAAATGCGCTGGAATAAATTGAGTGAAATTGAGAAAATGAAACATTTATAATGTCTTAGTCGGGGGGCTGTGGTTTCGGGTTCAGGAGAGGTCACTCGGCCAATACGATCTTACTACGTATACCACTGCGTACCATGAAACGAAAATATTATCCTACCGCCCAGAAATGCATACGAGTGACAGATGACGCATCCAAACCGTCCATTGCGACATTCTCCTATAAGACGTAGAAGGTAATACATCCAGTGTAATCCAGTGGCCCTACGAAGCTACGGTCCCCATAAGCGTCTAGTTGTCGTCACGATCGTAAAGATTAAGCCCACGAGATCGTTAATTTAAGCCCGGTCCACTGTCGTTAAACAAAAAGTAACGCTCATTGATACGCGTAATCGTAACGATGACACGCGAATGACTAACTGTTTTTTTTTCTTTTTTTTTCATTTTATTTTTCCATTGCGTATTGGAGACGATTTAGAAAATTTTGTATTACGGCTTCGCCTTTCAATGTTTTTAATTAAATTCGAAAGCAGTACTTTATTTCGTATGAAAATCGTGTCACTGTGAATCGGGCATAATGCTCTTTCTATTCCTAGTGATGAAATAAAGGTGAGCGTGCATTGACAAAGTTTGCTTGTCCCTCGCACAAGGTACACAAAGTACAGTGGGCAAGGCACGAGACGGTATATAGGCGAGTACACATATAGGATGGTAACCGAGCGAACGCCGAGGCCGCGGGTTACTTTTTGTGCCAATTTGTTAATCGTGCTTACTTACTTACTTACTTACTCCCTGAGCGAAGTCTCGGGCCTTCGAGCAAACCGGGCTCGAGATAAATTCAGTTTCATATATTCCTGTCTGGTTCTGACGGGTTCCACTGGCTACCGGCTGGTTGGCTGTTTGCCGATCTCAACTACTCGACGATACGACAGTTTGAGAATCGCCTTAACTCCTCGTTTCTTATGGCTATATTCTCATAGAGAGACCTGCCATACAGTCAGTTTTCAAATCTTTTCTTTTTCATCTGTCACTCGCGCACTGTATTTCATCAGGACCTTAGCCGTCTCTGGCTCAGGGTGGATTCACACGGTGCCAACCTCCCTCCTCGTCTGTATTTGTCGCGAAGACTCCGAGGGTTCGTCGCGCCAGGAGTCCAAGTAGAAAGTGAGTTAATGTTTAAATTACACGGACCGTAGTGACTCGAGCTTTACGAGTTCCTCGGTTCTCCATGCGTCGTTCCACCACCTACCAGTGCAATTATAGCGCCCGAGGTAAAGGCAGGTACCTGTATTACCACGTAGTATTTTTCGTCTGCCCACATACCACCACGTTGTGTGTATCCACTGTGCATTCATTGCGTGTCGCCAAAAAATTATACTCCAACTGGAACCACGTATCGTCACAACTACGAATAGTAGAGCCATTCGTCGTTCTCATTGAGCTGCAAAACTCACAAACACGTTCAAGTAACATTTCGCACCGGTTTCACCAAGACAAATTTTATCCACGATCTTCCGCCACGAACCGACGACGTCATCCATCCTGGATGTTGATTGCCGTTTTCTTACCGAGGGGCCCGTGCACAATGAGCGATGCGTTCATTCATGGCGATATACGGTCGGGCCACGCGTGTACCTACGCTAATGTAAAACAACAATAGCACCTTTAGCGATGCACATTCAAAGACACAGTCGTGCATATACACTAACAAATGATACTGACGATAGTAAACGGGTACCTGTTTATATGAAAACCCACCCAGATGGTTCCTTGCAAGATCAGTCACGATCGTTTTCACTTTCGATACAAATCGATCTTTACTTGGGTCGGTTGGCCTTATTTTTCAATTGATTACATTTTTCTTTTAATATCACACCGTATCCCACCTCACACTCTCAAGGGTCTAGATCCACTCATGGGTGCGCCGACACGCCCATCGATTTGTCTATCCTCCTCCGCTATTGCAGATATAATTATTCCTCCTAGATATCATCGTGATATATGCTCCTAGCCGCCACTTGTGGTACGGATGCTGTTGCAATGTTCGCTTTCGAGAAATACGTGGCTTTTGAAAAAACTTTCTTAGCCGTCGTGACGGTAGGCAGAAAGGGTGCTTGAAAAATCTACTGCCGCTGGTCTCTTTCACTAGTCGAGACTCATGGTAAACCTAGCATCTGAGTCACTGGCCGTAGTCGTGGAAACTGGGTTATGGACCGGGAGGATGACGGGACTAGAATCTTTGAAAAATTATCCTGAAATTATTCTTTTTTTCATCTCTCAAATTCAAAGAAATTGTTCGTATACGTAATAGGAATGTAAGAAATGTTGGTATTTTTTTGCAAAATTTTTTTTGATTTTACGGTACACCTCGTCAGGTTCATTCAAATAAACTGGATTTTGCACATGCAAAATTTCATTCAAATACAGCTGTCGTATGTGACTTGAGTGTTTGCACTGGATAACCCTGTGTGCATATATATATATATATATATATATATATATATATATTGTGTTCGTGGGTGGAGTGACCGGGATCGTGCCTGACCACGGACAACTTTGATTCACTGCGATTGTTCGCCGCCAGGTTCAATGATCGGCTTCCTATTATCGAGTATGATGAAAAGTACTTGAGCTTTTTCAATATACGTCAAGCACTCTTATAGAAAATACGTATATGCACAGTGTATGGATATCGTACTAGATTACTCCGAGGATGACAATAGGATTTTGATTTTCAAAAATATTTTCTTCAGCCACTATTACCCCTTTATACGTCTCTCTAGCAAAATGATGATACAGAGCCATGAAAGTTTACTATCGAAAAATTGCGGATGCTGTATCAGTAATTGCAAATGGTCCAGCGAGATGGTCTAGCATATTTATTGCGACTCCGCGTCATTACTACAGACTCTTCGAATGTCACGAACAATGCGAGAGAATTGTAAAGCCTCGAGTCACCAGCTGAACCACCTGCGGTACTACAGTTTCTGAAGACTCTTTGATGTCTCTTTACGAGAGTCTCTCAAGTGACATTGTCGTAAAGAGACTGCACGGTACAAGAGTAACTTTATGTCCCGCTACATCAGCCCGCCCAGTGTCTCTTGATTCACAAGGAGGATATTTTTTAGAAGTCATAGCCACGCAAGAGTAGAAATCGTCTCATAGAAATGGGAAACATCAGTGGATTATAGCGTAACGATTTTTCGGTTAATTCTACGAAACTTTGATTTTATATATTATCCTTTGCGGATGATAATTTAACCGCAAAGTTTCATTTCCTATTTTTCTGTTCATCGTCATGATCCTGGCTCATATACAGAATCATTATGAAATTTGCCCACTCGTGTAATACAGGCTTTAGGTCAAGCTCGTTCATCTGTTTCCTTCTCCCATAATTATACTTGTCCTTACACACGTGTGCACAGGCGTGCAGACTTCTGTCGGTATTTCAACCACAATAGATAACGTAATGTAACAACCGTTGACATTGAGCGTATGGTAGCCGATCCAATGTACATTCCTTGCCGGTGCAACGTGGAGAGGTAGACGTCAAGTCCGATCACGGTTGCACCCATACCAACGGTAAGCTGTCACCTCTGGATATAAACCATGGTTGACGTCAGTATGACATCAGTGATCCATATCTTCGTAATAGAAGGCAATTGCGTGTGCGTGTATATCCGTATGGATGTACCAGTACGTGATAAGGACGATGAACGCGATTCCCTTAACCCGTAGGATAGGATAGATTAGAACAACCCTTATGTGCTCTGCACTCGATTCTTCGTGTACCGATATAACCTGAGAATGATGGGGATGATGGGGAATGATTTGAGACCTTCTATGGGAGTTTATGGGTGGAGTCCTTCAGGGACTATTCGATGCGCTAGTCTCGCCAGACAAAATGCAAATCTTCCTGCGCCCGCTAATCTGTCTGGCGCATCCGTGACGTCACAAACCATTGGCGTCAATACCCGCTGACTTTTTGCCAATTTTACGAACCTCGGCTACCTCGCTAGGAGACGGGACGACCGGGTTCAGGATCGTAGATCAGAATTGGCGTCAATGGACGCGCAGATATTTACTTGCTTGAAAATCGACGAGTGTCGTCATACGTGGATATGAGTTTTGCGACAAGTCCTCGTCATCCGCCAATGGCAGAGATGTAAGAATTTGGTAATTGCGCCGGACCCTGTCTGGTGGGGCCCCTGCGTTTCTTCACGCAGGAGAAAGCTCTCTACGCCTCTGCACCGTTCTTGGGCCCCGTGCGGGCATTAACGTGGCAAACCACACATAACGTTTCTCTTCCTATGAGGTTCACAATGTTCACCAATGCGACTCTTGGTGCGACCTCTAACGCCGTCTGTGAATCCTCCTCAAGTGTTATATCCATAGTCCCAGGAACACGACACCACTGTCAGGTTTTAAGATACCCCAGAAGCAGGTCCCAGGAGTGTATACACTTTACGCCCATTTACGGGCTTTTATCGTGCTGAACGGGTCTTGGTCAAGGGGGGCCAGGGTCTCACACTACTACGTATCCCTGATGATTTTGCTCTCGCTCGGCTGGCCCAAAGCGCTCTCTGCCCGCTAATCACCACGCAATCACCGCTCCTGGTGGCCGAGCACCGACTCTTTCCCAGAAAGCTGCGCCGCCCCGGGCATCTACTCCACTGCAAAACCAACAATCTTCGTCCTTACCGGTAGGCAAAAAAGGGCAGCAACTCTCTCGACATCCAGGACTGAAATATCTGGCGCGACTTCGATCGTTCACGAGCGCTCTGGGTTCGGCGTGATGGACAACGAGGGGAAGTCTCACACCCACGGGGTAACAATCCGTCGAGATGTACTGGCTTCCCGTATTAACCGTGATCCCATAAAGTTATGGGGGAACGCTTTCTAAGCCGATAAAGGTCCCCGCGCCCACGTGGGAAACCGGTAAGCGCTCGGCGAAATATACAGGACCGATAGGAGCCTACGGAGGCGATAAACTTCGAGTTCACTTTCTCGCTGGACACGAACGGAAGTTGCTGATTCCATAGCCGATACGGTTACACTATGCAGACTTTAATATCGATACCCTTTTTCTTTTAAATGCAGACCGAAAAATCTAACCCATAAACATCATTTAGTGGAACACTTTATGTATGCTTAGTGAATGCATAATGTACTTGTATTACCTCATTGGCGGATGTACGATGAGTCTTACGGTATAATCAACGTTATTGGCATAGACTGGTTTACTTGTCACAGTAATGTGAATTCACATTCCATTCGGTCCCACTGCGATCTTTAAGATCCATGCGTGTTTTACATAGGTGAATCGATTCGGCCGCCTGCCGCGACGTAGAAGTAAGATGGATATTGTTACTGGACCAAAAATCCTTAAGCCTACGCCACGGCTTGATCTCTAACGACGAACCGCCAAGGAGGCCATAAGCTAGGACGCTTAATTGCACAATAAATCCTGATTCTCCGATTTGCAACCTATTTCCTATTGCGGGGGCAGGGTTAGGCTCTTGTAAAATTGACGCGTAGGTGCACCGTGCAGTGTAGGTACCTTAGTATGTATCTTATGTGGATGCACAGCTGACTGGGACAGTCGGAAGAGAGATCAAAGTCCCTAGGAGTTTAGTTGTAATAATAATAATTTTTTTTTTAAATTTTATCACAACTAGCCAGACTATTTCTCGATAGCCTCTTCGATCTTTACTAACGTGTTTCTTTGTTTTCTTATGATTACAGATTCAGTGGCACAGACGGCTACTCTTACGAGCCTAGCGTTCTTCTTAAGCTCTGGTCTGAGTGCTGTCTCAGGGGCACCGACTTACGGCCTCCATACGGCCGACACTGAATCCATCGCCATGGAACCCTGGGTCCAACCCTGCGGTACGCCCGTTGTAGCTGCCCTTAAAAAACCACCCCAGAGACACAGCGTTCATCGTGCCCTTAAGAGAGTACGCACTCAATTAAGGGGTGCGTACAATCACTTCCAAAAGGATCTCAAAGACGTTCATGACGTTTATTCTGAGGTAGGCATATTTATCATAGTGATTTAGTGGGCATTGACGTAATACGATGCAATCATTCTTGGCTGTACCGTAAGCATTCCCGTAGCTATGTATTCATGCTGGGTACCTGACAACAATGTCAGTTGCAGCATCCGGACTCGTTACAGCGTCCGGTTTGAATATAAGGTGTCCATAGAGTTCACGATAAGGGATCGTGTTTATATAACAAGGCGCACCACGCTTGCGAAGCCGGTGTAACTAGATGACAGTTGTTATTGTTTTGTCTACTCGAAGTCGAAGGCAGCGAGCCCCGTGTGGTCCGGACCCAGGAGCCGACGCCATCTTTTGTTTATACCTTTTTATCATTCCTGAGTTTATGGAGCTGCTCGCGGCGCGGCACTGGCCTGTGACAGTATCTGATTTCTGACGTTCGCCATCGATAAATTCAAAAGGTCCTTGTACATCTTCTTGATGTCGTCATTAACTATTATTAGATCATCCCAGTGGGCGTAGGGGAGAGGAGTGGGGGTGGGAGGGCTTTTGTAACATTCATAGCAGATCCTACAGGATCGTAGTCGAGCGAGAGGATCTGATGTACAGTTTGAAGAAAGTCTTCTTCTTCTTTTTCAGGTGTATAAGGAACTGAAGAAACAGTACATGATGAGCTGGTTACCTAAGGAACAATTCAAATGGTACCACAAGGAGATCTGGTGTTTAGAAAAAGGTAAAAAGGCTGAACTGGCGTTGCCGAAGCTTCACGATGCCTTGCAGAGATTCGCTATTACGTTTTATCATCTGAAGTCCTTCAACCTCAAGTCCAATGTCAATACCGACCTCATTATGAGCAGAAGGAACAAGATCATCGATGGGATGTGTAACGAGGTTCTCAGGGTAAGCAATTCAATGAGACGTGACTGAATTTTTTATAGAAGAAAAATTTGTGTATACATTCTTTAACGTATGTTAACATTGATCTTAATTCATTCTTATAGATGCTCTGCGAGGTCGAGTCTGCCATTCTCAATCTTGGACTGCAGCTTCCGATGCAACATAAATCCAACATTGTTACGGAAAATCTCAGTTGGGCCAAAGAGGGTGATGACACGACCTTATTGATTCAGGACTGGGGTGTCATCAGACTTTATCAAGCATTTCTGACTGATTGGACACGCGCCTTCAGGGACGCCACTGCTACCGGTCCCGGTACCTGTGACCCAAACAAACTGAAACTCGTGAACATCAGACCCAGAAACCCAAAAAGAGGACCGCCTAAGGGGAAGAAGATACCTAAGGGTAGGAAGCGTCCGGTCGCGGGCAAAAGACCAGGAGCCCTTGGCAAGGGTGGTTCGCGTAGAGGAGAGGGCGTACGAAAAAAGATGAAGAAAACTCGAGCCAGGAATATGCCTTAGATCTTTATAGATTTATAGATCACTGATCATCTCGATCCAATCATACACTCCACCTCAGATTCCCTGAGGTTGGACAAACTGACGTAAATCGAGATGATAGAAAAAATCGACGTACCCTTATTATACACAGGGTGAACCAAACTTAGTAAAAATTGCCTGAACCGATCTTCGATCCCTTATGGACACTCGAATCAATTTCGAGATGATCGATCGATTATAAGTAACTCACAATATTTTAATCGGTCGACTATCATCTTCGATCGGTAGTATCTTACTGTAGGTGGGACTTTCATTTCTAGAACGTAAATTCACTAATACTCGCCCCTTTATTTATTCCATTGCGTCACGTTCATCCCTAGATTTTTAGTACCCAGCAGTCTTGCCAACTGACTTGAGTTTGAGCGTCTAATTGAAGAAAATATGGTAGTTGAAAAGAAAGGAGATACCATAGCATTAAAACGATTCTTTTTCTCGAGTTTTTTGAGATTCTCCACTTTTCGAATCTGTATTTCTCGAACGTGATGTTCGTGGTTCTTTTCGTTAAGGACGTCCGGGACTACAGCGCCATTCATAATTAGTCCTACAATTTCACACGTTCGATCGCTCCTCTTCCGATCTGTGACCATGTATCTAGATCACCTGCGTTCGATGAGTGATCGTGCCTTAAGCTCAGCTATACGTATAGATATAATATGAATACTAGACTAGAGACCAGTATTAAGAGATCTACTTCAGAGCTAATGAGCAGTATTACCTTGATTAATAATAATGACTTATTACGGATCATTTACTTACTGTATGACCATACTCGTCATTATCTCATATCAAACGATTTATTTTGGACTCGATATACTCACCTCAAGATTTTTCAACTAAAGGAGTATACACACGATGCAATGTACCTAACTCTAACGATCTACATATATGTATATATATCCATACAATATATATATATATATATATATGTACTCGATTACTTAATACGTAAAAGCATTGGACACATCGCACTCGGACGTCAAAAAGCCGACTGCGTGTCGAAAAGAAAAGAATTTGCAATGAGAAATAAGAATCGAGGAAATTGAAGCGAATTTGTTTTTTAATAAACTTAACCATTATATCTCTCTAGAACGCATACTGAAATTTCAATGATTTTTCAGTCTTGCTATAAGCGACTCGAATGAATGATTTATTTATTGTAGCTTTAACAGTGCGAAAGCGAAATGCTTAAAGTTGTTAGCTGTGATATCTCGAACGTACGCGGACGTACAGAGTTCCTACGTTTTATGTTTTCTTCAATTTATATATATATAAAATTACTGTATACTTTATACATAGGGTACGTTCAATGAGTATGCGCCTTTAAAGAGACTAGCGTATCTTTTAGTCGCGAATTCTTCTTTGACAATCTTATTCGAATCTCGCGTGCTTTCTTCCTGACATGACATTGACACTCGTTTTGTATTTTATCCTTATCTCTTTCGTCAAACCTCCTATTTATCCCTCTCATCGGTACTCGTCAATTTTTGTACCTCTACACTCGTCCCACTGATAACACGTGCTTTAGATAATTCTTCGTAAAGGAAAGATCGTTTTATCTCATGTAAAATCCTATACCGACGAGAATCTAAATATATTATTGAAACGAAGGAAAAGTACGAAATGAAAAAAAAAAAAAAATACTAGTATAACGTACCCTTACGTATGACTATGAAGAATGACCATCGATTTTTTTTTTTTTTTTTTAAATAATTATAAATACACGCATTGTACTTTAACTCTAGACTTATTTTTGTACTTCGTATTACACATACGTGTAAAATATGTTTGCACGCACGTACTATGACTCCTTTAAGGATTCAATATATTTTATCGACTATACATATATTATATATATATATATATTTATTGGGCATACACACACGTATAAGCGTACAGGTAGAGCCGAGGACGAAAAATTGACACACAAACACGTAATTAAGTAATGTTACGACCTATTTATTATTATCACGTTACCATCGCATGTATTATTTATTGTCATTCCTCTTTCTTGTGTAATCGTCTCGAATAAAACTCATATTTTGTATCGAACCTTATTACACGTCTTATTCCTACGTTATTTATTACCCAACAAATGTCATAGTAATCCCATTGCATGTCTATAAGACCCATGGTAAGGTACGCTAATTTACGTGGCGCAAGTAGCAGCATTTAATTGTGCATATCAGGAGGACATAAGTCGAGCACGTTAATTCATTTTATTTCGTCACACCGTAGGTACAAGACGCGTGCGCACAGTTCCTCTCCTTTTCTATATCGATTGCATAACCACCGCCAAGCGCACTATGCGTTACAATATAAAAATAAAATAATTATAACCAACAGAATCACCGTCGACGTTAATCAAGCAGTCTGTTATCAGAACACTGGAAAAATTTTCATACAATCTTATATCGACGTGGAAGTCTCGCAAAATTGCATGTGCATTACCAGGAGTGCAAGCTGCTCGTGCAACACACTTGTTCCCCTATCAGATCAATTTTATTCTCACGATCATATACTGTGACGAGGACTCGATGACGCTTCTGGTAATCAGGAAGAGTCTCTTCCCTGTTCTAATCGGCCTACGAAATCAATGTAGACGGCAACGAGACATAATAATAAATGAAATTGATTACTGTGTTTACAAGCTTCATAAGGTATTTCCATCTTGGGGAATCCTCTGGCTATTTATAGTATCTCCTTATTCGGTATCTCTTCTCGTAGACTCAGTCTATCCCTTCTGGCTTAACGTCATTTACTATCAATGTTTTATCCACGCTATTACGTACGCTTCATTCAAGAGTTTTTACACGACTCCAGCGAATCTTCTCACAGTCTCAAAGATATTGTCCTCGTGACGTCAAGATAATTCGCGGAGTTCATCATCTACGCACTGCTACCAGCATTCAATATTTTAGAGTGCGAACGTCGTAGCTGCATTTTCCTTCACCATTGGCTATAAAGGTGCAAGTAGGTGCAATCCTGTAGATTTATTATTACCAATGCGAATATCCTGTATCTGTATTTATACTATCTCTCACATGTATGTATATATGTATGTCTGCTATATCTTAGATCATATTTTGGTATATCCTTTAATACCACGATACGGCTTTCCCACTTGATTCATAAAACAAACACTATGCTATTACTCGTTTATCTTAAATACCATGTTTCTCGAAAGCCTATGCACTTGCGACAGTATTGCAACTGTAATAATTACTCGATGACAGGTACTTCCCAAGATTCACGGAAGTGGGTTGGTTTTTTGACGTAGTGCCAGAGCGGACGTTATAACGTCATCCTTAAAATTTTTACTTAGAAATTGAAAAAAAAAAAAAAAATGTCAAAAATCGTCATTCTTCCTAGTAACCACCTGTAACTCGGTACCTTTCTATATGATGTCTTAAGACACGAGTTTACCTTAGCTATATATATATAGTTTATATTGGCTAAAAATTTCAAGTTTACTCATAATCGTTCTTACGGATTTTACATAAATTTGCCAAACCACATGAATGAGATTTCTTACGTATTATCCGGGACGATAGTCATGCATGTTATTCGGCGCGTAATGTACGAAGCCAAAACCTTTGCCGTCATCGATACCAAGACGTGTAACGTATGTACATGCTTGTTTACACTATCCGATATATAAGAAGGAAGCACGAGGGTTTGACAATCTCAGTACCCAAGACACGTCCAATTGACGAGCACAGTAGTGTCCCTTGTTAATAACGAAAAATTGAATAGGATCGATATCAATTGATTTTTCGTATAATAATTATTAATTAATATCAAAATCAAAAATGTTCATCAAGACCATCACCGCCCTCGTGCTACTTCACGTCCTGTCAGACGTATCCGCTGCACCTAGATACACGAAGTCTACTGTACCATCGTGGCATCTGCCATGCGGCGAGATGCTGGAGTCTGATAACACGCCAATTGAAAATCTCGATGAACATATAAAAATGACCCTGGATGGTTTAGCCCTGCAGCATCAATCAGCTATGAGCGACTATCTCAATCGTGACTATGAATATCTTTACGAGAAAGTGAGGATCGGTGTTCATCAACATCAGTACATCCCTAACTGGGTACCCGGTGATAAGGATGTGAAATTGATCAAGAAGCTGGCTAAAGCATCTCCGCGAATGGTAAGCATCTTTTATCTAACAGATAAATAAGTATCTTGTGCGAGATGAATTTTACTAGTTCATTTTGTCTTATAATAAAATATTGTATAATCGTGTGTTGGATGTTTATTGGATGTTGTTGTATTAATTACGTGCGATTAATTTATCACGGTAATATAATGTTGATCGGTTGGAAAAAAATTGTGATTAACACGTACGGGGTTGTGAGTTTAATTAGAAAATAAATGTTTCCATAATAGTTAATGCTTCAAACCCTCGCTCGATGAACGATATATGTGCTTGATTAAGGTTAAATAACAAATTTTAATGAGACGGTAATTATTATAAAGTATCAGGCGAGCAGAAGCGAGGTGGTCGTTCGCATCGTGGTTCTTCGTGTACGGATTTATACTACCCGTGTCCTGCGTCTGCGTAATCGCACTTGGTTTTATATTTACATTCGATACGACGTTGACGTTTTAAAATGACAATTGAGATCACTGAGAAAGTTTATTTTTCATTTGATACTCAACTCCTTGTGCTATTTTTGTGTACAGATTATCAGGTACCTACCGAAGCTGCATTTGGATCTGCAGAAGTTCGCAGTGGCTTTTGAGGAACTGGTCGAGGACGAGCAAAACCCAAAGATTCAGGAGGCGCTCAGGGCTACTCAGTCTTATTTGCTGATGATGCTGTGCGAGGTTGAGAGTAATCTTGAGGTCCTACCATCTCTTCGGGTACCACGTAGGGTCGAGAGGAGCATCATGAACGAGAGGGAACGTAATCCTGTTGATGATACCAGACGCTGGATAAGGGACTGGGGTGTAATTCTTAAGTACAAAAATTACCTGCACGCGTGGAGACATGTCTTTAATTATTAATTGATTGAATTTTGATTAGGGTGAGAAAAGGGTTAGATTGACTGGGGGTGCATTTTATTTATTTTTTTTTCATGGATTTCGTAGGTGGTATTATTTATTGAATGGACCAAAGACATTTGTTTGATACTATTTTATTATTGGCGATATGCACGGTGCGCTAATAATTATTTTTATTTATTTATAAGTGGCCGATGCAACTGCAGTCGAGTTGGGCTGGAATATGTGTGTTGGGATTAGCGCACTGTTGCAAATTGGAATGACTTGCGAAAGTGAGTGACTGTGACGTAGATGATTTGTATAGTCATTGAATGATGGGGGGACAATGGAAGCTACGAGGTGGGGAATACCAGGTTGGTTTAGTCTTGGTTAACCTCAACCTGGTTATCTAAATTATTTATTTAACTTATTTCTTGGAGAATTTGAGAGTCTTTGGTGGTAGATGACGGAGGTATGAGTAATGCGGTTTTAACGGGTAATATTTAGTATTTATTTTGAGAAGGCTTAGACTAGATATTTATTCATTTTTTTACACGTACCTAGTGACGCAAATTATTCCGATGACACGGGGGTTGATGTCTGCGCAAGAGAAATGAAAAAAAAAGTGGATGAGCTTCTAACGTTTATTGTAATTAGTTTTGTATTTCGTAGAATAGTGGAGGCGTCTGCTTCTTGTGTGATAGAAACAGCCACGTGTGCTCGAATTAATTTTATACAAATAAGTGACAAGTGATCGTAGTTCGTATGAGATATTTATTTATTTATATATTGTATTTATTAATATTTATTATATTTATAACAGATTTTTAAGAAATATTAAAAAATTATTGACAACTATTACTGTCTTATGTTTCTCATTTTTAAGTATTATTAATTAACCTTATTCTACGCACCATCTATGTCTTATGGTAATTACCAGACGATCGAAACTGCCTTTCATGAGGGAAAGTTGAGAATCACGGATTTGTTGGTCATCCAATGATAACTGTTGGAGGCACCAAAGTTTTCTCCTGTCGATCATATCTAGGTGGCACTGAATGCTGAGGTCTAACTATCCAGCTCCGTCGGTAAGTTATCCAATGAGTCAATCATACAGATTTCATTACCCATAGAGTGTTTGTCGGTACATATAGTATAATTTTATTATAAGTTCGTATAGCGCTACCATGCCCATACTGATAATCATTAAACAATATAATACTAATAATCATACAAATACAAATAAAAAGATAAAGAATGAAGATATCAAAGAATCATGTATAAAAAATACATTAAAGATCAATTAAATTGATCAAATTAATATTCGTTTTCTCCAATTTCGTAAGCTATCTATGAATCCATTCGAACTCCCATCCTGTTCTTATTGAGCACACGAGTGGCAAATACCTAGTCGTATTTCAATCTCAAAGGGAACGTGATCAGTAGCAATGTACCTCCTGGGTCATAGGTCAATCGGGAAACCATCTCGCCTTACGTAAATACCTATATACACGTACGACGAATAACAGTGACACACGTGAAGAAGAAAGCTAAAGCAGAAAGACGTTATGCATCCATTCACACCATACTCTTACCTTCCTACATTGGACACAAAATAACGACTCGATCTTACACCTCCAAAATGCCTACACAGAATAAAAAAATATCAAAAATCCCATTTTACCTTATACGAGTAATTCCAATCAATAAAAAAAACCAATTGAAAAAAACCCAATCAACCACATCAATTTCCATATCCATGAATCATACAATAACCGTATCCTCGGGTTATTTCATTAAACATCATACAAGTTCGTATCAACAATCAACAATTAATCATAACCCATCGTGGGAACGAGTAGCATCCTATATTCCTCAAGAAAATCCTGACCTTCCCTATAAGATTCCAGTTAACAATTTTTTCTCAAACCCATTACCCACTACAGTATATACACACATTTACACTGAACAAACGTAAACTGCTAATCGATACGCAAAATTCCAAGATATGCTAATATTTCGCGAAGATATCACACGACATCCAATTATACCATATTGGGCGACGTAACAGTAAGATTCAGCCTCCACGCCAATGAATATGTCAAGACCGCATTCCAAAGCGATTTAAAAAGTTACGTTCATAGACTCCTAGCCACGCGTTCCTTTAAATACAGCCACCCACTAGTATACGATTCCTATAGACATACACGTACATAGACATACCTTTCACGAAAGTCAATTAATACACGACAATTATCTACGGTGCATCCATAAGAATAGCAGGTACGATAAAAAGATATTATTTCATACATAACTACCCTACACTCAAGCCAGCTCGTATCCGCATGTAAGAGTCCGAGTTTCTTTTTAAACACTCGGCCATATATTATTCGTCCCACGCGTCGATAAATGCACTAAATCATTTGAGCGTAAGCGCGCATACATCTCCTGCGAGAATTGCGTAAGAACGTTAAAGAGTCGAGTGTACCGTGTTCGGCCGTATCGGACGATTCTAATTCGCCATTTGAATAAAAGGAGAGGATCCACAACATCGAAAAACTGGAACTCGATGGTATTTCCGAAAGATGAGAATGGCCATTGACCCTCCTGGATAACTACGACTTTCTCCGTAGGAATTGCTAAGAGTTTTTCTGGACGCACGAGTCGACTCCCACGATAATCGCGCGTTTGACTACCGATAGACATGAGATTTTGATTGATAGCTAAGAAGATTATTCGATTGAAATTTGAATAAGATATATATAATAATAATAACAATAATAGCACGGTACCAAATAATAACAATATTTGCTCTATCAAGACATTTAATCCGATGCCGGGTAAATGAAATTACCAAGAGTTCGCCTATACTCTTTCGTCCTAACTCTCCTAACCAGATTCATCCCAGCATCCGCAGGTACAGATTATTTCTCAGCCTATCCTGGGAGACTCAGGAGTCCGGAGAACGTGTGTTAGGGCACCTATTATTCTCGCGGTCGATCTCCTGGCATTCAAATGCCAGCTCTTTGTTTGCCACCGTCCAACGAATGTACTATAGCAAGCGGTATATTCTAATCGCGATAACTTGACTCGGTACAATTTTATATTATTACTTATCAACAAAATACCATGCGAAGATCGTACAATAATTAGATAGTACTTTCTTGCGAACACGTTGGATTTTAACGATTGGTACAATGACTGTGTGTTATCCTATAGTCATTATCTATAGCGAGGTACAGTGATCTTAAGAGAGAGAAAAAAAATTATAATACTCGTAATCATCGTCCTGACCAAGGTATACCTTGAAATCTCATTGGAACGAGATGAATCTCAGATTTAGTAAAATAATAATAAAATAATCATGACTAAAATGATTTCTTCAAATTACTTTTGAAAACCCCGCCCATCCAGATCGTCTACTTACCGTTCAAGATTATCTTTTACCATTGTTAGTATTTATAAGAAAGTATAGTAATACCTTCACCCACATGAACGTATATATATATATATATACCTTGTAAGTTTGCCTTACAATATCGAACCGATTCATGATCGTGATCACTTGAGCTGAGTAATGCTTTTCTCATGCTGAAACGCAATGCGCTGCATAAGATCTTAAAGCAATGTTGCAAGAGATGAGATTCGAATAGGATTCGGTACCAATGGTGAATTCTTTTATTGATTTGAACACAGCCGCTAGAACTATGTATCTCAGGTTGCCTGTGTCGAAATTACGATTCGCAGCATTTCGTATGTTAGAAAAAAAAAGATCAGCAGGATCTCCCTAGTTGGTAAGTTTGTTGCGATTCTCTTCGGTTGGTAGATTGTATAATCACACGTGGTGGAGAAATTGAAAGGTTTCGTGGGCAACGTGGTAGAATCCTAATGACTAATGTTACGGCGATTTGCCTGCCACGTCATCAAAGAGGAAACTATCCATTCGAGTAGGCGCGTTACACTCGCTATGATCATTCACGTATGGATCATCTCGCGTAAACCACTTATACCTATCACTATGGTATGGACACGTTATAACGTAACATGGTGACTTGTTAAGTTTATTTTAAGTGGTTGGTATACATGTACATATGTGTGTTCAAAATGGAAGAGAAAAAATAATACTTGCTCCTTCAATTTTTCTATCTCCATCCAGAGTCTCTCGATCGAGTCGATTTAACGTGGGACAAGCAATTATTCCAATCGCTACACTCATAAATCTCTCGCTAAGCTAAATCTAATAGGGAATCGCATTATGTTCGAAGATTTTTAAAGGATTTTGTTCTGATCGGTAATGGTTGCTTAAGAATTATTTTTTCACTTTAAATACGATATTGCTAATTAATTATACGTCATTGTAAATACGTATTTAGATATAGTGATTAGGCGCGTTGATCAACCGATCGAAGATGCTGCCAGTCGTATATTGTTTGTTATTCATCTTGATCGACAAGGATCGATCGTTTTCATTGTGACGTGACTTGCTTTGTATTTACGTTTTATTGACAACATAACATTAAACAGGGATAGTGACTAACTGACAGCTGATCGGTTCCAGTGACGTTTACAAGACCAAATTTAACACGTGGAACTCTGTGGACATTTGGTTACAATGGATATTTATAAATAGTATAGTACTTTTTCATTTTGCTTTTTTTCGTCCATGCTGGTTCACTCGTGCTGTAGACAGGATTTAAAAATTAATTGTTATTCGAATTCATAACCTTGCCATCCCCTTCCGTACGATCGAGTATACTAGATAGAGACGATACACTGTCAAAGACATGACACTTCCTGAACACCTACGACAATTAGCAATTCTAATTTGTTCCTAGTGACGACAGTGCCCAATGTCTCTGTTCCTTTGTTTCTGGTCCATTGGATTTATTCATTGAGTAACAAAGTTTTTCCGCGAGTCACAGCTTAGTACGCGGGTCTGTGTACTCGTGTGAAATTGTATGAATGAATCTAGAAATGTAATTCATAGCCAATGTATGGCAACTATAGACAATGGATTGTCATATATATGTATATATATGAATTAGGATTATATATATTTTCTATCAATTTTTAACGTAATGCACGATGCAAGAGAATGTTGGACGGTCCTTATGTCACTGTGGAGTGGTTAGGTAATTCAAATAATTTAGGTAGCTACGAAAGAAATTCGCGTCAGGAAAGGTAAAAGAAACCGGTAGAACAGTCAAGTTCCGAGTGTAAAATGGCCACGGTAACCCGAGGGTCAGGAATCCCAATAAAATGTCGCGCAAAGTTTCTCTAATTATAATTATTAATTAATTATATTTACGTAAAGGGTACAAGGAACCTCATCGAGGATTGGTAATACCATTGTTTACGTGAGTTACGTAATATATCCAAGTAAGGAGAAACGATCGCGAGACACGTGATCATATCGATATTCCTTGATATTCATATCGAATCTTTAACTATAATACCGTACTAAGGATAAATCGATTAGGCTTAATATTTTCGTTAAACATAATATAATAGCTTTCGATGAATTATTAATAAC
Source organism: Syrista parreyssii (assembly GCA_030142615.1). Classification (NCBI taxonomy): domain Eukaryota; kingdom Metazoa; phylum Arthropoda; class Insecta; order Hymenoptera; family Cephidae; genus Syrista; species Syrista parreyssii. The sequence continues at coordinate 177,974 of JARQTG010000140.1, read as the reverse complement.
GGCAAGAGATAAGAGTGCGATTCAAAAATGATTTACAATCAGAAAAATCACAATGGTCGCTCTCGTAAGTACGCGCAATAATGAACGCGTGTTTATCCTATCTAAATCCTAAAGCCCGGAGGCCAGTACACAATTCGTTTTAAATACTTTTTTCATTCATGCCTTTCCATAGGAGCGACTTTTTTTTCTTCCCAAGCAGGTCCACGAGTTACGCGATCGCGATCCTTGAAACGCGTGGGTGCGTCGCTAATTTTATAACGAGGCACGAGCTGCGCTCCATCTAGCTCGTTATAGAATTAGAAAAAATAAATAAAAAAAAAAGACAAAGATCACTAAGAACCAGGTATCATTTAAAGGTATTACGGAGTTTATGATTTACGAGCATTCGATCGCTTGGGTCAAGGACGTGGCAGTGAGGAAGATCGGTCGAGGTCAATTCTGAAGATGAGAATTTTTTACATGAATTTTATTACTAGAACACAGTTGGCAGGCATTTAGCTCCTGATACGTTTCTTAGTGCAGGAAGAGATTCTATTCAAGGTGAAGCTAACCACCCACTCCTTGTGCAGGTAACAGGATAATAAAGTTCATCGCTAGTAGACTAAAGGATTACGGACTGTATAGTAACTACAGATACAGTACGTATACCTATAGCTATGAGGATACAGATCTAGTTTTAGATCATTTCAGAACAGATCCACTACCTGCTAGATGAAATTCTTCGAATTCGACAGGTACTTAAAGATTGGGCAATGCTTCGACACTGCGATTCAATCCTCCAATTCGGTTACGCCAATCCTCCATGTAATCTCTGTCGGATGAATCAAAGCGAACGAAAACAAAGCTGTTCCGTTTGGCGAATGGAACCTTCTGCGCATTCTTTTCGACACACCTGGTGAGCATAGACTAAGGATAGGCAAAATAACCACAGACTAAGGAGCGCCCGTGGAAAAGGTATTCTACTCCTAAATGTCGATGTCCTAGGATCCCATTATATTGCATTCTATGCCTTGAGTCATATTGGCTCTGACTAAGTCAGAGACTCTATATAAATAGTTTTTAATTATTCATATTTATTATTACTTGTAATACACGCAGCATCCGTACACTGGTCCAGATGGATGACATACCGTATGTGGTACGGATTATTTATTTAGACAATCTTATTACACGTCTATCGTGAATTCTACGTAATTCTATGGAGGATATTTTCCGCGAGGCCCTTTCTGCACGTGATTGCAATTATGCAAAGGAGCGGGAGACTTGCGGCAATAAAGAAAGATCACAGAGGCATCTTTCCCATGCTACGGGAACTTGCCGTGCTGAGAAATGCATCGGGATTTTATACTTGACGAACGGCTGGAGCCTCGAAGTAGGGAGCGTCCTGGCATTTGGGACGGCAACCATTGGGAATGCAAGGGCATGAGTAGGATGTATTAGATACGTTCTTCGTTTATGATTCGAATATTAGCTGGTTAATATCCACATAGAATAATTCATGTTACACCAGTGGCAAGTATAATTGTCATATTCGATCCGTCTCTATTTATGGTCAGCTTTGAATTAATCCACGTTGCTAATGAAGTCAACGAGTCGATATAAAAAATGTGCCAGATTGAATTCGTCAACGATCCTAACGATTGGCATAGATTTCGATGATCTTTTAAAATTATCGATATGTCTAATCTGACGTACTAATGTCCAATCGAGAATGTCACGACCTAGAACGTAACGAGCAAGGACTACATTCCTCCTTCGCAATACCAATCCTGTTTCGCTCTTGTCGCTCTTCGGGATTGGTTCATCATCCCCGGGATACCTCGATATGGCGTGACGGTTCGGACGTCAAAGGTCAAGGAATAAGTCATTCTATTGTAACTCTTAGATTTAGCTGCTCGTATCCGTGAATTGAATCAGGATGCTTTTAATAAAGGTTATTGAAATTGTCACGACTTTAAACAACGAGAAAAATAATACAATAAAATATTTGACCATTTTTCACACCTAGTCTAAGCATTAAAACCTATGACCCAAACAAAGCTGATATAAGGATGAACGTTTCGTCGAATAAGACACTTTATGGCTATTGGTAAAGTGATGCTCTTTATTGCCTACCCTATACGTACAGAGTTACGTTAGCCAACAATTATTCTTAGCATTAATATTCTGCTTGACCCCTCGCCTTGTATGATTGTTCTCGAGGTCACCATGCGGTTTCTGTACATTATCAGTTAAACACCGCAGTCTGTATAGTCGGACTAAAATGGTAGCCTGTGAATATAAGAATAATTGTTGCTCGAGTAAAAATTAAAGAATCAGTCATAACACGTGCGATGGATACCAGAATCGTGAGTTATGTCGATAGGAGTCGTTAATATCGCTACGAGATATTAACGTTTACCGATAAAACAACGATTACGAAGTCAAGCTTAAGCGAAAGAGCAGCGCGTCTAATCCGAATGTATTTCTTACCATGAAAAAGTCCGTACGAACATTATTAATGGGCAATGCCCAGGTACGACTGCATCCACGTTATAACCCATAAACGTGATTTAGCTTGACCGGAAATTTCCTATAGCTTCTCCTAGTATTTTTCTATACAGAAACTGTTTATGGTATTATAGTATACAGTAAAGTCACTACCAGTTGCGTAAACCAACCCGATGCTTACGCGATGGCTACAGTCATTTTCAAAGTTTCACCTAATCGCAGGAAGCAATATCTTACGCATTCCAATTTCGCTTTATGTATTAGGACGTAACCGTGCTAATATTTCAAGGCATTATAGTATACACAGTTATAGTGCCAATTTCATAAATCTCTATATAGACCTGATAAAAATCAGAACGAACAATGGTCACGTGAATCACGGATCTTCGTCTAAAGATATTTATCACGTTCTTTATAAAATCTCAGCCACCAATTGGAAATGAGCATCTTGACATTTTACCATGAGTTTTTCCAGCTGACTGTCTCGATACCAAGGACTTGACTTTCGTTCACGTTTAACAAACGGTACCTGGATGCTGCGCTGTATCCCTGCAATATATAAACTGAACAAATAAAACTATGGAGAAAGGATCTGTATGACGTTAGATATTTCATCTTAAGACAATCACTGTTATCGAACCCAGTATGGGATTACGTACTCATAGAATGTATAGATATATATATATATATTGACCAATTATAACTTTTCATGATAAATATAAAGAAAAAATATATTTCACAGCAAGAGGAACTGTCACCACTATAGGATCTCAACCAGAGAAATTTGGGAGTGGTTCATGTCGCTTACGTAATACCGATATACGAATTGAAATATTATATTGAGCATTCTCTGAGATGCTTATAGTCACCTACTGACTTCGTGAGTCATTCGTAATCGTAATTTCTTACGATTTTATTATAATTTTATAATTGCACAAGATCCTAGCGGCCATTAGTATTTTTCAGGTAATAATTTTTGTCTATTATTATATATCATCTAATTTGCCAGTGTGGACTATCGTTATGGAGTATAGTGTCACTTTGGGTACTTGGGCTATACTCGTGACCTGGTGCTTATTGTGGATGAGCTTGCTGTACCGGTGCAAGGGAAACGATGCGAATATATCCTGAACACGATCGTATTTCAGATCCTTTGAACAGGTGGTGTAAGTCGCCTTTGCGCAATGGCTGCTGTAACGATCTTTCAGCTGAGCCCGAATGGCTAAAGTAAGTCGCACGATGCTTGGGTATATATATATATATATATATTTTGCAAAAGTACCTTTTTAGAAAGGTATATACAGTGTGAGAATTTTCGAATTGGTTCACTCTGATAAAATTACGTGTATTTATTCCATATAGAAATCCTTTGATTTACAATACCCTGTAAGTGATCGATCCTGGTATCGATATTGATCGTTGTAATTCAATCTACAACGAATTATTAGCTACTTCACTTTGCCTAATATGGATTAGGTAACGTTAGTATCTTAATTGCATTTCTCCTTTTAAATACGGTACCACCTATTGTACGCTCTTATCTATCGTGTACTTTTACGTCATCAGGCATTTGTCGGCTTTGTACGAATATTTTGTGGCTTGATAGGAGCGAAAGTATCGGTAAAATTTTCGACTGAAATCATCACGAGTCGTCGACTCGTTTAATAGCCTCTACCGATTAATGATAAAGATCATTATCGTGAAATGACTGTCCGCTGATTATTGTTTTGATAAAAAATCTGTCTTGGCTATTCACTTGGCATTATAGAAGAAACGAAAAAAAAAAGAGTGTAGTACTCTCTAAAATTCACCATGTATACTTTTTTTAAATAAGTGCGTCAGGTGTTCGGATTTAATCGAGAAATTTCACGGACTTGATATATCCAGAAGTGGTCTTACCTTGCTAAGAGAAATTGACTCTTTTTACCTAGACAGTCAAATAAAAAAGTATTCACATCGCCGTGTTGACGGAGAGCATAAATAATTTCGCATAACCAAATTTCACACATAACCAACGTTCCTGTTTTTTTTTTTTTTTTTTTTTTCCGTCACCAATGGATATTCTTTAATACGACATCCGCCATATGTAACTGTATCACACGTACGTGGTTATCGTCTCGTGGGAAATAAAAAATATCTGTGAAAGTTGAATCCGGTAGTCGTAGGTTTAATCGTAGGAGTGTAAGCAGATCTCTCGTACGGTCCTATAGAAGTCATCGTAGTCGGTCTCGATACACATCAGCATTCCTAGTGAAAAGGACATCATGAGTCAAGATCGAGGATCACGAAGTAGCAGACGTAAGGATATCATCAGTTCATCACGATCCGTTTCGTTTTCCTTGTGAAGTGGTAGCCGAGTAGTGTACTACTTGTGTGATCTGGCAGCATAAGGTAGGTAACACTTTTATGAGTATTATAACATTACGCAAGAGACCCCTAGACATTTGGTAGTCAGATGTGATCAGGAAGGAGTCGTCGTCGGCCTAAGAAGCGTCGTCATCGTCGACGTCGTCGAAGAAGAAGAAAGTTGGGCCGTGCCTTAGCGTAATAATGTGACATCGGTGACCTGCGCATTCAATTCTTGATCTCATGAGTGAGCTGGATGAAGCAATCATCTACCGAGATTACTAGATTATCTAGATACGTCATCTTGAACCTTAAGGTACGTTCATTGGCAATGCGACGGAGTGATTCGTATAATTGTATTTCATCCTGTTGTACCCGATGAAATTTAAGGACTCTATTACGAGGAAAATTAAAACGTCGATTTATCATTGATTAATTAATTGTTATTTTTTGCTATAATTTAATTATTTATTTAATTCGATACTTGTGCTAGCAGATACCGTGACGGCGATACTTGTTATTGTTATTGGTCGTCGGGTAGTAATGGCAACGATAACCTGATATTTATTTCACGTCGCCAGTCAGATTTTATTGCTGGGTCCGTTAAGGCTTATGAGATTTACAGCCACCTTCGACCGTTACAAACGACAATGACGGGATTGGCAGCCAGTCTGATTCTGTTTCTGATTTTAAATGCGTATTTTAACACACGGTGTAAGTCACGCACTCTCCTTATACTTTCTCGTAATCTCATAGTCCGTCGTGCCGTAAGAGCGAACTTCGGGTACTTTGAAATTCGATAACTTGATTACTGTTGATTAAACGGATAAAATTAATCATTCTTGACTTACACGGCTATTAAGCTACGGGACTACACGATAATGAAATTTCAAAGCGGGCGATAGATATTTTATATAAAAATATGTATATAAGTATACGTATAAAATTTCGAAGATGCGTGGCAGCATCTTTCAACGAACGTGTCGTAACTACGGTATATTCCTGACATGAATTTATGTGGGTGTCGGATATTATAAAACATGGCTACCGTTGCTGAAAATGGCATTGACTGTCGTATTTATATTATGAAGTATGTGAATTCAACAACGTTACTGGTAGCCATTAACGTTCAAGGATGGTAATAATCCTTTCAAAATAATCAACAGGTACCTTATACACGTCTCTTTACAGTTTAAAAAATTCTGTAGATTATTAACCGATCAATCCACTCGAACGATCCATTATTTGTCTACGACATCCTGCTAGTAGAGATTATCCATAATTTCTATAGCTGTCGATCAGAAATCGAAAGTATTTCCCATTAATAGTATCCGATCGAAAAGAGGTGGTTCGTTAGGATCTCAATAAAAACAACCCACGTGATAAAGGCGCGGTCCATGCACATCAATTCATCATCGACACAGCATCCCACTTTCTTATAATGTATGCTCCCAGTCTTTAGCCTGCATTTCTATTGGTCCTACGATACCACGCTAGGTTACAGTACCATGCGTGTCTTAAGCATGCGTGAATCCCATGTGGGGAATCTTGAAATTACATAAGATCCCGTCCCTGAACAATGGTAACGTTGCGCAGGCCGAAATCATCTCACTTGATGCGAGATAAAAATTCTATTCAGTCTTTCTTTGTGTAAGTCCACATTTAATTACGCGAGAAGTCCAAGCTCTGTAGAGAATGAAGAAATGACACGAGTCATGAACATACGTTTTTATGACCTTTCGACTTTTTTTGAACATTCTGCTGAATCCAAATGGGAGCGTGGGTATATTCTGGGACTGCATTCATGTAATGCGTTACATATGGGTGCTCGTACTGTGCCAGTTGCATATATACGTAATGCCCAGGGTGCGCGAAGAATGTTTTTAGAAAGGCTACCTGCGTATTCACTGTTGCATATATACATAGGTTATTATTTTTTTTTTAATTCAATCTGGACCTCTTTTTTTACTTCCGGTTCAAATCCGCTTCAAAGTTCGTCGTAGTAAGAAATATGACTAGGCAGAGTCTGCATGACGGTTTCTATTAATGTCTGGATAAAATCTGTCAAAATTTGCATACACAGCCAGGACCAATCTGGACCACTTCTTTTTTAGGGGTCAAAACAAAAGTGGAATGTGGTCTCTGCATTCGTCAGATATATGACAGTTGTGTGTACACTGGGACAATGTGTGTTATTGATTGCACATAAGGAGCACGTGTTTTAATCGTGACTCAGATTCGATTCGTTAACCTTAATTACCCTGGTGATTGAATATACACAGTAAACATGTCTATAGACATAATAGACATAGAATGCATACCTGATGATTATTTATCGTACCTTAAAGATGTCCGAGGACTGTGAAGATCGAAAGTCTATAAATCGTTAATGCGTGATTTTTAAAATCCAGCATAATAATTTCCACAGAGCCTAGTAACCTTTAAGATAATTTTGATAATGAAATTCTTGGAAATTATTGCCAAATCGATACGTACGATATCGAAGTATCTGTCTATAGTAACAACAATGAGATACATCGATTTACTAGAGATACTGTCACTCTCGTCCTGGTTTATTGGTGCTGACTATATCGCCGTCTATTTTGACAATCATGGGATAACAGTTGCAATGCCAATGGTAGCCCAGCAATGGCTACCATGGAAAATGAGATCAATGCTTGAGGGGGTGTCCATTTGCATTCCACGCTCGATTGATACATTCGGGTCATAACGGGGTGTGTAGTGAGCCGTGTACTGATTGGACTACTGTTTCACTACATATAGTGTATCTATAGTATATTGCATAGTTACTTGTCTAGGTCCGTGCGTGACTTATGGGTGTTGTAATCATCAAGGTTAAATCCTAAACTTGTTCAGGATAAGAACCGTACGTGTATTGCCTAGAGGTTATGCCAGAATTAACCACGACTTATATATAAGTCTCAAGTACCGTTTTAAGCTGTCGAACTTGTGCCGAGCGAACTATAGCTTTCCGAGGGTATAATGATACCGAGGATTAATCGACGGAAGCTGCGTGCAGATCTTGTCGGAGGGATCGTAACGGCAGGATAAATTACAGCTGATCGTCTTCGTTAAAAAGAGACACGTAGATTGGGATTTTAAAAAGGAAAATTTTATCGAGATTTTTATTAGCCTTTTTAAATGCCATTTCGTAATTTGGTAATTGTGGGAATTTCTTTTTTTTTTTATCTGTCGCAATACGTGGGTAGCATACAAAGTTGATAATTTGTAAATAATTATATGAGTTCGTTCTGTATTTCGACACGTGTCTAAATCGTTACTTGAAATTGGAGCAATACATACGTATGCGAATTGTTACTAATTAGCACTTTTTTGAATTCCCCGCGTTTCTCTTACGTGAGAAACTATATTGATTACTAACTATATAGCAATCGTTGAACATGACTAAGCAATGTACTTGTTTCGTACCTTTAAGCAAGTACTACAAATTTCGACGTGTGATCGATTGCTAAACAAATAAGACAATCTTGTTACAAGGGGCGGTGAATTTTTTTTTTTTTTTTGAAAATACCAATATTCGGCCTACAGTCATTTCCGGATGAGCATGACAGGTGGCGGTTTCACCCATTTGTCAAAAGTAATGGAGACGTTGCTGGACGCATGGCTCCTTGCGAAATTACCTTTACATTCCATTCGCATCCCGACGCTCTTACACACACTGCGTAGCGCCATAGTCCGTTACATGTTACGTTCAGTTTGGCTCCACAGTGTCTAACGCAGGCATCTCCTAAGTTTACGTAACATAAAAAAAGACGAAACCATTGTGGTACACCTACGTTTTGGTCTTTTCGATTTTTCAAACTGACCAGATCTCACTAGCTGATTCAACAGTCAACTGGATACTTTCTTTCGAATTTAAAACTAACAAAATTTCGAAATGCCAATAACCTTAAAGGTAAAATAAAAAAAAAAATATCAACAGGCACTTAGGCACTATCAATTGGCAACTTAGCACACCTGACCTACTAAGAGTACGTATATAAATTTAATATAAAAATTATTTTTTTCCAAAGCTTGACACACGTGGTAACTGTCAAATCTAATCGATCCATTTCAGTTGAATAATTCCCTAGGTAAAATATTACTAGGGAAGAAGATACGATTTTAACAGTACAATTATTACCAGTCATTAATTGTTATCTCCATTGTAGGTTATTCGTACTTGAGTGTCTCTAAGTCTACCAGATTAGTTCAGTGCACGTGGAAAATGGTCCACGAAACTGTATCATTAAATCGTCTAATTAAGTCATACAGCTTCACCGCGGTAAGATGCGAGTTCACAGCTTGCCAACTGTGCCTCTTCTGTTTCTCTCGCTATGGCACATCGTGACGGAATGGAGACAGAAGAGTCCGCTCGGCGTGACACAGATGTAGGACATAGATAATGAACATTGTCTATGCCTGACACTCTATACTATATTCTAAGACAAGACTCTACGCCAAGAATCCTCCATATAATTTACAGCCATATACTCATTACATATTGCACAGTATAATAGGATGTCTTTGCCATTACGAAACTTCTTCTCAACGCCTTAACACTGAGTCCAAAAATCATCTTTGATTATTAATGATTAATGACGTTATTTGTTACAGTACTGAAATCATATATGAATCCGTAACATAAGTGTTGATCAAAAAGAAATATATACACTACATAGATATATTCAGGATTATATAAGAGTACGTAAAATATTTCCCTAGGGATTTTTCTAGGGAATTTCTTTTTTCCCTCAAATCTTATTCTTTACAGGACATCCGAGCAGGGATTACGACAGTCCCTTGTGCAAGGTAACAGTGCCGGCTGACTTATATCGGTATTAATTGGCAGCTAGAGTTATGGTCCAGGTTGGATTGAATGGGTCTTGTATCCAGGACAAGCAGATCAGTCGTTGGATAGGCACGTGGAGGTTGGTTCTCCATACCTAGTTATACTTCTCCTTGGTGGCGAAGTACTCGTCGAATTCGACGAATTGCCGGCACTTGCGTTTCAGACTCGTCTCGATTTGTCATCCCTTGATTGTGACATTGCAAGCGCAGATTGGACCTTGAGTAAATGCAAGTAAGTTACATACATTGCTTGTGTACTATCTCAGATCTTGACTAGTGGCTGATGGCGTCCTTACTGCTAAGAAATATTCCGACTTAAGCTTCAGGTAGCCGTGTATTAAATCGTCCTGTCCGTATGGGACACCGTGCCGCCATTCCTGGATCCATAGCAATTAGAAAATAATTGGCTGCGATAAAACTTGCTCGCGCCTTCGCGATAATTGCGCATTAGGCAATGTTGGTACGCCTGACTAATCGTGATCCATTATTATACCTTTACTGGATATATTTATAAAATTATCTCCCAAACCGAAAAAAATAAAACTCGATCACCCAGGACGTAGATATATAAAATTTTTTTTATCAATAGGGATTTTTGATATTTTAATCAAACTTGAGTAATATCCTCGTTAAAAAAAATTATTTAGACAATTTTTTGTATTTTTACCAATTGTTTCTAGTGCCCCATTGGCATATGGTATAACGACACCATAGGTGCTTTCCTTATTTGTTCGTCGTTCCAGTATAATCTATATACACGAGGGGTCATTGTTGCCACTACAAAAGGAATAATTGCCCTCTATCTTCTCCTGCTTGTAAACGCGGCTCCATAATAGGTCCCAGTCGCTGCCGTTTAACGTGCGAAACGAAAGACAGCAAATGCGAAGAAATCGAATGGAACAAATCCGCGTTACTAAATCAACCGTGACTGAGAATCTTCGATGATTCTCCAATGAACTTCACGTATTAGCAGATACAAACGAGAATTGATCACCTATTACCATACTTTGCGACATCGCAAATTCTTCAAGATTTTACATAGGGAACAAGTAGGCAGGATACTTGTGTATAGACACCAGTAAATTCTTGCACGATATTCAATAGGGTGATTAATAATCAATGCCCTTAATATATGTGTGGGAGGTGCTGGAGAACCGATGCTGTCACGTTCACTGTAGCAGTACAAAAAAATTGCATAATTGATTTCCAGATAATTAACGACGTTCACTGTCACACTTCGAGTAACAATGATAAATACCACGTAGACTGGATCTACAAAATATCAAAATGATCGTTAAAATTGTCCCCAACAATGATACTGATTAATACAATAGAAATCAATCCGAATGCATAAAAAATGATGATTGCTCAAAATCATCATGCTAGATCAATTTCGTATGATAATACACAAAGGTATCATTCTAATAGTCGTTCTTCAATGATGCCAATTTGATGAATATTTTAACATATTAATTTACTACCGTGAACCAAACTTACCTATATATATATATACTTCCATTAAATGCCTATGATAGTCATTAACGTTGCGTGACTGATCTATCATTAACTATGATCTTATTCAATTTTTTATTTGTCCCAACTTAGAGTACAGGAGATTTATACTATTTCTTATGTCTACATGGGTTGAATAAAAAATGTCGTATATTTAATTCCGGCTTCTTTGTCGTTAGTCATATAATTTATAACGTTGATACTTCGTTGTATCCGCATCATCACTTGGTGCAGAAATAATGGCTGGTACTGATCTTTCATGGTGAATACATCGATCGTGTATCTACTATTATTCAGTCTGTACTCTAGGCTAATTTAATGCCAGACACTCACCGAGTCACCTTTACCTTCTCGTATCGACAGATTTCGCAAGGAACTTACTTACATTGCTTCGCCCGGTAACGAGATCATCGTGAAACAGAGCAGTTTTGCTCATATATTTACGAGTCGGATTCTGTACAATGACGTCGAGTAACCATCATGCAAAAGCAGTACCAGTGCTTGTAGGTCCTAAAGAAATCCTCCTATACGTCTATAAGAATGAATCGACATTACTTACTCCGATAAATTAGCGATCGCACGATAAGATTTTTATCAAACTAAAAGATCGGTTACGCCGATTTCTATGAAGATTTTACAAATTACACAGACATCTGATCTCCATCCGTTATTACCAAACGATCGAATTTGCTTCTCTATGTAGTTTACATAGATACCTCGATCGTTGCTGGTAACCTTGCCATTTCGACCAACCTGACAAATCGGCAGATCAAAAGCAGCAAATGTAGAGTTCGCGTGTTCGTACATACGTGGATTATCCGTCTATGACATCATGATTCGTGACCGCACCCATGTGAAAGACAGGCCCATATCCGGTCGGTTATAGCAGGGTAGCCTCACGTGAACCAGGAAGTGTCCGGAAGTGTATATTTTGTATAATGAGCTCGTGAAACAAATCGGTACTGTATATAAAAATCGTGACAGGGCATTGTCATGGCTGAGCAAGGTCTCGCGAATAATTAATAGGTGATCCGAGTAGGTTGACTTATTGGAGTTCACGGTAGGACCTATCCAGAGCTGTTCACGGTTTACGAGCCATTGTAGACGAGAAACATTTGATTTGTAGACAAGATAGGAGCATCAATTTTACGATCTATCGGTATCGTAAAGCTCCTGGCGAATACCTCTGGTAATATATATATATATATATATATATACTCATACGGTGACTACCGGTAAGTTGTTTTCAATATATCTATACGTTACACGCGTGGGTATATATGGTGTTTAGATTGAATTGAATTAAAATGCTAATAAACTGATGATTTACGTAACTCATCACGACAGTATCGAATTAGCACCTTTGTCTATCACTTCCTACCATACCGACTGTACTTATATATATATATATATACGTATATTACGTGTATTACGCATACCTAGATTTATTTGACAGGAGTGTTCTTTTCGTAAGGTATGACGATCTTGATACGCATTTGCAGCCTCATCGCCTCCTGCTGAGCGATTGGGATTTCAGCTGGGCGTAACTCGCCCTGTTATGTAAATCTTGTGGGGTATTAAAGCAGCGAGAGGGAAATAAATTTTGGCGAACAGGGAGGATTATAAAATATTCGCATAAAGTAATCGCGAATCGACAGCTTATAGCTATAGGGGGATTATATATTAGCTGGTGACCAGGGAATTATTGTTTAATTATTACCGTAACCATGGTTACGGTGACAGTGGTGTGACACCTTGGGAAAAGAAAGTCGATTACAATATCTATGCAATGGCGCAAGGTGCAAACCGTGTCTGGTCCGATATTCTTGGTGGCGTAGAAAAAACAAAAGTAATCGCGAACAAGAAGAAGCGGCGATGGAAATAAGAAAGAAGTGGGAAAACATTCACTGATAGTTTGCCATAAGCAGCCATACTGTTTTTTTAATCATTTGAAAATTTAATGATTTCACGAATATTTTACTGATCTCGGTTTAATAAAATTGAAACTAAGAAAATTCACTTGTACATTCCTTGGTTAGTACTTGCTGAGTTTATTGACCATTTGGCCTGTTATTGCAGGGATGCTTGCCGATACGTTCTCCAGGTGCCAATCGAACTCCTTTAATTTATCGGGCCTCTTGTGGCGATTCACGAGCGGCGACGATTGGCTCTAATAAGATGTTACGCAAGAGCGATTATCTTCCCAATAAAAGAAAAGGGGTCCATTTTATTCTATTGGGCCACGAATCAACTCTTACAATAGTGACATAATATTTAAGAATCGAGAGCACCTATACCTATGTAAGTAGTTATACTGGCTTATGTGTTATTTTGTCTTGTACCGAGGGGCCCAATTTTGGGGTCTTAATATTCTGACTTTCTCGGGGCTCACACGTCAACACTATGCCGAAGAGACATGCTAGTTACTTTTGTACGATATGATTATGCATGAAGGTCCAACAACTAAGCAACTGCCAGAACTTATTCCTATTCAGATGTTAATACGGTCAGGGTTTAAGAGAGTCTCTCTTAACTAAATTACCATGGTGTCCAGTATAACAACGATTCACGAATTCGTGATTCTGGCTTTGTACCTTATATCTACATACGATCGTACACGTACATTTTTAACAGACCCGTTAGACCGCACATTTACCCATGCATTTAAACAACGTAGAACCTGATTCGCTCGAGAAAATTGAAATTACGATGAACGCAATTAATGTTACTCGCCTGTCCAGAACCAGCGGAGATTTCAATTATCACGTCAATTGAGGTTAAGGTCGAGTACTTTGACACTGGATTGCTACACTTTCGGATGCAATTAAATTTTGTAAAAATGTTCAATTTTACGTCAGAACAGACACGTATTATTCATATATGTTTATTAACGTATCTTACGACATATCGTTAGTAAAGTTAATTATCAAAATTCTATCTTTATTCTTGAATTATCTATAATATTGTTTAACTGAGTTATTGCGAAAAACTTTTTTTCATTATAGCTCGATAATAATGCTCATTTTTTATTATCCTATACTATTACCATGTTGCATGCCTAAAGTCGTAGGTCTGTTGCACAGACTTTCGATGTCGTACAGAGATACAACGCTTCACCCTCCTCTTCCCCATTCACTACTCTTCACCTCCTCCTGAGGTCAGACTAGTTAAATTACAAAGTACAGTGAACGACTTTTCTTTTGCATGGGAAAACGTCTGATTATCTCAGAACAAGTTATGGTCGTACCTAACGGGGATGTTTACGTCCTTAACGTCTCAGTGAAACTGAAACTAATACTGAGGTATAACGTAACGATTACACCGAGTGCATAGTATATGGTTAATTAAAAATGCAACTGTCCGTTGCAACTGCATTTCATAAACAGACTATAGAATATCCGATACAGAATGGATTTCGTATTGTTATATATAGGTATATATCGGTAAGACTCACAATCCTCGATCCGATTTCCAATGGATCATCCTAGAGATCTTTAGGATCATTGTCCTAGTAAATAAATCAGTTAGATCCTCCTGAATCCAATATGCGGTTAAAATCCAAGGCGAACGTGACGATGGACGTCAACGATCGCGTTCAGATCCGATCACGTAATCGTCAGTGAGATCGATCACGATTGCAATTGATGAACGATCGTCAAGTTAATCAACGCTATCGCGAGAACAATTTCGCAAGGCAGTTATGCGATCTTGTTTGCCGGTTTCTCATGGATTCTCGGCTCGGATGACTAGGCCGGAAAATATAAGAAAAACCATTACCAAATACCGATCTAATACCGATGCAATTAGTATATCGATTTAGCTCAAGGTTTTCCCTATGGAAATCATTTTCACTGTTATTAGAATACCGATTATTTAGAGTTACCGATTATTCTTGTGCCTATAGTTATAATATTTTATGAAAACACAAAATCGCTAATGTTACACGATAACGTCAGATCTTATGAAACAGACTAATATATATATATAGGTACACGTGCACTAGTACGACTAACCCATATAAAATATATTAAACATAGGATTGAGGCGTAAATGTTTCGACGCCATCATGAAAGAATAAATCCCAGAGTACCTCGAGGAATAATCGACAGCAATTTCACATCGGCTAAACGATCGGTAGCTATTATGGCAGGTAGGTAACCCATAACGTTTCCGTATCTTTTTCCCAAACCACTTAACGGATCTGCTAGACTCGTCTTAGTCGTTAATTAAATAACTGAGATTTCGTATATTCGTCTAAAAATATCAGTCCTAGATTTGTATATGGCATAAAAATAAGGGCAGTGATTTCATACGGTTGGCAAAGGTAAAAGATCGACATACCGAGACCGAAAGTAGAATCGATCGAACGTGTCCCTGAACCGAACGGGTTCCCATAAATTGACGGCTAATCAGTACCGATAAATCGGATACTCCTGGACACCAGATACAAGACCAGTATGCACATGTTATATATATGTATATATATGCACATACGAGATACACAGTGAAGTCAACAAAAGTATTGTTTACAAAGCGACTAGAAATCCATGCATACCCTAGGAGGATTTTAAATTGTATAAAACACTGGAATGGAGTCATTCGAGCGAATAAAAGGAACGACGATAAGAAGGGCATGCTTGTTCCACCGATCGGTTACAAGAACCGGCAAGGAACGGAGTATGCGGACCACCCGATGCTCGGACGTACAAACCTGTCTAACGGATAAGCATTAATTTGTCGAACACAGGCTGCCCATTATTCATGAACGAGCTGAACGATTAGTCAAAGCTTCGACAGGATAGCGCTCCATAAATTAGAAACAGTGCAGCGTAATGTACTTGAACTTCGAAATAGATCCCAGTATAGATTTACTGTGAGATTATCTTATTGAGATATGGACTATGGGTAGATAGTTATCTGGTTATATTTAATAAGATAACCAACGTCGTCCAGACGTTTATTATTATATAGTTAAATTTTTGTTTTCTCCTTTCGATATATTTCACGATGCTTAAGACGTTCTGTGTATCGACTTCAGGGTGTATTGGTGTTTTTGTGTATGTGAAATCCCCCCTCCCCACCCTCCACTTCTCCGGCAACTAAGCGAGGTGCTTTCGTGCGCGCGTATAAAACCAGTGAAAGCGTCTCGCGACCCTCCAGACTACCTCGCAGTCTGACAGCGATAGGAGCTCTGTCGAGATACCTCCGGTAGACCTAGACCTTTTGTTAAACGTCTCGGAATTCATTGACTTGATTCAATTGAATTATATTCTTGTTGAATTAGAGATTAAATATTGAGGTCTCAGTTTTGTTGTTATTGACATTCTTGTTTGGAGAGATTATTTCATGGTAGTACCGGGTGCTCAATTTTGAAGTTTTGCTTAACTGGTTCTCGCATAACGCGGGAGTTTCTACGGGATAGTTTAGAGTAGCAGTGAAATCATGAAGATCCTGACATTCATCTTCGGACTGATCCTGGCCAATCAGGTTTTGGGATACCCGCCCCAGGAGCGACTCATGCCAGGTAGGTGACGTTTGTTTTTTATGCGGATATTTGTTTGTCTTCGTCTAGTATTTCTTTCCGGAGAGAGTTCAGTTTTTGGAATCAGAAATGGTAGAGAGTAAAACTGTAAGGAAGTTGTGGAAATGACTTATGGATATTAGAAATCGATGATGGATGAAGTTGAATGATGGGTAAAAAATATCTAAGTAAAGACCCAGAGTGGAATTGAGAAATGATATATTTTTAATATAATAAATTTGTCTATTAGCACCAAGAAATTTATAAAATAAATAACGTGAAATTTTCCGTGCAACATCAATCTATTCAAAATCGATGATTACTCATAGTTTCGATACAATATTATTAATGATGATTATTAATCGACTGTCAAAAATCATTCCAGTCTCTTTCGATCATTCATAAATCCCAAATGTAACTTATCAATCGCGAACGCAATTCTCTATATAGCCAATAAGACTTCCAGTCCAAAGATACCGATCACGTGGACCCACAAGACCGCAAAAGAATCATACGGCCTACCAGATACAAAGAAATACGAAGTCCAGATGATAATCGTTCAAGATCGATGTTAACCTGTCTAAAAAAAAAACAAAAGAAATTAATGAAAAAAAAAAAAGCAAAAGTACCGCGATCGGATAATTAATAGCGTCCACTCGAAATTCATTAGCTCGGTTATAGCAGCAGAGAATCGGTTGCAAATTGCTGGATTTATTATCCTATCATGGCCACGGGAGTCCGGTTTTTTGACGGGCGCCAAAAGATACTTGGCATTTGACACCTTTGCATGTTGCTGTGTTGTACTTCCTCCTTGGAAATCGGTTACCGGTCTATCAATAAAGTCACGCATGCCTCTCGCGCAAAACGATACAGATCGGCAAATATCCGGATCTTGTGCGGATGAAAAAAATTGACTGAACAATGATCTCCAACTGGGTACACAAAGGAACTTTATAAAAAAAAAAAAACGCCATCACGATTGCGCATATGTATTTATTCATACGAGCATACCGATCACCGGTACAGGTATATGACAAGTCTGTCTTACTCTCTCAGGCGCACTGAACCACCTTAGAACCATTATAGGAAACAATTACGTTTAACTCTCATTAGTTCTTTCGCTACTCCTGACACTTTCTCACTTTGTTCCACGACATCCGTTTGTCTCCCCCCGTCGCATTCACGTTCTTCACTCTCGTCTCAGGAAAGTGGAACACTTCCTTCTACAGATGTTAATCTGAATCTCCACGAGGATAGATAAGTGTCCACAGTAAATATCCACGTAAGGATACAAAATTCATAGAATCCATTGTTACCATGGTAACATGTGATATTATTTTTCTACGTTGGTATCTATTTTTTTAAATAGATTATTAAAAACCGATTCCACTTTACTCGATATACTTCATCCATTTTTTTTTACTCGGGTCCATTATCAACGTAACGTTATTTATAGAGCTTTGTACGTATAAGTGAAAAAAAAAGAAAAAAATATCAAAGAAATATAACTCTGTACTCTTCCGGGTGGACGAATCTGTGCTCATTTAATTTGCTACTGTCTGTAATTAGAATGGAGATACGTCTGGACCATTCTACTGACTAATAATTTCCGTCTCTGAAGCTAGTATACTGTGTACCACCGAATGGCTGTAATTACAGGGTAGAAGATAATGTAAAAATAGTCCTTTCTCTTATACCGGGCACATCCTTATTCGCGATTTTCGACGGCTGATCAATTTCGTTTGATCTACTACCCTTCTTATGGGGATTTATGGCGTTATAAACAATTACCTATTACCGTCTTATATCCTACCGCTACGATGGAAACGACAGAATAGATTGACATTAGCGCCATTGCCATTCAGCGGTATTAGAGCGCGGCTTTATTTATGGGAAACATGATGCACGATTTTTACTTATATATATATATATATATACACTATTATAAAATGCGTATCTACCTTATGTACTTGTCTGTATCAACCTAGAACGTATAGACACAATCGGTGGCAAGTTCCCATTGAAACGATACCGCTAATGAGATATCAAGTCTCGCGCAACTCGTCTAATTGGTTGCCTGGATTGTTGAAGGTTAAAAATCCATAAGTGGCGAATCGTTCGTCAATAACTATATGTACCTATCATAAATTCGTGATGATTTACTAGATCGTTTTATATGACTATCGCGTGTTAACGAACACCTAACAAACATCACAAACTTCCAAGCAATTCGTCCTCCACGACTTGTGCTATAATGAAAATGTTTTTGATTGAGATATAAAAGAAATAAATAAAAGAAGCCTATCCTTCACTTTCATATCCTGTACGAATCAGTACCAACTGATCTCTTGGCTGTCTTCTATATCCTCTTGAAGCTAACTTCCTTCCCATGGTATACAAACCATCTCCTATAGTCGATCTCATTTTCACCAGCTTCTACTTTCCTCTCACTAGACAACGACCCTGGCAGCTCTACGGAAATGTCGACACTGGTGCACGACCAGGTTTTATACAATTCTGATGCCGAGACGCGTATAGTCACTGTAGACTCGATCATGTGGAGCAAAAGGATAATTTAACCTCGTGCAGAAACACGTGGCTGCACGTGATGCACGTGACTCCGTATCCTCAGCTGCACGTGCTGCAAAGACTCCTTGACGTCTATTGATTCCAGTAGTAAAAAGAGAGAAAGGTGCGGACGATTCACCTGGTACATTATGGTATTTGATCTAAGGGAAAATAAAGGACAGAAGATGGCTGATCAGTTAGACGATTCATGCTGGATTATTTACGTGATATACGTCACGTGTCACTCGGTCACGTGGAATTACACGATACTGGTACTTGATTGCTTAGTCACTTTGGATCACGAGACTTCGGTATCATCTTGTCAATTAGCATCTTTAACCGGAAGATACTATACGGTATGCTAGACGGTTTAACGTCCTGTACTAAACATCAGTGACATTGATCTCGACTTGCGTAAACGTGCGAGTCGATTATGGTTATGCAAAGTGGCGAGAAAAAAAGTGTATGCACTTTTTAACACGTGGATGATTCTTAGCTAGCGGAATACGCGAATCATCTTTCTCGGTGAAATCTGGCTTTTTTTTTTTTCTGGAATACCGTATGAAATTATTTGCGCTCACATATGGGCATATATGCTATATACGTATCTAATGGATTATTTGCGCGGGAACGGTGTGTAATTACGAATTGTTTTTTTCTTCTTTGTACGTACGTATGTCTACCTGTTGCGCTTAGGAAGGCCGAGTATGGGAATGTGTGGAAGTTGAACGGCTGAAGTGGGGATCTGGTCGCTTAGAGAAATATCTTTAAGTGACTCGGTGATTCGATAGATTTTACTGAGATTGGCTTGAGTTATCTATAAGGCGATATATAGAAATGGCAAAATTCTCGAGTTCGACCCGATACTCGGTTATACTTGAGGTATGCGTGTGGCTAAATAGCATACGCGTTTTCTTGATTGGTTTGAATACGTTCAATTATGACACTTTAATATAAATTCAATTTCATGGTTGATTAAGCGTCGCGTGCGGGAAGTGTCTGTGTTATATGACTTTTTGGATGAAAAAAATATTCACTACTGCCATTGCTCAATCTTTACCATTGTGTAACGAAGGTCAATTCATAATCAATAACTTTGTCATACGTTGTAATTACTAAATTGTTAAGAGCGAATATCAGGAAGAATTTTTTGATGGACATTCCATCAGTCAGGTGTCTATGTGTCTGTTACATTAATGGTAACAGTGTATATATGTCTGTATGTCATATATATAATACGATTTTATACAAATTTAATTATTGGGCCTCAGTTGGGGCCTTTTGCAAATCTATTCAGAGCAACAGGAGGTTGCGGCCCCGAAAATACAAGGCCCTATGAAATGATGACTCTGATAAACTTGATGTTTATTTCTATGTACGTTGGCATCAAGTATCATTCTCAATGTGGGCCTCACAGCAAGTTCATTTTTTAACATTGACCTTGACAAGTCCCAAACGAGCGGGCACGATCATTCGCGGATAATTGGATTCGTCGAAGGTCCGAATTAAATGACTTAGACATTGGGACTTAAGTGGCGCTCATTTTTCAGTTCCTAGTTCTCCGTCTTGGTCCCAATGTCCATACCATGTTGAAATTCTCATTGGGCATGAATCTTTTCAACGATCAGGCATCTCTGTCTTTCTCTCGCTCCCGACACTTGACGAAGATTGACGTGATCGCCGAGGATCGTTCGTTGATAAATCAGCCTGATCCATAGATAAGCATACCGCGTTAAAATGTCTCGTGTACGTACGACAAAGTTTTCTTATATACGGTATAGAATATTTTCTGATTTAAACATCAACTTTCTATGCACCGTTCCGGCAAATGTTATTAGTGTCAATCACCTATGCAGTTTAACAGCAAAAAGATATGTTAATGACGCCAGACAGAAACGTGGTTCGTACGAGCAATTAACATTGTTGACCTGTCCCGACATTACACATGTACCTTGATTTATTGAGCCTTTTAGGACGACGAATGGCATTTCAATTATTTAACTAGTTTTTTTTTTTTTTTTTTACACCAACACATTCTTCACTACCAATTATTGTTCTAGAATTTAACCGCAGCCTACTCGACGACGATGCGAATTTTTTTTTATACTTTGGAAATTCGCCAATCGACTTTCCCAACTTTGTTCTCCTTTTCACCCGTCGCTATTTAACCGTACCCGCCGGTCCCTCGTCGCCCTACTCAATCACAGTAATATAAAATTCCATACTAGTCATTCTAAAGGACATTTTGACAATCATCATTAGACCAATGGATTATAAAATGTACGGTAATCAGTGATACTTAACTCCGAGCATTCGCCAATTTTGAACCATTGATTATACGAGTATATATATATATAGTCTGTAATTGTCCAATGCAAAAAGTTGGCACTTTGGCGAATTCCGTGTACATTAAAATGGTGTATACGTTTCTTCAAGCATTACTATATACGTATACATTTGTTATGTAGAATTCACGTGCTCGTGAGCGTGGTGGCCCCTACGAGTACTAAGTGCACTGTCCGCTGCACGTGACATGCGTTGCTCCAGTGGGTCACGTGTATGCACTGTGTTGCAGCCGATCTTACTGGAGAACGTGCATTGCTGCACACTCTTGTAACGTTACAAGATAGAGATAGCACCGTGGCGATTGCTTGTATCTACCAGCAGACTGTTATTATGAGTACGATGAGAACAATTTGCTGCTTATTTCTGATTCAGGTAAAAATTTGATAATCGATCCTTTTTTTTTTACCTTGTTTACATAAATTTTATTCTATTCGCATTATTCCATCGACCAATCATAGTTACCAATCGTTTTACCTTCTATAGCCAGGTTCACTAATATAAGTAATTACGTTATTGAACGTACTAAGTACGTTCGGCTAAGTTTCACGGAATGCAGCTCTCGCTCGCCATGTTTGCATGGCTCCGACAATTGATTTATATGAGACAGGTGCCGAACCTACTTTTACCTAATCGAGGTTAATGCTCAGTGTTCCTGAATTACTTTGCGCTATATATATATAGATATATACCATTGATAGATACAGCCAGTCGTATCAAAGATTGTGTGCCAAAGGGTTTGCTGCTACGTGAGACCATAATGCACCACGGTATACGTAAAAAATTATTTTTCCATTAATTTCAGACGTAGCAAGAATACATGGTTGTGACAGACAAACATTGCTGAAAACATTTAGAACTTTTTTTCAATGCAGCAAACAAAGTTAGTGTGTTATTCGGTGTCTGTGAATTAACCGCATGCACCACTTGCGTATATAGTTAGCGCAATATAGTTTTTCGCACATACCAACCACGTATAAATTCCTTTCTTCCTATCTGGATGTATCGTGAAATTACAAAGTATCTGAAAACGTCAGTCTCAGAGTGACGCAATCTTTAGATCAAAGAGTATGACTCCAATCCACCTTCCCTCCACTCTCCCCCGATCCAATCACGCTCCTTCAATCCTCCACTTCACCAATCCTTCGTTTCCTTTACTTCGTCAGATGTCTATGAGACTGTAGGTGGACGTCATAGCAGGATTGCATTACTCAGCTGTAGTCGACCCACCAAGGCTCCGGGTCGAGCGCTAGCACTCGTGCATGTCAGCCTTTATTCCAGTCATCCTTGAAGGCAAAGATGCAGTCACGCCTGCCTCTGGATCGGCAGCAAGAAGATAGAGAAGACGGTTAGCAGCCTCTTTTACCCTATTCGCTACAAGATGCGTGCTTGGACTTTATTTTGTTTTTCACTTTATTAACGTTCTTTGGAAAATGCATGAAAACGGAGGTTAAAGTTAGGGAAACGAGAGCCGTGACTTTTCGTCTGTTGTATCGCGTGTCTGTTTGATTTCTGTCCACGTTGCGACCTTTTGTTTGCGTAACTCGTAGCGAATACGTCGAATTTATTTATTGCCAGGTTTATCACCCTGGACGGGTCTTTTACCATTGGCATATCCATTGGACGATATAGTCGTAAAGTCGAAACCTTTATGGTGAAAAAGTACTATGCTCCATTATTACGCTATGGTAATAGTCAATAGTGGCGAATACCATAGTATCATATATATATATATATACATATACTGTATATATGATATAGATGATCACGCCCTGTCATGTGGTGTAATGGATCACACTAACGTTTTAAGGTTATGTCCAGAGAGCACTCTATTACTAGTTAATTACGTCGATTTAAAATAGATTTAGCTTTGGTGTAACGCGGTGGAAGCACACGGGTAATTGGCTCGTTATAACTTATACGTGTCGGAGGAATATTCGCCTGAGATATATGAGCTGTATCGGAGTCTATTTCGAATGAGAAATAGTCTATATAATAGCAAGCCTGAATAACCAGTAGACCGTATATGATTGGATCCTTTTGATTGATCGCGGTTTCATTGAACTTTTTCCAGAAAAGAGGAATCGAGTTCACCCAACTCCGTTACCACTGCTAATGTTCTTTCTTTGATCCTTTTTTTTTTCTTTTCGTCTTACACCAATTTTTCTGCTCGTTTTCGCTCCAACCGATACTTCTGACTAGCCAGGATCAATTAAAGCCGTGCGATTCCTCGTGGAATTCCTCGTGGCTGCTACAGGACATATTAAAACACGGTAAAGGGAGTTAAAAGCCACGGGGCATCTAGACTCGATTTGAGGAATTTTAAGTAATAAGTCCAAGCTTAACTTTCTCCGGACAGTTATCTACGGCTAATTATTAATTAGTCCCGGGACTTAGCCCGCGGGACAATTTTTGTACTTGGGATTTTGTATGTATATATGTGAACACAAAAATATATATATATATATATAGAAAGATGAATAATGCGATTTTCTTAAACGTGTTAAAAAAAGAGAGAGAAAGAGAACGAAATGTTCTATGGTTGCTATGAATATGGGTACGAAACATAATGAAATTTAATATAAAATGAGGCGCGTGCTTGGACTAATGTAAAAAGCTTAGGAAAGTGTCATAATGATTAACAGTGGGACAGTCGAGCACGTTTTCTTCGTCAGGATGGAGACGTCGAAAGGCTCGAGTGAAAGAGGGAATGTGCAATGCCGCGAGGTTGACAAATAAGTAGAAAACAATGAATGTCGCTGACCGGAGAAAAAGCGGAGATAAAGGCAATTAATGGCTGACTCATTGTACCCGAAAGCGGGGCGACATGTAAACCCGCCTTAATTTGCTTATGCGTTATACATACTTCTCGCAGTCATATTTCGTACCTGTTTATTGCGGGGTGTCGCGATTCGCACGTCATTGACGCACACGCTTTGCGCACCTGGATACGTGATATTTAAATGTTGCAAAACGACTGTTGTTAACCTGTCGTATTACATGGATGCCATACCGCTCGGCGTGTTTAATCAGTTCAAAGACATGAGGAGACTTGGGTAACGTAAAGTTCGTCGGGGCGAAAGTGATCGGAATCGTGTACCAATTTTGGAAAAGGACCTCGAGTGAATTTAGCAGTTCGATTTTATTGAGAAAGGATAATTGCAAGAAATAATAATAATAATATAAGAAATTATCACACAAATACAACTGCACTCTTTGATCCTTGAAAATTGAATTACAAAGCTGTACGATTTCACTCGCCAAAGCAATTCCGTTTTGTGTCCATAATGACCGTAATACCCGTGGCCATGTCTCTGAGACTGAATGTCACCGTGAAAAAAGTTTCTGTCTGCTCATTGTTATTCAGATAGTTAATTAATTCTTTTTTTTTTTTAATCTCCAGCACAGCCTCCCGGCACGAAATTCTCGTGAAAAAGCCTTAAGGCGCATTCGTGTGTCTCCACGACGAATGGACTGTCAATTCCACTTAGTATTTATAAAGTTTTCGAGGTTTCGTTTCGACGTCGTAATTTTTACTTCTCGTACGAACGAAACGGCCGAATGCATGTCGCGCAACGGTAATTCAATAAAGTGTAAGATTTCAGTAAAATTTCAAGGACCGAGAAAAACGTTATATTTTTTAACTAACAAAAATCCTGACGACACGTTGTCAGAAATGTCGTATCGTGGAAACTCTCGTTGCTGGGTAACGAACGACGAATTTCGTAATGAACGCGAGAGAGAGAGAGAGACACGAGATTTGTAACCTTATAACGTCGACTGGTTTAATTTCGCGAAACGGCAGCCTAATTATCGCGCACCACTTGACAACCTGTGTACGAGATCTTAGGAAAAATGACCAATTAAATTAACATAACAGTGTCGCGCGCCTTTCGCATAAAGCCGCGCGCTTAAATTCTCGCTTCATGAAAACTCCCCTCCTACGTCACACATATACCTTTCCTTCGGCTTACTTGGAAACGAAGGTACCTTGCCTTACGTACCTACTTGCTCGCTAAGACAGTCCTATATATATATATATCGATCCCAGTGTTAACGTATACGCCTAAGTACACTTGGACATGTGATATAGCGTGTACTATAAATATATACACTGTTCGTATTCAGTCGTAAACTTTAACCACGAAAGTCTTTACGCGCAATTGCGGCATGAACTATTGTCCGATAATTAGATCACCTAAAAGTCATTTCTTCACGTGGATATTTACCGTTCGTTACAACCGTTCGAAATGACTCGCTGGCAGACTACGTAAAAAAGACTGTATGCCGTAATACGATGACAGTAAAAGAAATTGGTCTTAATGGTAAATAAAAGTCTTCATCTTCAACTATCATTCTACACCGCAGTGATTATGTAGCGAGGGCAGAGAAAAACTCTAGTCTCGTGATCATGGATGAACTTTTTCTCAACAGAGTATAGCGAATGAATGTGGTATTTCTGTGGAAAAAAAAAACAATGTTTGCGAAACATCGTGACGGGTTAACGACAAAGGAACAATGACTAACATGCATTCTTATCATTAGCGACATGCGATGAGCTGCTCGTCGTGATATCGTTATACGAATCTAGCATGGATTGCAAATAAATTGCCACAGTGCATTGCGCATATTCTAATACGCATGTGTTTACATACTTATATATATATATATATTACTATCGAGTATTGGTGGCAGCTGGCACTCTGGCCGAGAGTTCAGGGGAGCGAAACCAGATTCCCTTGATCTTGCAGACACGAGCCTGGTCGAGCTCGATCTTTCCGCGCGGGCGTAACGATGCAAAAATAATTCACCCCGTACTTATTATTCGCGTGCATTATAATTGCAGGCTGGTTGCATTGACACGCCCACGTGACAAGCCTGTTTATTACTATTTTGAAATGCAACGTCGTTCCCGCGCAAAGATAATACCAGACGATATCAGTGCCATACGAGACTACATACACATGTATGTTTAATGTTGTTTATACTGAATTTTTGAACTTGGGGTGGTAGAAGAATAAAAAAAATTTCTTTTAAATATCATATATGTAATGTATGACTTTTGATCGTACGTGTATAGCCAATGGATATTACAGCCAGTCACTTTACGGATATGAGTAATTAACGGGAGCGAAATGAGAGGGGGGAGAATCTTGTATCTTTTTCTCTTGAATTTTTCTTATCTTTTTTTAATTCACATGTACTTCGACATAATGATTTATTGGGTGTAACAACTTCGCGACCGCGACTCGTGTGTCGCGTAATTAAAAGCTCCTTTAATGTGATAAGAATCGCGCTATCCGTTAATCAGCCATAAATTACGTCAGGATACAGCGAAGAATTTTCAAACCGCTGGAAAAACTATTGTACAGCCCGTAGCATAAGGTTGATCCTGTCCGATGGAAGGTTACGCCGAGTGCGCGTAAAAGCTGCCGTTACCAACTTGCGGAACGGCGATCTGGAATTTCTAACATATATGACATTTGGAAAGATACGGGTCCTTACGGAATACGTTTAGAATCGAGATTAGAAAATATTGGCGATCCCTAGCTGTACTCCTACCACACGTATTCATACGTGGCACGTATACCTATGTATATACATTGAATGATCCATATGCCAGTACCTGCATAATATAGAGCCGTAAAATCAAGACAAACCGTATCGTATGGAAAACACGACGTATACGCTGGTAAAATTAATAACCGTTCATGGAAGTTACGAAAGTTTGTATTTGCCAGGTTTTGCCAAGCGTAATTTCTCTGTTCGATCAACTCACCGTTATTGCACTCGAACGATCAGTGCTGCATAAATTGTACGAGGGTACCGGTACCGTATGAGGAAAAAATATATGTATATATATATATACACGTACATATATACATAAAAAAAGAAGTACCGTCTGTGTACATAATAGCGAGATCTCAACGAACAGAGACTTTTACGTTTTTAGCATCGAGCCTTTGGTAATTGGAAATTACTAATTGCCATTAAAACGGACTTGGGAATAGACGATTTCATCGAATCCTGCTGGCCTTCGTATGTTACCCTTGTATAGGTATGTGACTGCGTACGTTTCTTTCTAATATACGAAAAGGTAATCTTTATGGGATTACTCAGCGATCTACAATCTTCGATCATAATGCGTTCTTAGGTATCGCTTATTGCTCGGTCAGTCTTAATGCGCTAATATATTGCTCTGTCTTAATGAGATTTACTCTCGTGATGATTCCTATGGTCACGTGATACGTGAGACGTTCATACGTACGTACGATCGTACGGGTCCCGAGTCTCGAGTCTTCTATACGCATTTCAACAGGCATGATCTTGCGGACTCGTGTTCTGCACACGACTCGAGTCAATTCATGACTCTCGTGGGCCTTGAGTCGAGCCCGTGGAATGCAATTGCCTTGCGTTCATTGTTCACGAGTCGCGTGAGAGCGGGAGAAATTTCTGTCAATTTATAGAACCGTCGTTTCGCGCGATATACTTATTAGGTATAGTCTGTGTAATAGGTGCGATAATTATTAAAAATATTTAAACGACTTGGATATTAGGGTTTTTTTTTTGGAATTATATAAAAAATGGGAAAATGACATCAATTGGTTGTTTTATCGGGGTACAATAATTTCCCAATGATCTTGCGGTAGCGGAACGCGTCGCGCGTGCAATTCCATGCAGAACGGTACGACGCTGCGGCGTCGCGACGGCGAGTAAGAAAAGCAGGAAAAGTGACACGAATATTATTATATCGCGTTTGAGTAAATTCCACGTTGTTGGATTTCATAATGGCGGATTTACGAGGATCTTTTTTTTTCACTTTGGTTTTCAACCTCCATTATTAGGTTTCGTTCGTATTTACTGTGCGAGACTTCAGACGTTCTAGTAGATCTTAGTTTGGTATACTTAAGTCAGGTGTATATATCTATTTAGGTATATACTTATTTAGTATATATATATATATATATATATATATATACCTATATGCCTAACTTGTATTTCTAAGGTACGTCGGACACGCAAGTTGTTCTAAGGATCATAACGACTGTCAGTCTATCACAATCGTAATGAAACACGTGTATCATTACTTTATACAGCATTACTATTCCTCACGTCCCAATGCGAAAAAGTCGACGTGCCAATTCGACGTTTCAATTATCCACGTGAAACCGTATTCCTTCGGTATACAGCTGGAAAGGAATTCGTAGCTGTATTCAAGTTACAAAAAACCAAGTGAACAGATACGAATGCCTTGTGATAAAATTCTCGAGTACTTTTAACTATCATATGCTTGTCTCCAATTGACTGTCTCCGAGCGATTTACAGTGACGTTAATTCTTTCGCGTTACGTAGCACAATTTTTTTTTTTTTTTTATTTCTTTCACCACTCGGTCAACCCAGCACAGTCTACAGGGTGCTTCGTTCGTACACGTATTTCAGTAATGATTCAAGCAGGTCGCGTTTTTCCCAAGTCGACGTCAGCCCTCACGTCAACGCCACGTATCCTCTACGTTTTACATTGGCAAAGACCCGTCGGCGTTAAGCCAGTCTAAGCGCAATCGCATAATATCCATGGGGCGACTGGCAAAACGTCTCATAAAACACTACAACGGGTGTCCCTAATGTTGGCGTAACGGAATTGTTACCGGGCTACGTTGACTTACATTGTCGAACGTCTTAAGTGAATTTCGTATCCAACCTGTATTCGGAAGCGGGTGACACAATAAGTATCATTGACGAAAAATCCGAGAGGATAAGCTGCCTGACATCTCTCAAGAGAAGTAGCTGATCCGAGCGCTCCGTCGATTCGTTCTTTCACGAGTTTCACAAATCCGACCGCGGTTTGGCCAATGTACCGATCAAATTTCACTCTCGGATTTCTCGGGCCGATGTGCAATTCCACGGGAGTTTTTCTTTTCGATCGGATAGATCATTAGATGGAGTTGCGTAAGGTTATTAACGGCGGGCTACGACAGTGCACACATGCTGCTATAGAGAAAACAGGGAAGGCGCGAATGTAAGTGAAATATTGAGAGGAAAAAAAAAAGGGAAAAAAAAATTTTTTTTTCCTTTTTTTTTTCGTCCGAATTGTCTCACCAAGCTAAATAATCATTGTCACAGCTACGTTGTGACACTTGCAAAAAGTGTAATTGCTCAAAACACAACGGCAAGAAAGTATCGCGTCACCCGGCGGCCCTCTTTGTGTTTTACATTGGACATATGTTTTACGCCACGTACTACGTATGTACAATAATTTACTATACTTTTAAACTATACCCAGCAAATTCCTCCTGCGTATATGTTTATAGCTGCAAATTGAGAAGTCATTTTCAAGAAACGTAGTAAAACCGTCCTGTGCTTTTACTGTAGCCTGCAATTCCAAGCAGCACGTGTCGCACGTGTACCCGCTGCATGGACGTTAACCACTTGCATACGTATAGTGAAGGGTTCAAGTGCTAATCTACACTCCCCTCATCCCCTCTCCGCGCCACCTACACATACCAACGCAATTCCGCGATTCTAATCGCACCACAATTTTCTATACTGTCCCGATCAACCTTCGAATTAGTCGATACAAAATTATCAGTCATTTAACCGTTACTCCAATTACCGTATGATTACTGTGGCGCGAATAAAAATAAACCATGTGAAATTTACACGAAAATTACATAAGAGAAATAATTTCACGGGTATCGTATTTACGTAAATATTACATCGTCCCTTGCCTATATATTTATTATCGAACTTTTCAATGAAATCGCCATACCGTCATACGTATGCATCTCACGGTTCCAACGAAAGTCAATCCTCCGCCATCTTGCTTGACTTCACTCAGGAATGTTTTCGCTCTTTTAATTCCATTTGCTTCACCTCATTTACTGTCTCTGATTCGCGTAGGTGTTGCCATCGTGCCGATTCCCCTTTCACCTTGCAAACACACGCGTAATACGTCACGCTTGTGCACCGCAACTCCCTGCGCTCCATTGTCCTTAGGTGCGCGTACCCTTTGTCACGCATGCGCACATGGTAACGAAACTCCGCTGTCTGTCGGGAAGACTAGAATTCTCACTTGGAAAACGTCTCGTGTGTCGTTGCATTATTAATACAGCATACAAAAGTCGAGCGATCTGAATTGCCGTCTCATTGCTGTATCTTTCAGTTACCATATACGTATACCTGTATATACACGTACCCGATCAACTCTACCTACAAGGATAAAGCATCGGACACTGGAATTTACATATCTATGCGTAATCGTACATTGAGATAATGGCTTTACGATGTTAATGTACGCAGGAACAGTGATGGAATGACGAGTGAAAATAATTGGCAGATTTCAATATACGTCATTGCCAAAAGTACGAACAACGTCCAGTACAACTGGATCACCAGTAGCTGTATACATACTGCACGTATATACGTATCCATATGTGTACGTTACACTCTATTTTTTTTTTTTTTTTCTGTATCCGCCTTAGCCGTTTAAGAGAACAGAATTAACGTAGCCTAAGGTATTTTATTGACGACCTTCCTTCGATTACCTCAGGGTACCCACAATGGATTCTGCCAATCGATATATCGACTGTCTTATACATACGTGTATCGATGTATCTACTTTTTTTTTTGGCTCTTGCAATTCGACCGATTTTTGTTACACCATTACAAGTCATTCCTTTGATTGCACCGCTAAAGGATATCTAACGAGGATATAACCTCTTGCCGACGTTGATATACGTCCAACTTCCTGGTTTTACATTGCGCACCTATAGGCCGCGAGTACATTCAATTTTCTGGGGGATCAGGTAATCCCTGCCTACGGACACCGCACCAATCCGCCAATCTAATAAATTCACGCCGTTCTTAATAGTTCCAGAGTCGGCTGGCATATCTTCTAAATTATACGTAATCCTAATACTGGTCAGTAGTTAGGTTGCAGGTATTAGACACTTTCTATGGCGTGGAATAGGTATTGATTTTTTTTTTCTTTAATACCTTTTTTACACTCAACTCATCCGTCTGACTACCTACTGTATCCTGACTACTTGCTCGGTGAAATGCGTCAAGATATCTTGCGCAATCTTACTTACTGGCTGTACAGCTATATTTCTATATATATACACTCTTCCTTCCGCAGCTTCCTCATATAGCAGACCCGTCCTTTCTATCGCCATTTCTTCGTGTATTCTCATATGGAAGTCGAATGGTCTTCCTGGGGGTCGTTTTGTACCCCATTTGACTCTAATGGCCGAGTTACGTGCCAAACGAGCTAGCATGGTATTGAATGCACGGCTGGATTGCACAAGACACGAGTCTCCTCTTCCTTCCGCCAAAGTGGATAACGATTTAGAAAACGATCCTGCTCAGACGTTGTCGCATAAAATTATGGGAGAAATGCTTGTATTATGACACTGTCATTAGATAATCCCGTGGAATCATTGGAGGCACTGCGGCAGATGCTCTATCAGATATGCCTTGGATATATGCTTGGTATAGAGTCGTGCTTGGAAGATTCAAGGCATGGGAGCCAATCAGTGATGAGAAAATTTATTCCAATGGAAATCGATGTCTTTTAATGGGGAAGATCGTTTTGTCACGATCGCGGAAACGTTGCTACTCAATTTACAACTTTCGTCGCGATCTGTTCATTGATACTGTGTATATATATATATATATATATATATATATATACGTGTCTGATGCTTGATCTTAAGTTACGTAGGTAGATAGCGGACAATACTTAACCTCACTATAGACATTTGATGACTGTGTGTGTGTACGTGTGTGTGTACGTGTGTGTGTGTGTAACTGGTCGTTTTCATCAGGATGATCATCTTCTCATGATTTATTGATACTGCCTAACCTTTCTCTTTCCGGATGCTGCATACACAGATACCGCTGCGGATAATTTAATGACTTTATCTTCTTAGTGTGCATGAATTAGATGGACTTAATGGTTTCATTGACGAGGGACTTGTCTATGGGCAATGATGTTAGGTGTCGAAATGGGGAAAGGGTATTGGTGCTAGGGAATTGAAAATTTTCTGGTGACTTAATGACTCGGCTAGTCTCTCTTGGTAACTTTGCTTATCCTACGTCTGCTATAGTTGAGCAATAATCACATACGTGATTTCCATTTCACGTGGTCTCCGCGATTTAATTTCGAGATCCAGGCAATTACGAAATTTCCTTAATGCCGCGCCGTAACGTATGTATGTATGTACGTATACGTGCGCGGTAGCGCAGTCCGATGGACGTACGAGCGTGCGATTTGAGAAATTGTGCTGAAGATTTAATCGGGCAGTGAAGTGGTTGATGAACACTGAAACAGCGGAGATAATGGTTGTTATGAAAAATATGAAAATTTTTTGAAAGAGTCGCATTTGCATAGAAACTTGCATAAGAAATGGACTAGCGTGAAACGAGTATTCGTAAACTTTCTCGTTAATTGTGCACGACGCTGAATAATTGCGTAAATTGGCAACGCGAGTAGAACAGTAGGAAGCAGCCAGACTTGAGTTTCACTTTCGAATCAAACTTTAGATGAGGGAAATTAATTTTTTTTTAATTCGATACAAGCTGACTCTTGATATAGCATAGGGTGTGTATAGTTATAGATGTAAATATCGTTGCGAAATTCCATGTCGTGTGATATCGCGAATATGTGTTTGACTGGAAGTTGAAGTTGAGAGTGAAAGAAAAGTGATTAAATCGTATTCAATGATAAATAATAATATTAAATAATATATACCCACGTGTAATGATACGTTGGATTGCATCTGTGTAACCGTTGCAATGTCTTAATTGCATATATATATATATATATATATATAATATTCTAGTTAGCTGCAAAATGATTATATCGATAGCGATCGTCGTCGATTATTGGTAATTAGGAATCGATACAGTTATTTCTGAACCAGGAAAGGATAATCGATTATGACAATGTTGACTGAATTTTGTCTTTATTGGGAAAATTATCGAGAAGTCATCCCAAGATTGATTTTAAGATCGTATCGTTCAGGTCGTATGCGCCGTGTCTAATCAGACGAAAGATTTAGCCACGATTTCTTTTCTATGCCTGGTTTGTCTCTCAATGACAATTGTGACATAATTGATTTTTTCCATTTAATTCCATTGCAATGGATCTGTCGCTCCAGAGTCCGTCAAAGAGATTGCAACTGAGAGAGGACAGATTCAGAGGAGGATAATTAGCGGTTTGAGCGAAAAATGTTTGGGGAACGAACGAAACGGGTACTAGGAAATTTGGCAATAGCGCGTTACATATTAAATTTCGCCTGTGACGTAAGAGCGTCAATAAATGAGAATTTTGAGGATCGAAGTTAAAAAGAAAAGCAATTTAGACACAGTAAGTACAACGCTGCGATATTACGTGTCTTATATATAAGTTCAATAAGATTTTGCGATATCGGTGGAGAAATGGCGAACGGAGAAATGGATCGTAAAAAATGGATGATGTGATCCAGATCATTGGTCGCTCGATCGCTTAATCGGTCTAGATCATCGAGAATTGATTGACGTCTATGTAATTATCGTCTGGCGCGAACCACCGATTATGCGGGAGGTTCGCGATAATAATTCCTAGAGGCGCGATCATTGTTCAATTTGTCGGTGGAGGATTAATGATCGATAGCGATTTGTTAGACAGTTGTATATATGTATATATATATATATATAGACGATTGTCCAATTACGTAATAAATGCTTGGCAAATAATAATCCTAGACGCAAAGTATGAACGGCACATTCGGTACTTCCGTTCCTCTATTATTTTTCTGACCAATGGCGACTCGTGGATTATCGAAGCATAATAGAGAGCCTATAAAAAGACATAACGATCCGAATGACTTTCTCTGTATTCAATAGAACAGCGGGCTTTTATTCAGAGAAATTAATGAATTTTACGAGATCATTGATCGAGCATTGATTGCGGGTTAACTCGATGGTTTACACGGAGAGCGAACGTATATTGCGAATTCTGAAAAAAAAAAAAAAAAAAAATGTCGAAATTACCGCAATTCCCACGTAAAGAAGTTTATGCTGCACTTTGGTTAATGCATTTTAGAAACCTCAACTACCCCCCCAATGGCCGCAGGTAGGTAAACGCTGCTTCGCAATGCATTAAATGTATTCGGCCCGCGATTAAGGTGATTGCACGTAATAATTCCGCGATTAGAGTTTGCGGCTGCAATTTCGTCGGTAGACGACGGGCTTGCGCTTGGAGTTGCGAAATTTCGTGCATTGCTGCCCTAGACGTTTAGATACACGTCGGTGGAGGAAATGCATTTCCTGGTTGTAAAATAATTATGCATCGCCTTCAGCGAGCAATTCGATGCATCCGTGCGATGCACTTCGCGGAGTCTCGTGGATTGGAAGATCCTTGATACACGGGCAAAGAGAGAGTTACGAAGTGTCGAGTATACGATTTTCTTC
Source organism: Syrista parreyssii (assembly GCA_030142615.1). Taxonomy (NCBI): domain Eukaryota; kingdom Metazoa; phylum Arthropoda; class Insecta; order Hymenoptera; family Cephidae; genus Syrista; species Syrista parreyssii. Next base: position 142,870 of record JARQTG010000140.1, on the reverse strand, counting down.
GTAAGAAATCGATGACTCAAAGTCAAGCGAGCGCGAAGGATGCAGCAGGGATGCATATTTAAAATGATGTCTTATGGTAAAGGAATCTCCAAGAAAAATCTATGGCTTGCATTATTGCCTTTCTAATCAATGCTCGCCATACCACTGACTGCAAGTCAACGTGCAAGATGCATCTGAGTGCACCGTGAGGAAAATAACTGCATCGTAAGAATCTCCCGTCGAGGGAAGAATGCAACTGTTCGTCTCTTATGTTTTCCTATACGACGAGCTTTGGTGCATGCGAGAGATCGATGATCGCTTTTAATGATTAATCAAGCAAAAATAGGTAGTCGTTACGATCCTAATGAATTATGAGAATTAAATTGCCTGTTAACTTCTAACACTTAAGTGCTGGTTCGAATTTAAAAAAAAATTATGTTTACGGCGGAGCAAGGTGTTATCGATGATTCGACGTTAACTGCTATGCGGATCGTTGATAGCTGCTTGCTTCATCGTACCTGACATCATTTCAGTTCTAATCGGCTTTACTGGAACTAGTTTTACAAGTGATAAAGATGACGTTAATTAGTCAGCGGGTACCGAGAACCTATGGAAACACTGTTTCGGTATATATATTATATATCGAACTGGATATATCTGTCGAGTTTACACTTTTCTTTAATTAACTAGCGTTTTAAACGATTGCCCGTATTCCTCGTGGTTATTGGTCGGGCGTGCGATAATTTCATGGATTTTCAAATGCTTCCGTAATTAATAATCACTCCGTGGAGAATCCGGTTCTTCTTGCTTTCTAACTAATAACGATTCCAGCCCCATCGCGTATCGAATGCCTGTCCATTTGTTCCTAACGCAATGACCAGCCGACTGTCCAAGACGAACTGGTCGTTACACTATCCATTTATTATAACGAGTCTCCAGGAGTCGGGATGACTGAAGTATTGCGAAAATCAAAGACTATCCAGGGAGCCCGACTTCGTGTAAAAGTCATTTTGATTCTTTGTGTAAAATCTAACAGGGACTTAAGAAATCTCCTTTATTCCCACAGCAGCGTCTCTGCGGGTGGCTCGTTGAAATTATCTCGCAATTCATCTCCGAACGGATCGAATGGATCTTTATATTGTATCTCCAGAGACACACTTGACGAGTAATCGTCTCCGTGGAGGGATTCGTCTCTGCACGTGGACGCGTTTGCGAAATTATTTTGCGAATTTGACAAACCTACATTTATCACCGTCTACGTTTTTTAGTTGATTTTATTATTATTAATTATTGCAACGATATCCGTCTGGCACTCGCTTGATTTATTTTACTAGGACTTTTATGTCACTTGCAAAATTCAATTGTAACGTGGGATAATCGCGAAAAGTCATCTCGCGAAAAGTCATCTCGCTCTTAATGACAGCTTATCGTACCTACGAATCAAGTGGATCGGGATCGAACTAATTGAAGAGTTGAAAGAGCCGATTGCGACATGACTACAGTCATTGGCTTCAGGGAAGCTTTTGTGTTGTCGAAGGGTGCCGGTTATTGCGTTGCAATTGCACCTTTGCACACTACTCGTCACTGCTGATCAGTCATTATAAGACTAGCACAGTGCTGCGTAAATATTGCCACTTGTGAAACGTAAATACATATGTAATCCCAGCAGTACCCATAACACGTGGGTATGGTAGTCATCGAGAGGTCTGAGACGATTGAATTGCTTGAATTTCACGACTCTCAGCTTCTCCGTAGACGTGTATACAGGAGTGACGAAAGTATTGAAAACTCCCTCGGCAGACTGTACACCAAGTTCTATACTAAAAAATAATAAAAATTTAACGAACGATCAATAAAAATGAATAATCGTCAATCGTAACTCTCTTTCTGTTTCAGGTAAGAATCAAAGAAAAATCATCCCCTTTCGAAGAACCAATTAAGTCTCAAGGTAACCAGCGTCCAGAATCACTTCCGTCTATCTACGACAACTATCCCATTAATTCGCCATTAATAGTCATCGAGACGACTATCTATCTTTCCTTGACTCGCTACCCAGCGATATCATCTGACGACAGGAGAGACGTGTTTTCTACTGTCGTTCGTCAGACTCCACGATGAGTAGTCTATGGTAATTTAAGATAGTCTGATATTTCGTAAAAGTTTATACGGTTTCGCAGAGAAAATCGACTTACTGAAACGCGATAAATCGGTATAACGAGAAATCGGAATGGTGCCGCCCAGTTCAGTCATGTAACGTATAGTATCATTTATTGCCTCACGTACACGTGTATATCTGTGTATACCATATTTATAGAAACTTCGAGTTTCGCGATCTGATTCCACAAATTTGTTGCGTTACGCGCAATTATATATGCGCGCATCGCTCTCGCCGCGTATACATACGTAATGTAACTGATTTTACTTTGAAGTATTACAATGTTGGCTGCATATATTTTACGCTGCTGGTTTTATGCGGCTTGAGTAAAAAAGTCCGTGAGAAAAAATTGTGGCCGAGAGCACGCGACTTGTTCATCGTTTCCATGTAGGCAGATCGCTCGGTGCAATCAGAGTATGACGTTCGACCAGGCTAATGTTTTCGCGGTGTGGATATTCGACCCGATGCAGCGATGCATAGAGAGAGAGAGAGAGAGAGAGAGAGAGAGAATCATAGAAAGTGCATCCTTGCGTGCATATAAATGAAGTTAGTGGTCTTGGATTAGAAACAAGGTACGTATAGCTGATTAGCATCAAAATCTCTAGTCAAAGCCGTGACAGGATTCTTGAATAGTTGGTACACAGTGATTTTCATTGTTAAGTGCAATTTTTTTTGCCAATAGTGAAACCTCTGTTTGGATTTTGCTCAGTAGTATTTTAAACGGCGGGGAAAGTTTTTCTTCGAACAATAATTACGATTGGCTCGACGTGTCCTTTGATCGTGCGTTTCGCACGTATGAAAATGCCAAAAATCCAGGTAGCACGCAATCGGTTGATTTATGAAGTGGCACTTTTTTGCCGAAGGATATATAATTCCAGTGCGAAAGGCTGAGCGCAATTAAGCGACAAGGAAGTAGATATATGAAAGTTGCGATTGTCGTGGATTCCACGCTTGGAAAGTTGAAGAAAAATTCATCGGTATTGTACGAGATCATTGAAGCTTGCAGTGATAAATCGCGGCAGTTTATAAATATGAAAAAGGCGATCATCTCGACCGTGAGAAGGGAAATTAAAGAAAAAAAAAAAAAAAACAACGAATCGACACTCTTAGTGCGAACGATCGGTAACGAGAAAGAAAAAAGGAAAAAGAAACTTTACGAAAAATTATAGTAAATCGACTAGCAGGTACCAGTCGTCGATATCGCCATTTTTTGATATCATAATAATCGATATCGCGGATACTCATTATCGAGTCGATTGATGAATACTTGAAAATCAAACTCTGTTGCGATATTCGTGACTGTCACGAATTTAGATACGTGTATTTATACACGTAATAATTCCTTGGACTTACGATTTATGTAAACAGGGTAACTCTTATAGTAAGTAAGTCTTATAATTGCCAGGCAAACGCTCATAACTTACGTCCCTTTTTCGTCGAGTTTCTTTAACGACTCTTCCGCAAGAATCGACAAGAAACGATCGACCGATTCTTTGCGAGCGAAGATCGTTCAGACCGGATCGACAATACTAATAATTCAAAGGCATCAGTTGTTAAGAGCACAGATAGTAATTTAACGTTCATGTGTAACAAGATGTCATGAAGCTATTGCACAGACATATGCAACGTACGAGAAACACGGTGCATAATGGAGAAAAACAAAGGTCAAGAAAAACGAACATAAATCAGAGCGAGGCTGTTGAGATCCGACGTGTATTTGCGAGGTCAGTGAGAATCGTTTTACCTAGAGAGAATCGGTCTTTTTTTTTTTTTTGTGGAATTTTAAAACAATCTATAAATCTCAATATAAAAGGAAAAGTTACTAGAAGCTTCTTTGTTGGATGTTGACAGAATCAAGTTTTTGCTGGAAACTCGAGAAAATTGATTAGTCGTTATAATAGTTTGTTATGTTGGCACCGCTGTGCAAAAAGTCGTTACCTGCAGCGAAGCTTGACAAAAATCAATACTCTACCGGCTAAAAGGCAAATAACGTTGATAAAGAATATATTAATCGATAAGAGCCATTGGGCTGGTCGAACTTTTTGGCAATTACGTGAAATCATTAGCGGGCCTGGGTACGTGGTAGTCTTATTGTGTTTCGTTTACGCAATCCTGGTTTTGTTTATTAATTTATTTTCTGTCAGCTAATAGACTTTTCGTCGGTGCCATCGGCCCTGGTGTTAAGCGGGCGAAAAAAGTGGCTGCTTTCACGACGGAGGAGATAGTACGACATTTCTTTGGCTTAGAGCGCCGTTACCGGCGGCGTCTTGACACGTTTATAACGGACGGCGGGGATAGGTTTGAAAAACGGCGGGAAGTTTTAAATTTGATTACGTCATCGGAAGTTGACGGAACCGGCACGAGATCAGGTGCAGTTTGAGATCACGAAATTTAAAACTTCCCTACGACACGTGACAGTCGGATAAAATGAAGCGAATGAAAAATCCTTAAAAAATTGATTTCGTGATTTTTCATCGGAAATTCGAATTTTCCTTCTATCCTCCTTTTTTTCTTTTCAATTTTGACACTCGGCCGAGACTTCATAACGGTATTCATCAGTCTGCTACTATCGAATCGATATCCCGTTTGGATACTCGAGAACAGTTTTCGTTGGCTTGTCTATTTACGTTACGCACGTAGGCTCCAGCTTTACTTGCCAGAAAATTGCAGCTCTTCGGCGTAAGGTCGCGCCTCAGGTTGTTCACAGTTTGTAAAAGGTAAAATTCGGCGGAACGACATTCTCCTCGCGGCAAGTAAGTCACCGCGTGCACCTGTTTCAACGTTCACTGTGAATTTCATTCGCTTACTTTGCCCGGGACGCCGAGACGCCAGGAGCGTTGTCATGAAACGCCAAACAATCAATTATGATTTATATCCAACACCCCGTTCGCTAGGAACACCGTAACCGACGGCAATGCTAGTACCCGACTGCTTTGGAATAAAAGTGAAACAGAAAGAAAGGTAAGAATAGAAAAAAAAAAAAAAAAATCTCATTTTACGCCACACCCGATTGCAACGATAGACCCATTTTACGTTATTGCTTTATACATTGTTGGCAAAACTGTAAAGGATTATCGTTCGTGCACGTTACGTTTATACATTGACGACCATTACTTCAGAAAGCAACGTTGCCACCCACAGTGCAAAAATGCCTAGTCTCGCGATATAGTCATACGATAAATTTCGTACGAGTCATACACTAAAATTGTCGCGTACGTAATTTCGAAATGTCCGATTATCGAAAAAATTCGGACTTTTCCTAATGCCAAAATTTTTTACTAGTTCTTGTCTCTTTATTTTCTTTTCTTTTTTATATCCTATCTCGGTCCTATAGCAACTCTGAGAACGACTACTTAATTGCCGGCTTATTTCAAGGCGGTCTAACGGCATGCATTCACCGGTACACGTAGTACGTTGGTGCCTATGTATTTTATGCTACTATACAGTCCACGTGCATATAGTGGGTGCTGCAAAAGTAAAATTCATTCGGAGCACGTTTCGTTGCCAGGCTTTTGCAAGACGGTCTGGCTTAATACCCTCGATCCTACGGTAATTCCACGAGCGGGACCGCATTTTTCTCGGCGAGCTCTAAGCCGATAGCAAAAAACAGATAGATTCCCGTATAATCGACGAGAAGCCAGTTCCTCATATCTCGGCCCTTTTAAGTAGAGAGACGATGAAGTAACGTATCGCACCTCGTGTCACCTTATGTCAGGATCATGCGCGTACCGTTCGCACCAAGTCTGAATAGGCCGATGAAAATGGCTAAGGAGAAGTCTGCTTTTTTTTTTCCGTCTAACGTGTCAAGTCCTATTTGTAATCATTTGGCGAAATACACGTGGATCGATAATCCAAACGCGTTTCAGAAGCAGATACAGTCTAGGTATAGATAAAAGGAAGAAAGTGGACGAAAATAAAAAAAAAATATTAAGATACCCACAATCATATCCGGAGAAAGGGAAGTGAGATGGAGGATTGAGATTTTTTTCATCATGACATCCCGTGACGGAAACGATGGCGAAAATAATATGCGAAACGTTATCTGCCTGTGTGTCCAGAATTGCTGGCCATTTTACCAGGAGTGACAGGTCTGAGTGTGATTAGATTGGTAAAATAAAAAAAGTATATATATACAGACTGTATATAAAGACTCGTTGGAGGAATGATCAGATTGTCAAGATTGCGGATCGTTAAACGATCTCCTGGACCACCTAGGGTGATATATCTATATAACGAGGTATAAACTGATCTCATTTACCAAAGGTGTATGTAGCCAGGAGTAAATAGAAAGGGATCAAGGGTCCTGGAATATACCAAGCGGAGAAAGTCCCTCGGGGTGATACAAGCAGGAGAAAGAGTTCAAAAAGCCACGAGACTCTTCCAAATCGTTCTTTATGCTCCATTCACAGGAACAAACGGAATCATTGAAAATGATCGAGTAACCGCAGGCCTCGTGTCGTTTATTTTGCTACCATTTCCAAAGACTGGTTCCGGGCACGTTCTCCGGGCTAGGCTAAATGGTTCTCAACCGCGATATCCCGTTTTTTTCATTTTACCTGAAATAGCTCAATTCAGAAAGTCTCGCGTTATTATAAATAATACATGCAGGCGTATAAAAATGAATAATATTGACGATAATGAAAATTTATAAAAATAACATCATTCAACGTGATCCGCTGTCGTCAGGTAAAAATGCACCAGGAAGTCCTATGTATTGTAGTCGCACCGTCATCGTTAGTCTTTGTTCGTCATTGTCATCGAGTTCGGCTTATACCGACTTGAAAAAGAAATAAAAAATATATATATCACGTCCACGTATCACCTTCATCAAAAAGCAGTTGAGCAAGGCGACAAATTGCCTTTCATTGTCCTGCGTGATTGTCAAGAGATTCTAGCGAACGTAACTCATCCACACAATCGAAACGCAGCTCTTACTAGTTTAATGTGTAAAAAAAAAACTTTCTACGGTATCCAACACGACACAATAACTAACTGGGGATCCAGTTGATATCCAACGTTCTTACGAGCAATTTAAAGGACTTGACAGTTGCTCAATAACCGGCATCCGATTTCGAACGAGAATTAAATACAGCGGTATACTGTAGAAGCTTATGGGTAGTACAGTACGGGATGAGCAAGTACGAGTAGACCGACGACTTTCTCCAGAGCCGGTAGGACCGGAATATCTTTCACTCGATCTCAGAGATAATACTCATCCGCAGATTCAGCTGCTTGGATTCATGTAAAATTACACGGATTAAAGGGCTTAACGGAAATGTCTGTCTATGTAGGAAAATGTAATAAGTTCTTTGCGCGTGAATCCTTATGCTATCCTTAGTGTTAAGCTATGCCCGTTCACCTGCCATAGGGAAAAGACACTCCTACGCCTATGGCACTGAAATATTAGCGGTGCGAGGACCACGTTATTTTTTGGAGTTTACATAAATATTTTTCTTCACGGAGAAAGGACTGCTTCGTGGAAAGTAAACTGTACGGTAGCCGTTACCTGAACCGCGGAATTTATGGGGAAGTCGTTAGTCAGAATCGACAAGAAATCTCATAAGAATTGAACTATGAAAGTTATATCGAACAGGAACTACCTTTGCGTATAGCCTCGAGCTATAACTAGACTTTGAGATTCATGCTAGAGTTCTTCCCGCTGTTGAAGTTCGCATACGAGTATAGTAAACCATACAGTTTCTATTAGCATGTGAATCAACGTCAGGTACTACACGACAAAACGTCATTACCAATAATTTCTGGCATCGTCTTACAGCATTGAATGTTAATAGTCACTTTCATTCCTTATATGTCAAAGTAAAATGGTCGAATCGTACAGGCAAAAATTGATCATCGAGTCGAAGCTTATGACAGCTACGTCCGGCAGCTCCCGCACCTCCCTTTACCCGTCAATCGATAATTTCTGGTCGCCCATTACTTTCTAAAGCGGTTTTCATGGTAATGGCATTGTGTTTACATCGTGTTTACATCCTTCGTAAAAGAGGCTAAAGATATTCGGTATATGTATTATACACTTCAGACTGTATTTATTTACTTACATTGATGTAAACGAGTCGTGCAACTGTATAGCTACTAGTTATTCGGATATCTAACGAATTGTTTGTTGTTCACTCTCTATGGGATTTCACTCTCGGTCCATAAGTTTACATAGATTATCTCGCGGCGACTTATGCTAATCGTACAGTACCGTTGCCGTGTATGGAACAGCGCCGTTATTTTACTAGGTTGGGTTTCAATTTCCTAGGGACTTTTTTCTTATAGCATTTCGTCGGTTAGATCGATTATTAGAATTGTGAATAATAATTAGTATTACGGAAAAGCGTGAAAAATTTTGAATTCATTTTTCGAAACGAGTTTTTTTTTTTCAATCATTTTACCAACACGTTTTGGTTGGCAGGCATTGATAGGACAGCGGAACGTACACTTTCGACTGAACGTGTCTGATCTTAGATTAACGTGTTAATAGTATTGCTAACGTTAAATGGACGTTGAGCATCGCCATAATACTTGTACACAGAACCGGAACACTGTGGCTATTTAATATATGATGATATCTCGACGGCAAGTCTGATTTGAAACACGCCCTGGTGTGCTAATGAGTATAAGTGATTGTGATCGCGCTCATTATATCTAGCATCCAGGAAAGAAAGCCTTTCTCGTGTGTATATATAATTACGAGGAACTAGGGCGCCAAATACGTCAAGTGTTAAAGTTACGTACGATAAAGATCACTTGTGGATTTATATATTATTCGAATGCTATTCGCATGGCGATTAAGGAAACATGAAATAATTTGAGGCGCCTATGAAATCCGAATACAATTGTTTTTGGTATTTTATGTATTCTTTATGTTTTTAAAAAATTTTTAAACACACTGTGAAACGGTGCGCATCGTGAAAGTGTATTGATTTTCGTGTTGCTCGCACTGTATAGAGAGTAAATACTCGATCAAGTCGTAAAGAAAGTGTAGAAAATAAAAAAAGAAAGAATTAAAAAAAAAATATTCTTAATTAGCCTCTACTCCGTCAGTAGCGTACGAGTGCCTGTTTCAGGAGAAATAGTGTTGCGGTTGTGAGAAATAAAGAATTGAAATTTTCTCGTAAATTACGAGTCACCTTCTAGCGTAATACTCTGAGGCAGTAGAGATGACGTGTCGATCTCGAAATTGCTATGAAATATGTGCCAAGAGGAATTGCTTAAACGGTTCTAATACTACGAGGTACGTGATTAATACCGAAAGACTAAAGTAACGCGGTCGATTCAAGTATAAAGCTGGGTTCGTATAGAGAAAGATTTACGTCGAAGATATTAAATACTCCTCAAAGTCACTTGACTGAATTCATATAATGATGCGTAAATTGTATACGCCGCCGAAGAAAAGTGCATCCAGCACACTGCAGGTATAGTCGTTGGAGAATGTGGCAATAGAATCATACGTCCTCGATGCATCCTAGAAGGGATTGTTGTATGGATGCAATTATTGCGAAGTCACCTGAAGTTCCGTAAAGTCGCAATTCAATTACGTTAACATCCAGTCATGTGTGTACCAATGACTTTTCGAGGTATTCGTATACGAAGTCATTACAGTGCATCCGAAGTGCACGGCAAACAGTCCAGTTAAGTTGCATTGCTCTTAATAAAATTGCACTTGATTGCAGCATCCACATTGATTATTAGATCATCGTTAAAATCATACATGTATGTACATAGGCAACAGCTAGTGCATCCATCAAATGCATTTCCGTCGATGCAATTTTGTGATGTATCGCAACATTTTTGTTATCTATTCAAATTCAAGGAGCTTGCAAGTTGGTGCAACTGCTGCATCGAGATGCTGGATGAACGTGGTGGGTACGTGGAATAGTGCGTGTGCCTATGCACATCTGGTATAATAGATAGTAGCATATGGGTGCCAAGGCTCTCGAGTTCACGCATCTATGGTATCACGTGATAGGTATCAACCCTCCTTGACGTCATCCACGTGCAGTCTGATGCATCGCCTACGCAGTTATATACCCACGTAGTAAGCGCGTATATCAACTTCGACAGAGTAGCTGCCTTGCCTATGAACATTATCATCGATTGATCTACGATGATTCTCATCGATTCACGTTAAAGTATGTCGATTGATCCTATATGTATAATCCCATGGGAATAACAGTAGTCAATGTTACAGATGCATATGTGCATATGTATATACATATATCTATATGCAACTGACTCAGCCCCTTGGGATAGTAATCGCATGCTTATAGTGCAGCCAATAAATAAAGTGCATTGATATTGAATGAACGTGACTATTCTACCGGGTAAACAGGAAATTAATAGCAATTTATTTGCAACATATGAAAAAAGGTGATTGCGATTAAATTTGACAGTCAATGTCAAACATTAAATTGATTATTGTTTATACAGTTTTTTTACAATAGTTCAAGGGGATAGTAGAGATTTGAATAAGACGATGAATTATTGCTACCATGATCTTTGCTAAGGATTGCTTTATCAGTTTGATGTGAAAGATGGATATGCACTCGTTAAGAACTTCCGGTTTTGACCACTGTAGATCATTCGTCTTGGACTAATAAGATTGCTCGAAGAAGTTGAACTAGAACTGAGCGCGATCATCTGACTCTGAGTCTAATTGGACCTTAGGCTACATTAATGATCCCAATGTCCTTGTACCGACGGTGATTAAAGCATTCCAGATCCTAGCTGCACCTACCTAGGAAGAAAACGGTAACAAGGATGCGACGTCCTTGCGCCGTGCCTTCTGCGCATATTTATTCCTTGTTACGATCTCGAGGATCAAGTCGATCTTACATACGGATAAAGTAATACGAGCGAAAGAAAGGCGAGTAGAATCCAAAATCGTCATAAAGAATTTTGGAAAAAAAAAAAGAAATTGTAAAAATCAATAGCAGTTCGTCGATGCAAGAAAACATCAGAAAACGCATCCGTATAATTTGTATCCGTAATTTTATAATTTGAGAGATCGAGAAGAAAGTAGATACGATTACGTAATCTTGAATTTACATCTCATCGGTTTTCGAGATATCTATAATAAGGGGTTATGCAATCTTTCACGGTTGACAATGCAATTTCTCATGCATTTTCACAAACAACTCGATATGTTATAAATTCGTGATCCACGCACGTGTAGTCATCGATCACTCACGATCGTGACGTTCCATGAGTTAGCATGAATCTTTCTTGTCTTTTCATAACACAAAATCCATCCCAATGCACACAACATACGATACCTAATACGGCCTGAGGTGATCACGAATTCTAATGCGTTTCTCGTCGTCTCTAAGAAACCATCAATATCATAAGAACAGAGAGTAAATTGAAAAACCACAACTAAACGATTCCTCTTAGGGTACGTCTATCATAACTCTAACTTAATCCCACCCGGAAATTGTCTTCTGAGGCAGAAACGTTCAGAGAAAGTCATGTGCAACGTGCATCTCCGACGTTGAAGATTTCCTCACGAGGAAGCAACACCAAGGTATACAAGGAACATCAGCTGCGTCTTAGTATCTGACTTAACCGATCTCAATACCGATCCCGATCTTCTGGATATTTGCAGAATCACAAAGTGCACGTTATATATATATATAGATGTATTTTTCAACATATGCAATCCCAAGAACATATCAGCAAATCGGTATAACGATACCGCGCCCACTTGATCGAAGGACGATCCGAGCAAATGTTCTTAATTGATATAAATGTTGATCACATATGGTTAAATGATGTCGCAATTGATCTAATGGTGGATATATGATTTTGCAAAGCAATGTCACATATCTCCACGTACTGGCTGTCTGAATGGGAACCTATTGTCGCGTTTTCGCATGAAGTAAATCAAGAGATTTCTCGTGGGCGACTTGCGATGTTTGGACAATGGTTTAACAAAAAGTATTTACATTTGGTCTACCGATTCAATTTAGAATGGCTCAATTGTTCACTGATACATAACAATGGAGCCTGGCGAAAAAGAGTCGTAACAATTGGACACCAGATACATTTTATTACATTACTACGCGCTCATTGTTCTCGGACTGGTAGAAAAATAATTGTCCTCTTTTTCATTACGTTAGCTGAACACTAAATACTATGTTACCTTTGATAAGGATCGTGGGATGTTTAGAAACAGATGAAATACGTGAAATAGGGGAAAATATAAAAGTACGAAAAATATCACGATTTTTGTACAGATACAGAATATATTAAGTAAACATAACAATTCTTTATTTATTTATTCAATATATTCGACCGATATTAAACTATGCTCAAATTCTGATATCTCATTACTCACCTACCGTCACGTTCTCCACGCAAGCTGATTGTGCAGTATGGTTTTTGTTCTGAAAACAATAGAAAAGTTTCTATAAATCTAGAGAAAACCTGTTTCGCACTTTCTTTCTCAATTTCAAACTTTTTTTTAATACAAGGTCCATAAGCTATTGTCACCGCCAAGGTCGCTTAATCATTTTTCAAGCTTTGACTCTTTCTCGAGAGACGCAATCGCTACACCCATTCCTTGCCCTATAGTACGCACACACATGTATTATGTGTAATTACAATTATAGTCACTATATCCGAGCAGGTAATACGAAAGGGAACTTTGGTAGTTTAAAAACTAGTTCGCTCTGGAGAGTGTCGAGATAATTATAGTTATGGTCGTGAAAGTGCCATCGAACCCGTTCGAACTTCTCTCTGCCCGGAGCGGATCGCGATCCGTTCTGTTGAAACAACCACACTCTACATTGCCAAGGCCAATCCAGAGCCAACAACGACCAGAGCTACAACATTCACGATCGCCGATCACCACACTCCTGGGACTAGCATCGGCGTTCGTGGCTTCGATCTGGGTCAGTTGTGTTTGCATGACTTCGACAGGACACGTAATTAAACTATACCTATATGTATATATATATATACTACTAAAGAAATTGATGCCCAAGGTATTAGGGTCAGTGGCCGCCCCGGGTCCACAACGCCTTCTAGATCTAAACCCCCGCCAAGAGTAAGAGTCCCAGTGAACGTATTTTTGTCGACAGTAAAGGTTTTTTGAGAAGATAAAAAAATGACGTAACTCTAAACATCTTTTTTTTTACTTTTATTCATTATTGAAAATTTAACAAATTTTTTTTCAAATGTCTAAGTTTTACGTAAAAATCGGTTTAGGCATATCTTATGGGTTTCTTTCATGTCCGGATGTCCTTGATCTTTAGTGCAGTGAGAATTCTCCCTTGGGTCCTATCGCAGGACTGCAGACTGGTTCTCAACGTCAGCGACTAAAAATGTCGAGGAGCTTGTCTTAGGTCAAGCCGAGGTCTTCGTATAAAATGCTTTCACTCTTATGGAATATTTCAACTGGCATAGGATGTTATCCTTTCTTCAATATATATATATATATATTTCCTCCAACAAGGTGTGGCGAATCTCTCACACCTACGCTTGCAAGTAACCACAGGTACTCATAAGACTTTCATTTTAGCAACGTAAACAGATTCAAGCAGTGAATAATTCTCAGTGGCGCCGTACAATTAATTCACAGCCAGTACAAGAACATTTTGTACCGTTAAAGATATTATACAACCTGTAACGTTTTATTTGTTTCTTTTTTTATTATTATGCGCCAATTATAACGCTCATCGACGCATATGCGTATCCCAAGCCACGCGTATCGCGTTATACGTACGTTAAATGTCCATTTGAATAGTAAAGACTTTCCAAGTCACGAGGGCTTGTCCCATTAATGATATTGATGCATCAATCAGCTAAGTGATCACTTCCTGAAGTCGTAAGAAAGTTTGATCCAGCCTGTGATCTCTGGCACCGATAAGTCCAATACCTTTCGAGAGAGAGAGAGAGAGAGAGTCCCCTTATCTCCCTATATATATTTTCTTAAAATATGCTCATTCCAATTCATACTCATTGCGAAACATAAACAGGATCGATTCATTCAAAGAAATTGAAAATTGTTACTAATCCGCAATGCACCTGTTGCATATTCCTTTGAAATCCAGTTCCACAGGCAAAAAAGCTGCACTTGTTTATGGCTATGTTACTATGCTATATGCACCGTACTATATGTACTAATGAGATACATACGTCCAAGAAAACAAATTTATTCCAGCAGACTAGAAAATCCAATTCGAATCCATCGTTCTTGAATTAAACGAAATCGCTTCCTTGTTCGGATGTTAAAACACAGGTAAATTCATAATCGACGTACTGTTTGATTACGTTGTTCCGCGGTGCATTATAATTTCAAAGCAGGCAGCCCTGTAAAAATATTAGTCATTCGACCCGTTATAATATCCTACATTGAATTACAATTTCCAACTAGTAATCCAGTATGAGATTCTAATTGCGGAACGGTATTCGCTACTTTTTATTCTACCTCTAATTCAATCACAATATACCTAATGAATAAATTACCCTGAACAACCACGGTCATTACTTCATCATCAGTCATTCAATCACAGCAAGTCGATAACGATTCATCGATGACTAAATCGTACGTGAAATCGAGCCCTTAGGCACCATTAAGTATAAGGGTCATTATTATATTTACTCGTAATACAATAGGGATAACTACGACCTCGTGCTATTGGATAACGGTAATCGCAAAGACCTTGAGACATTCCAGTGGTAATTCTTATCTGAAAGTACAAACTGCAAAGTTACATACTCGATAACGATCAGCTAGACTTAATTGGCTCGCCCACACCCGTGAAATTAATCGCCGGCAAATTTCGAACGTTATTAACTCTATTCTTTTAGATATAACGTATATCGGACACGTTCGTCAGGATATATCAGGGACAGCTGCGATCCCCATCGTTTTGTACGTTAACGAGACACGTGTGTCGTAACACGGTCGATCGAGTCTTTGTTAACGCATTGCACGGCTGGATTTAAAATCTTTTGGCCGTATCGGTACGACTGGATGGAGCGAATAATTTGCAAATTGCAAGGTGGAAAATCGCAAGGTACCCTAAGCTCGGTATTATCAAATTAAAAGGGTCGTAACTCCAGTACTGTGCAAGGAGCGTAATTACTGTGGGAAGAGAGTATATAGTAGGCAAGTAGTAGCTTTTGCATAATTCACCATCATAAATGGGTAGGTGATGTATTCGCTCATTGTTCACTCTTGATTGTCAGAGTTGCAGAGTCGTCAGCGAACAATACTAGAGCGTGGAGAATATTATTAATGTAAAATATCAAGAATCGCATCCAATAATTTTTTTTCGCGTCGTATGAGAAGCTACGAAGTTTCCACATAAATTTCACTCGAAAATCTCTTCCTGCCTTTGGCGGCTACTTTTCACCGTTACGGCTGCTAGTAGGTAATAACGCTTAGTGACACTTTGCGAAGAATCCAGAATCCACGTTCAGGCAATAAAGCAAGCAACTGTCAACGTGGCACTTAAAGTCGCCTTGCGATACCTGGAGGACATTGCGAAAGTCTGGGTACCCGCGGGTACCAACTACTGGCAACAGAAGTTCCTGTCGAAACATTATACACATCTATACCATTTACTGTATACAGATCGTTCCGTTTTATCACGCGGACGTAAAGACATAACGATACCAATAATGTCATTATTTATGTCCAAATAAATGAATTGCGGTAAAAATCTCTCGTCCATGAAAATACGTCTATTCGTTAGTCACGTTCGGTAGAACCGAAACCCCCGACATTTTAATACCACCTGCCGTCTTCTTCCACCCCAGAGATATTATTACTAGAAACTCAAACCGAGTATGCATTTTCACACGATTGCCCGAAAGCGAATCACAACGAGTAATACGGTGCATATTATAAATCTGCAAGTAGGACGACGATTAAAAATAATCATACCACTGTGTCCACCTTGTACCAAATTTCATATCCAATCTCAAATGACTCTCATTGTTATCGCAAATCCCAAGACTCATCTCGGGACACGTAACGCGAAGAAGCAACGTTCGAGATTTACCTCCACGTATCAACCTCAAACAATGCAAACGACTCGTCATGCGAAGAAGCCAGGTTCCCATCAGCAGCATCATTGTTAGCAGAAGGATCATCAGCGAGCGTCATTGAGGAATGAGGTCGAGTCAATGAATTAGCATTTAATAATAAAGAAGCTTAACCAGCCTCCTCCCCTCCACCCCTCCCCCGACGTCATCACCTATTCTATATATAGTCATAATAAAAGGAATATCATCGAAAGGGAATGTAAAACTCGAACGATGACATGTCAATGTTACGGATGACCTAGTCTTCGGCATACCGTGAACTCACGGTGTCAGCGAGGAGTAACGAGCAAGATGTAAGTATCGTATCTTGAGTCAACCTTGAAATTCTTATCCCGGACCTAGGTCACGTGACAGGATTTATCGGATTGCCAATTGTTTTAATTGTACGTAGATGGAGCCGGCTGGCGATAAAGAGCCCATTAGTCATAATGACTATTTTACGAAACATATACGAGGAACCAGTCAAGAGGATCGAAACGTTCGTGACAGTCATAGCCATAAATTACTAGAATGCAGTTTCGCCCCAACAAATTACCGACTGGAGTCACATTACTGCAGTAACGGTAATTGGCGCAGTGAAATACCGCTGACAGACCACGGGTTTAACAAGTCCATTGAGGATATTTCAATTTTTTTTTTTTTCCTTCTCTTTATTTCTGGTAGTCAGAGGAGACTAAGTCAAAGGCAGTTAGGAGGTAAAGTACATTGGTTACAAAAGAACGAGGCAGAGGAACGTTGTTGGCTGTGAGAGGAGAAATTATAAAAAAAATTGCGGAAATATTTCGTCGCTTTAGTTATCAACGACAGGTGGACGTATGTAGACAGTGGTACGTGTGTACTTGGCTTCATACCAATGAGAGAGAATCTCTCGGGACGTCTATCTAAACTCATGCCGTTGTCAGGGATGTAATTTACTTTCTCTCCTGGTAAAAAGCTGTCATACACCGTGATTAATCGGCCAATGAAACGACCCGCCTAAACCAATTAACAAGGCGGACTTCACTTGGACTAATTAATAACGTTCCAGTATCGTGAAACTGACTGGACTAGCGAAAAGGATCACCTTAGCGCTGTATATAATGGATGACAGAATTGATCTTTAATTTGATTATCCATATAGTAGTATACGGATAATTAGTACGATTCATTAGGTATATATATATATATATATATATATACAGCGCTAAGGTGATCCTTTTCGCCAGTCCAGTCAGTATATATATATATATATATATATATATATATATATATATACTATTAATCAATAAACGTCCTCCTCTTCGTTAACCCTTCATAAATATAAGTATCGTATGCTCCAAGGATACCAATAGCTGGAACATGATTTTTCTTCGTCCCAGAAGAAACGACAAAATAGTCGTTAACTTCGAGTTGCATTCCTAACGATAATTTGTTGTTCTTGCAAAGTCAATTGTCCCTAGGAAATTACTAAGAAATGTGACTGGCTTGTAGATATTTATGAATCTATATCATCTCTCTATATGATCCTTGCTTGTTTATTCTTCATTAGGAATCTATGAGAACGATTGGACGATGACAATATATATGTTGAATTGACGGTATCAATCTTGTTTGTCGAGTCTGAAAGACACGAAGTCCTGTGGGACTTGTATATGAGATATTACCAGTGTTGGTAGCACTGCTCGCGGGTGGACCTAGGTAATTTTTGCAAGATCCCAGGTAACCCTGACAGAATCTATTAACCAATGACAAATGGACTGGTTTTCCGTTTGATAATGTCCATGTTCAATTACGACAATTTATCTTGGTCCAGGGACTACCGTGTTCTGGTATTGGTAGAAAGATCCTTGAGTGCATCCTTGATTTTTCCAGGATACGAAAAACCCTGTCGCGTACAGCAGACACGATTTAACGCTACTTGCAAAGGGTAAACTGGTCCTCGTGAATATTAATGATGCTATCATTTAGCGATCAAGGTGTCTGCGTACGTACAGGGCTTAACCACTGGGTTGAACTATGCTATAGTCTCATCGGGATAACTTCTTTGTTTCAGACGGAGCGCCGGTTCCCGAGGACGCAGTCGGTCACGAGGTGAGAAAAATGATGAGAAATAACGATGGGAAGATTTTACACAAGAGTCTCGCTGTACCAGATTATTCTACGTGAATAGCTTCGAGGAAGTATTAAAGCGGCGTTTCTAACGAGAATCGTAGATACTGAAAGTATTCCACGTACTTTTTGACATACCATAGGGATCCTTTGTACCGTGGAGAAAATTACTATTGAATTGATAAATTTGGAAGAATTCAAAAATCTTAATAACAAAATGTTCATTCCCTTTGGTATATAAAGTCATACCGATGGGATTCTTTGGCACAGTGTGAATGAAGCTTTAGTCATGAAGTACCGATCATGCGGAACGTCGTGATGGGATTATAGACTTTGGAGCATAGTTCAGTGAAATGATCTGGGGCAGTCATGATTTCGTGCAGGGAATTGATAAAAAGAAATTATAAAATAATAATAAACGATACCAGGCTGTACGGGAAATCATAGCCGTAAATAAATCCTCTGGAGGCCATATATTAATTTCTTATAATTCAATGCGATTTATCGGTATATCAATCCGGTGCTAACCTCACTCGCGAATGTTTCATCTTAGAAAATCACTAGGATCTAGGGACATTATGGAATTCTTTTGCGCAAAAATTTTAACTCCATGGGAAACACGTTTCCCTCCGAGCTATCACGCTCGTGTCACAATTCTTGTATTCCGTATCTAACCTAACCTAATAACAAGATGATGATTCGCCTGCACTAAACTCTCTACCGTATTTCACGATTCAAGTAATACAGACGCCGTCTGATCATTGCCCTTAATTCACATATAATTTGTACCAAGGCATAACGTTCGACTTTAATAGTCTCAGCGAATGCACGGCTATTGCGGATTAATATAATAATCAAGAAAACACGCTTAACCAAGCATCCCTAGCAAAATACCATAGTACCAATGAACGTCGCCCAACGACTAAACAAATTTCGAATAAATTTGCAGGGGAAAGAAAAAATAATAAAATTTTCAACCAAAAGTCACTTTCGATCATTAACTACCGAAATAACATAGAGCGAACATCGTCTGTGATTAATATCGAATGTACTGATATGACGTCAGTCAATTAACCGAATAACCAAACGAAACGACATTCTTGATTCCCTTCATGTTTTTACCCTTCTACATCTCCTCGCCGTATTTTCTTTCAAACTAAACATGAAAACTGTCATCCCCTTTATAAAATCAACTAAGCAGAAAACCTTGATTTATCACCATTTAGTCACATGCGTCTGTTGCTTCGGGCTGGATAGTCGAAGCTAATATAATTTATAGAGGGTCGGCCTGAATACCGAACTGATACGCCTGCATATTGAGACACGCGAAAAAGTAATGAGAAGTAGATACGAGCTAATACTAGTCGGCCAACGGCGAATGATCTGATAGTTATTAGGCACACGGTATAGCCACATGGAATAAACACCTGCCGCAGGTACCAAATATCACGAGTGTCCAGCAGTGTGGTGATCTAGTTCGAAAGGTGCTTTCACAATGGGCCACATACCTATTTGAATAACGGATATCGTAGTGGTGGGTTTGCAAAGGACTATAGGATACATTTATAAAATATTTCTGGTACACACTGTACCGCTTTGACATATCGGTAACAATGCTAGGCGTGTCTTAGGCTATGTTGCAATTGATCTCTGTATTATTATTGGTCCAGTTAAGAGTGCGTGAATGCGTGTATCCATATATGTTTACCTGTTTAGGATACACGAAGATGCCTTAAATGTCAAGGCGAGTTGAAGTCTAGGGTAGATCATTCAGGCTGCCCCTCTCACTGAGATCATTATTCAACGAGTCCATTGCTTAAGAGACTTTCGGATGAGATGAAATTTTTCTCAAATCGTATTATCAATAGATCGAATATCTTTTTTAGAACGTGGCTGTTCTGCTTCACAGGATTCTGTAGCATCAGCTTCCGAGATTGACGGAGACGAGTACGATGACTCGGACATGTACATGGAGCCTGATGGTGCCGAGACGGTACATGAGGAAGACGCTGGACCAGCGGATGCTGCGGAGGAACCGAAGGATATTAAACCTGTGGAAGATGGAGATGAGATTAATTCCGAGGAAAATGTTACGAAATCAGATGAGACTACACAGCAAGGAGATCTTAGTGATAAGAGTCTGGAAACTGAGAGTCAAAATTTCTTCCCCTCGTTCGCTGAACTCTTCACTAATCACAGGTTGCCCATCGACGAACAGCAACAACAGCAACATTACAGACCCAACAGATTCCTAGGATACTTTCAACGGGATCGTAATGCTTATCAAACCGCAGCCTCTGATAGTAGCAATAATAATAATGACAAACCTCATCCCCTTCTTGGTTCCGGAAACTTCGGTGTCATTCGCGGTGGCACTTACTACCCTGAAGAGAAGGAGAATGACGAATATACCGTAGACGAGACACTTTACAACCCTTATTTCCACGGGGTGAATTCACGTGGCAGATCTAATTATTACAGAAATCCAAAGCCACAGCCGGTGAGGGGTGGAGACTTTTTTGCGAATTTCCGGGATTTCGCAGACATCACAGCACCCCCAAAATCCAGTTTCTCTCATCTGTCCGTTGTGTATGCTAATAAAAATGGTACACGCGGTCGGATCACGGAACCAAGAAATATCATAGAGACTTTGAGGATGCTGGAAGAGGAGTCCGAGATGACGACCACCGAGGTGCCTCAGAAGAAGCTGAGCAACGGAAAGCGGAAGCTGCTCAAGATGAAAAAGTATCAGGAGGACAAAGCAAGAAAATCACGTGTCACGATCGAACCCTTACTTGCACTGAGCTGAGCGTCCTGTAGGTTAAAGCTAGGGTAAAAAAGCTAGGTCATCGCTTCGGGATATTTCCCACAGAATCTGGCCTTGAGATCAGAACCAAAGTCTGACGCGTCATCATCCTACGAAGACACAGAAACCGAAATTTCGACACCGAACTCGGCCGGAAACGTGCGAGGGATACGAGAAGCGACGGGAGCGTCACGAGAACGCTTGGCGACGCTACTCCATTTGCAAAATAATTCGCGCACCTGTGACATTTCGCGTATAACGCGAATATGTAACGAGGACACGGAATATTCTTGGCTAATTTGACGATTTCGTAAATATCATATGTACATGTGTGATACTCTCACGCTTGTAGGTACTGTCATGTTTTTTTTTTATCGAACCATTTTTATTGCAATTATTGTGTTTTCCATATTGAGCAAGTGAATTTTTTGCGATTATTGCGAATTCGCTATTGTCATTTTATTACGTTGAATTAGTGGTCGATTTTATATTCACGTGAATTGCAAAATTCATCCGATACGGTTGATAATGACATTTTTACTATTTTTTCAATTTATGCACATGCAGATTGACTCTGTTACTGTGGCAATACTCGCGTTTCCATTAAACGTAGATTTTGCGAATTTTCTGTGAAACAGGAAATTTTTCACTACGGTTATTATTTATGAGCATATCAGCGGAGTTACGTAAGCTCTTATTCGGCAGGATTCCAATAATTACTGGTACATTGTTTTTATTCACTTTGATTAATTTTTCTAATGATTTAATCGACATATCGTTCTTTCTTACGGAGTATGTAAACGCTCAATATTTCTATAGACTCGCCAGCAAATCTTGATTGAACCGCAGCAAGGAAAACCTGGCCACATTCATTATTCGCGAATCATCGAAAATAAGTGAAAAAGATGAAAAAAAATAAATAAATACAGAGTACAGTCTTATCATGCTGGAAATCATTGTACTTGAACTCCAGCAGGACGAGATCTATGATCCTGTACGAAATCCACGACAAAGTTGCGCTTTGATCACATAAAAAAAAAAAACAGAGATAAATCTCTCGACCTTGTCGCGAATTTCGAAAAATTGTTATATTATTTGTTGTTGACTATTATAGCACGAAGTAGGCTTACTAAAAAAAATACCCATATAAAAAAATCTATCCTACAAAAATTTGTGCTCCGTTCTTCTCCCCACCTCTGGGGCACGAGAAAAAAAATGTGAATAAACTATATTTTTTTCTAATCCACTCGAATCCTAAATTCATTCATTGTTATTCAATTCCCCTCCACAGGCTCTACACTGTCAACCATTAAAACCATGGTCGCTACTCGACAGTAAGTATGAAAGGGAGAAAATTATAAAAAAAATAATTTTGAAAAAAAATCTATTCACTTCATACTTTTTTTCATAGCTGTTATCATCTTTCCAATTCCTTCGTGAATATCGCTATATGTTCCCTTATACATCCAGGCAGGTGTACTAAAGACGTTATGCTTCTTGCAACGAGTGAATTGTCTCACGTCCTTCATCTCGATCTTCGCACCCATTTTCTTAACCTTCGGTATGGCTGCTGCGTACGGCCACATTTCCTTTGGCTCTGAAACCGAAACGGGTCGGTTAACAATGCACAGTCATTTCCATGTCACATTGGCTTTCGGTCGAGAACGTTGAAAATAGAAACTAACTATCCTTGCCAAGAGTGATTTTCACGCCATGAAGAACCTTCGCTACGAGCGCCGCAGCAATGCAAATAGTGCCGATTGGTTTTTTCTCGCAATTGAATTCCTCAATGACCCTCTCGAGATCCGGTAGCAGCACGCAGTCTTCGCCTTTCGATGCAAAGTCGCTCCTGGTAATAAAAAAGGCCGGGCGTGATTTCCTTAGCTGATTAATTAACGGTAGAAACGATCGAGACAAACTGACAAGGTTCTTGCTGCGCCAAAACCACCTGGTATTATCAGTGCATCTGCTGCGCAAGCCTTGCACTCGCATAGGGGTTTGATTTTTGATCTTGCTAATCGTGCACTCTCCACCAAGGCATTTCTTGGTACTCCGGTTGAATCTGGTTCCTTGGTGAGATGATCGGTTACTCCGCAGATGTCAACGTTAGGGGCGAAGAATTCTGGTCTGAGATCCTTTTGACAGCAATGAATAGTCGCGGAAATAGACTCGGATATTTCTGTGCCATCGAGTGCGCCGCAGCCGCATAGGATCTAGAATTTTGGATTTTTATTATTTTTTTTTATCTATTCCAATTATTTGTATTTTTATGGTTATTCACTATCGCAACTGTCTGCGGCTCGCAATCACTTCTTCGGGAGTCTCTCTTAACACTGTGAATAACACTGGAATGGAGGTTACGCGATAATACCGAAAATCTGTATGGATCTGTTCGCAGGATCGGTAAGATCCTTGAACGTAACATGATTTATCTCTTAGTATATTAATAATCCAAAGAATTCCACAAGTACGTATATTTGAATTATTTACTACGAATTTTGAAGTAAACAACCATAAAAGACCAATCACAACTGTCACTCTTTTGTCAATTCGTAGGATATGATTTCTGTGAATGTTCGTAAACAAAATTGTACAATAGTCATCGATTTTCAATGGATAATAATCTGTCCGAGCTACCATATCGAAATCCGACCAAGAGCTTCCTTCTTTAGTCACGAGAGTGCAGGAGTGTAAGCAATTACCACTAGCGCCTCCACCTGCGACACTACGAACTATCTATATCAGTCGGTAACACTTTCGTTTTAGGTTCTTGTCCATGCTACTTTCACTAAACCCACGGTAAACCCGTGAACCAATGGATGTATGAAACAGAAAGAGACTGGAGATTCTAGCGCGCTTAAATAAACATCGGCGAGGTAGGTTCAACTTTCTTTATGGCTCGTATAACCTTTATTGTGCTCTAGGTGCAATTTTCGCTCAGACTATGAATACGAAACACATAATGGTTCACGAGGAGGATCTTGGCGGAAGTAGAGGAAGCCTGGTTTTCAGATTTAACAACCAACAAGGGGAGGGTCAACATGGAAAGGTGAATAAATCACGATGGTTTATTGCAAAATGGCGAAGGTTAAGAATTCTTAGACGATTATATGTATGTATACACACATAAATATACATATATCCAATAAATAAATAAAGTCAAAATATATATTTTTTTTCTCAACAATAATATTACCAGCTGTACCATTTGATCTTATCATCCCGAGACACTAGCAGTGAAATATTCCAGAGCAGCACGTTTGTCACTGAAACTGTCGACAAGTGGAAACCCTCCTTGTGAGATATATCGCTGTGAATCTATATCAGACGCAGTAAGAGGCGACAATAAGCCAGCAACATAATGCGAACAATAAGACATCGTACGCATGAACCAGGCAGATGACGAGCTACACTCCTATCTACGACCTCTTGAAATCCTGAGAGAGAATTTTGTCAGGATCCACAAGATTCGGTATATTCTAGACAGTAAACGTGTCCGAGATACGAGCTTCTCTACGCCAAGTGTTTAAGGCGGAAACAACAACGTGGTTTAGGTTTACGTTACGCCATTGTTCCCTAAGCAGAGTCTAAACTCTCGATAGAAGATTCCGAATTTCGTTATCTTTGATCGCAATTGCACAGCTTCAAATCCCACAAGCATAACATATAGCTACACTGTTATCATAAACTCTGCTTTTTCTTATCACCACCACACCGATGGGTAACTGATAAGACGATATGGGGTGTTCTTCGTTAAAGCAGTTCCACCCTTATTCTTCGAACGGCAAATAAAGTCGCTTCCCAAGACATAGAGGGGGTGGAACTTTTTTCTCATCCCTCGAATGACACTGGGTTAAGAGGGGGGGCTGGTTGAGAAATAGGACATTTATCTCCAAGCTCGTACAACATAACCCCACTTTATTCTAATTATCAGCCGAAGACGAGCGCACCCCCGAGTGCCGTTGAGCATGTCACCTCCTGAATCCCGCACAAGGTATGCAAGGCTTACCCATAATCTTATGTAAATCTGTAACCCTTATGCCTAGCAGACCCTTATACGTATCCAAGAGGAAAGCATAGAGAGGCGTAGGGGTTAGTTCTCATGTTACGACGAAAAGGGACAGAGCGACGTCGGTCTGAGGGGGTTGAGCGGGGTTATATGAATGTTAAAATAAGTTTGAAATTGTCGCGGACAAGTTCAGCCCCCTGGGAGGCTGTCGAGTAATTCCGCAACGGCGGCAGTTTCAGCCCTTCGGCGAGCTTGCATTGGCGTGTGATGCATGTGATTTAACACACTCCCCATCCCTGGACAAGGTAGCCCTTTATTTTATATATATATATATATATATTAAGTACCAAATTGTACCTACCCTTAGACAATAGTAACAGAAGTAACAAGATATGTCGTAATTCATTGCTGTGAAAGTTTAAATCACGCGAATGACGTGCGGAGATAGGGGTGAGCGGATGTTAGCGAGGATGGATTTGGACCCCGTGAAAGGGGGTTGGAGTGTTCGCCACCTGGGAGGCGGTCGCTGCCGTGGTAAATGCGATGTGATGCGAGTAACTGAGTGGCTAATTGAATGAGGTGTCTCCCAGGAGCGCCAATCTCGCTGCGTGTCACACGTCAGAACTCGCGTGGGACGAAACTCGGGTTGTACGAAATGATTGCAAGTGTGCCAATTTCATGGGTAAAATGACGGGAGGTTGATGTCTAGAATCATGACGGAACAACGGCTGCACGAGGTATGCGAATGTGTATTGGCACGGGTGAAAACGAGGGACGAGTTAGACAGACAACTTGTCACTATCTATGTACAAATTGTGTATCCGTCATAACAAAATCAGCTCGGGTCATTAATAACCCATTGGAAATGACGGGACGTTCGTGACGATATACCAAAACCAGTGGGATATCGGAAAAAGAATCATTTGTCATGGGATCTGAGCCTCGCTGATTGGTTCTTGAGCCATGTCATATTTTCCCCTCTGAAATTTACGAGTTACGAAGATTCACGTGTACACCGTATGAGGACGTCACATACGTCGGGGTTGGGATTGGTTTTGATATATTTTCAAAATGATGAAATTTTGGATTGATAATTAATTTTTTTTATTTCGAGTTATGCAAGTAGTCAATACTGTTGTAATCGTGGTACCGATATAGGGCAGTTACATCCGTCAGCAGTTTTCTTGGGAAACTTTATCTTCCCCTATTTCCATTTTCGACTCCCGTGCTGGAATTGTTGGGAACATTTGAAGTCACGCAATCCGATCAGTAAGAGGAGACTGTTTATGCATTCTTGACGCGAAGGCAATTCTTGGATTGTGGGTGTCGACTCTATCGGCAGCGAGTGGAAGTAGAAAGAACTGTGCGAACCAGACAAGCGAACAATTACCCGCCGTCAGGCGTCTGACCTGTAAGGGTGTTGCGAGGTGAATCAAAACTAGGATCTACTACAGACCACTTATCCTTGTCAGTGGCAACCATTTTCGTCGAATCTGATAAAATCAACCCGGACGATGCTTCCCCTGTTGTTTATATAATATAACGGACTAGGGATGTTTTTGGTATCGTGTTTAAAAATATATCAAAAATTTTCAAAAATTCACGTATAGCATGTACTGATCGAAACATTCGAAATGGGAAATCGAGCGTGAAGCAATAAGATTCTTAAAAGGGGCACCTGGTGTTCACGAGGCAACCTACCCAGCTAAACGAGTTACGATGTCATAAATGTTTCCCATATGATATCCGTACGAAACGGCAACTCACGAGTCCGGTCCGATATGAAAATAACGTGGACTGCATTATTAACCTCCATCTCCGCACATGTTTTAATGAGCAGTGCGTGTACGATGGTGCTCATTTTTTTCTTGATTCGACTACCCTGAGATAAATCAACTTGCACTATGCCAAAACGTGCCTTTATTTTTTTCTTAAAATTTTCCCCATAAAAAAAATTCCCTTAAAAACTGTATAGAAGATATATGTAAATATTACACTAGTCATATATATAGTATATAATTAATTTATACCAACACATGCGATACCCCGATAAAGACTCAAGTTGAAAATCAAAAGGTTTACTATAATAATTTTACGACGCGTCGAAAAGGTTCGTGGAGCATTTTAAAAGGGTGCAGTAAAAATACGGGGTGACCACCCCTGACAGTGCGATGAGCTTGGAAATGGCAGTGAGATGATTTTTCCGGGCAGAAAGAGCGAAAGAGCATAGGGAGGAGTAAGGGAGGATATTGTAGGGGGTTGAAGGGAGAACTGATCCCGAGGGAACGCGGTCGAGTCGAGTTGCTACCGGGGGCAGGAAGGCCCTACTCGGACGAACTGCTCTCCAGCCCTCAATTTCTCTCTTCCTCTCTCTCAAGCCCTCGTTCCTCTCCTCTCTCACTCCTATACCTATATCCTCTTCCGCTTCTCTCATGGCAGATCGCTTCTCTAATTTTCAGCGCGATCAAACATTATTTTCTGCCCGCCTTCCTACCGCGCTATGCTTTTTACTTCTGGCAAAGCTCAGACACAAGTTTCGCGTAACTGATATTGGGAAGTTTTCCGTTTCGCGAGGATAACTTTTAGACCTGGATTTCGTTTCTTATACTTGACCCCTGCCGTATACTCCTTACTCTGCTTCCGTACCCTCCGTTCTCCGTCGCACTTGGCGCGATGGACGAAGAGAAAAAATAGCGGATGGAAAAATAGTTGCGAAACACGCAACGTCCGAGTTGGTTAACGTTTATAGACAATTGCTTGTGACATAGAATAATGATCAGGGGAAGAAATTCCTGGATGAAAAAAAAAATAAATAAACGAACAAAATTTCGCTAATAGTTTTGGGGAAGTTTTCACTTTTATACCACTATATAACTTATCCATTATATGTATATATATATATATATATATATACTATATACAGTCAACTGGTCTAAATTTCATAATCATCTACTACACGTACCATATGCATGCATATGTAATATGTGATTTTTTTAACATGGAAAATTGT
Source organism: Syrista parreyssii (assembly GCA_030142615.1). Lineage (NCBI taxonomy): Eukaryota > Metazoa > Arthropoda > Insecta > Hymenoptera > Cephidae > Syrista > Syrista parreyssii. Next base: position 114,762 of record JARQTG010000140.1, on the reverse strand, counting down.
TCTCCCGAGGTACCAGGAAACGACATCAACCCTGCTTTGAGTTTAACACGATAAACCGGTATAACGCGAGTGCCTATCTCCCCTACAGATTTTTACCGAACAGCTACGTGAATTGGGTCGTAGGGAAAATAATTTTCAGGTGGAGCCATAGAGAATCCGGGTGAATCACCTGCAGACGAATCAGAAGCTGCGCACTGATAAATTACAAGTTAATAAAGCCTCCCCTCTATTAAGCTACATCGAAGGGGCAATGTGGCAGTTGATAATGAGATGTATATGTCAGTCTGTACGACACCTCTCCCTATATATCGCACACTGTAGGTAACTACGATAATTAATAGTATCTCCGTATGCTCTAGTCAGTCTAATTAATTTCTTAAACGAGTTCGCATGAAATTATCGCTCAGCCGTGAACCATCTTGATATCAGTCACTGTGCTACAGTATAAGCTATTACCATTCCTAATGTCGTAATACCAATTGTCCTCTGACATCTGTTTCAGTGTTGATTATTTTTTAATCTTTTTTTTTTTTTTATTAAAAAAATTCTAATTAGACTCACGTATATTTTTCAGAACGTCTCACAAGTCGCTCGTCTACCATATTCGTCTTTACGGTCCAGCACAGTGCCATTAAAATCTCCGTAAAGTTGATCTTGCCTGAATAAATGAATAAATGAGTGGAAACCGAGAATAGGGGTGGGTTATTCGGGATGTAACTCGCGGAGGTTTTAAGGGTGGAAAGGTGAGCCGACTTTGAGGCATAAAGTGGTTTATACCACCACTCAAGTATTAAGACTCTCGCTCTCCCGAAACAATACTGCCGTGAAATCTGTCCTCGGTGGCAGCTAAAGATTAACATTTCAAGAGACTCCCCGGCTGAAACTGGTTTCCGTTTTTTGGAAAGTCATCGAGATATGCTATTCATAACACGCCTAAAATTAATAACTCAGTGTCGGAATACATTTAGAATTTAGATTGGACTTATTGGCATTTGAAGCCGTGAATTTACTTGACATGGATCGTACCAGAGAGCATATTTTGGAAATACGCGTCACGTGGATGGAATTACGGGATATGTATGATATATGAAAAAAAATAATTTCTAAGAGACCATACGATGTGACTATTGAGCTAAGAATTGAGGATGATACGGCTAAAGAGTTTTATTGTATTTTATTTTTTTTTTATTAACAAGTCCAGGCTGTCCCCAAGAGGGTGGAAAAGTTGGCGAGTTTTTTTTTTTGCGAGACTTTTGTTAATGTTCGGAATTAACGGAGTAAGGAGACTTTAAGTCATAAGGCCTCACGGGAGTTCCAGGTTCGACGCCAAGTTTCACGATTCTTTATTTCTTTATCAACTTCACCTCCAAGCAGCCCCCCCCCCCCCTCCCTATTCCCCTCACCAACAATTTTCCTCCTCTTCTTCTTCGTTCTTCTTACTACCCCTCTTCCGCAACTCTCTATAGGTAGCTACCCTTATTCCAACATCCCCCACGCTTATTCTCATCCCTTCTTCCTACCGTAACACCGTTTCTTCTCGCTACACCACCAGTCCATAATTACTTTGTTCGACACAATTCTCTTATTTCTTTCCATTTTACATTACACTTTGTGAAACAGGTGAATTCTTAAGCGAAAACTGTGCTCTCTGTTGTCGAAGAAGTCAAATTCCAGGAGATCGTAAAAAATGTATTAGGTTGTTAGAAATATGAGATTTTAGAATGACAGACAATTTTGGGTTTTTATTGTACTTGGGACTGAGAATGAGAACTTTTGCTTGGAGACGTAAATCATCTTATTGTTTAGGATCGATTTGGTAATTCATATAAATTAGCCTTGTGTAACCTGAACACATTTCCAAGCACGCGTTACGCATAATGCAACATGATTGCATCGTGTACCTAGGAACATATGATTACCGTGGCGATGCACGTATGCAGGAAACTAACGTGTCCACGTGTGCTATAGTAGCCATGTGTCGAAGAGCGGGATGCTGGTATGTGGTCTCGTGTAACTAATCAACCGGATGTCGAGCCAAATCGACTACTTCCCATGACCCACGTCGGACTTTCCGACAGGAGAAATCCTGACCGTTGGGTGGAAATTTGCTATTTGTCCAAGAGTAAAAAAAATTGAAGCTTTTGGTACAACGAACTGCGGTTCAGAAAAATTGAGAGCTGAATTAGATTAAATAGGAAAAAGTGATAAAATCACAAAATGACATGAATGACATAACCCAAATGTGTAGAGTAGCAGGAAAACCTAAGCCAACGTAAAATTCACTTCCTTTCGAGACTTTTCTAAAGTTAAAGCATCGTTATGACCGCTTTCGGAATTCAACAGAGAAAGGAAGGATTACGTTCAATCTCCCGATATCACCCTCGTTCTGCAAGGGTGCTAGCTAGTAGATTTTTTTCGATCACCCAGTACATCCAGACTGCACTGTAACCCATAAATTTCGGTAACCGATGGCATTTTTTCGCGCTTTCGCTACCGACCGTGATATAACGGGCCGATTACTCGGTGCAGCTGTAATTTTTCCTGAAATAATGAAAAGCTCCACTCAGAATGCCACGAGAGAAGGAAGGTCGCGGAGGATGAGAAGAGGTCAACCGAAGGGTCAAGGGGATGTAAAGGTAATAAAAAAATATTCCAACTGTAATAAATATGTCGTGCGACTATTTTTCGTAAAGGAAACAAAAATTGTATTAAAAGAAGAAAAATGAAATATTCGTATAAATGGATAAAATATTCTGAGGGTTGATAAAATCGTATATTTTATTTTCGTCGCGTATTCATTAACGCACGCGATTCTCCAAAGTATCGTTAGCTGAACATGTGTGATTTTAATAGATGCCTAAAACAATTGTGGTAGGTCATACGTATTAGAATATTTTGAAAATTATGAAGTCAACTGGTCAATTTTGTAGCAGGGTCGAGAGGTTGACTCTCGCTTTGGTAAATTGAATGAAAAATCGTCAACCGTATCCGGTAATGAGGCAAAAATTGAGACAGCTTTATTAAGTTGAGGGAAGTTACCCTGATTAAGTTACAACCCGGCCCCTCGAGTGAGCCCCAAAGTCACCCTCGTTTCTAATTTTATTTATTACGCAATTTAAAAAAATCGATCTTGTCCGCGGTTCGTGTTATTCGCCCGTAACTGATAAACGAACTTCAAGCATCTCAAATTCACATTCACACATCCGAACCCTGAATTTTAACCCTTTCGAGTTTGATATAAATCGTAAGTAACGTGATAATATATGAAATTTCACGAAATTATTCCTTTAATAAAATAATACATAATTTATACCGTCTTTCCAAATTCAATTTATAAAATTGTGTACAACCCCCTACTAAGCTACCCCAATCAGCCCTGTCGATGAGTAGACTTCATTCCTAGACTGTTCTATGTATGTTCACTATGTTCACGATGAGACGCCTGATTCCGTATAACAAGTCGCTAACTAGGAGGGCATAACAGGGGGTTGGGGATCCGCTAACCAGGTTAACTTAACCCGATTAACCGAAGACTAAGGGCTGACTTGTCTGGAGGGTGAATAGAGGGCCAGGCAGAGAAGGTGTAGACTGTAGAGGTTCAAGGGTGGTAAATAGCTGCGCTGTCAGCCTCTTCATTTTTAATTAATTAACGATCAATTTGCACGCGAAACGCGCCCTCGGAATTTCAATACCTCGTCTGACACGTTAAGCAGGTATCTACTGTTGGAGACAAAAAAAAAGTCACAAGAATACACTTTGGTCTACCCTGAAAAGGATACATAAATGATTCCTAAAGATTAAGGACCTTAGCTTGAAATTTGTCTTGATGAAACAGCAATGGCTATAGCGTATAGGTAAGGGAAGATTGGATCCTTACTTTACTGTGCAGTTAGTCAGTGCCTTAAGCCTGGATTACAAAATTAGTCCAAAAGTGTCATCCTCCAAAATATATCCTGGGAGCACGAGATCCCCTCAAGTGCTACCAACCGTACATTCCCAAGACCTTAGAGGACTTTATCATCCATTCAAGACCAAGCAGCAATCGAATCTCAACCATTAACCCAAACCGGAAATTGCTTCTAAGTACCATGAACCCTGAATCCGACCCAAGGTTGGACTGGAATAAATACATAGTGTCCAAGAATCTTGAGATTGTATGTGATATCAGTTTTACATTTAAAAAGGAACAGGTAAAATTGAAAAGTGGGCCAAAGCCAAGTTGTCCATTTATTCAGGCCGCTGAGTTACATGTATGTTTAACCCGAGTAGGTATTCGCGGCTATCCTGTGCCAGGGTAATAAAACATTTCGCGTGCGAGGGTATAATTGTCGGGGTTGGGCCCGCGCGCGGGTTATACGGGGTTGGAGGGCATGGCGGTCGGGGTATAGTCTAGGTTTAGGGGCCCCGGGGGGCACCGCGCCCCCTTTTTCATCCTGTAGTTATTTATCGCCTTGTTTCCCGTGCGCTCACAGCTCGCGCACCCCTACTGGCTAGATGTAGTGGCAGTTCTGAACGGACCTTCGTCAAGTCGACCAGGGGGTCGCTCCCGACCCCGAATCAAGAATCGCCCCAACTCGCCTGTTTCGTTTCGTTTCGTTCCTCCCCATCCCCATCGACCACGACCAGGAGCTCCAGCATCGCCACGAGGATCAGCAAGAGTATTACTGGGGTATCTAGCAGCATCACCACGACCATGAAAACAGTCAATACAAGGACCCCAGACTCTCGTCTTCCATCCAGCAACTTTAATTCGACTTCTAACGCAGTTTTGCACCCGATCCAGACTCGCTTCGTTTCCTAGAGCAGATGGCTTTTCCAAGTGTAGAATCGAATCATAGGAGTATTCATGATTCGAGTATTCCAGAGGAATGGCGTTTACCTAGGATTCCCGAATCACTCGATTCTCACTGATAGAACATGCCCGACAGGAGACTGACGGGACCAGCATTGGGAAACGCGTTCACCAGCACCAGCATCGGCAGCATCAGTTCTGTCGGGATGGTTCAGTATTCCAGCTATGTAAGTGACACATTGACGGGAGCTGACCGCTGGCTGGCAGCCCTGACCACCTCCCAGGGGTAGCTAGTTACCGCATGATTGGCCTTCCATTACCATACTATGCTCCCTCGTCCAGGAGCCTAGGTCCACGAGCTGATCTATCCAGCGCCTTTTGATAAAGGGACCGGATTTTGGAGAAAGAGACGAAGGCGTTTCTTTAATCCCGTGGGAAGATTCCTTGTCGATTTGGCACTTTTTTCACCCCATCACCTTCAGGAGTTTATATACAGTAAACTACCCTTACCAATGGGCGGGTAGACCTTCCGTCCGTCTCTATACTTTCTGTATAGGGTGAAATACCTTTTTTACCCTTATTGTATATACTGAACTCTCCAGCAGGTATATGCTCGAGCACTGAACACTGTTATCCATACGGGGTCAGAGTTCATTCCAGACAAAGTACAAACGAGGTCGAATGACTCAAAGGTTTTTGCAGGGACCTTATCTCGACGACGGATTAAACCCTCTTGCAAGGGTCGCGTCGACGAGGAGAAGCCAGTAGCAGTTAGATAGATAGAGACGATGCGAACCTACTCGTATCCAGTGGTACCAACTCGTAGGTAGACATGTGTGGGAGTGCACTCGCTTAATTACACCGGATCCCTCGTGGGAGGCCGTTGAGGCTGAAGCGACCTTACCCTCCTCTGGCATCCTCTCGTTCCCGGCACTCACTCTCCTCACGTGACGTCTGCAACCCCTCCAGACGTATCGCATCTCCGCGCTGAGATTTCCAAAGCTGCCGGCACTGGCTGCTGCGCAAATCTCATGGGGAGTCTATATGCTATCCGGTTCTATCTGGCTGCACCAATTGCATCGGTAAGGCACCAAACTGAACGAACGAATGGGCCGAGTAAATCAGACTCATTGGAAACTCTACAAAGTCCTTCGGCTACGTAAACACGTACTCAGGGATATATGGAGCCACTATGGAACATTTGTGAGTACGTAGGAGAAAGCTGCTAGGAGTTTACTTATTCTGGTGTAACGGGGTGAAGCTTGTAGCTATTGCGTAAGGGACGCATGTCACGGGACACGCGTGCTCGTGACCGGCAATAAATGTCAGTTTAGCAAGGGGAACGTTGCGACGTTATCAGGCATTTCGTGTCGCATTGGACAACTCCATAGGCTGGCCTACGGGGTAGTAGAGCAGTACTCGATCCTACCAGAGGTATCCCTACACGTACTGGTATACTTAGTTAATTAGTATCGATCGCGTAATTGGATTGACCTCCGCTCGCGCATCGAGTTGGCCGATTCGAGCCGCATTTATCATTCCGACGCCTGTTAGCGACGCGAGGCGTCCTGCCGCGGTCTAATCTCGAGCCCATAAATAAGATAACAATTTTTCATCCCTCGCTGACGAGGGGATGCGAGAGCCTTACGGGGTTCAGCATCGCGTGGATTTTTCGTCTCTTTTTTTACGTTTACTTTCAGGGATTCTGCCTCCATTCCTCTCTCTCTCGCGCGCGCGCTTGGCGAAGTGAGCGATTTCACAGTGGGGGAAAAAAGATGAGGAGGAGGGGATGGGAGGAAAACTGAGAAAGTTTGTAACCCTCGTTACCCGGTATCGAATTCCAATTAGATGACGATCGCATTTCTCGCGGTAAAGTACCGAAGACGTTTTTATGTTGCTGAAACTAGCGATCCTAACCTACCGGCAGCTTCGAGATCCTCAGGGACGAATCAGATCGTGACTGATTCGTTACTTTTGGAAATTTTCCACGATTCTGTATTTGCCAATAAATTTTGTCAAAATTTGAGACCTTTCTTTTTGTATGGTATAGTGACAAAAATTATCTACGCATCAGGATATCACGTGTATACAATTTTCTGGTCTAACGCCGATCTTGTATTAGGATGTTTAAAGTGTCTAACGAGTGGTCTATTAAGCGTGATTGCCACCATATATAAGGGCTGTTTTACTCGGTAGAAAAAAAGGGTTCGAAGACTCTTAACGTTATCTGTAAATAAAAAAAAGTGTTATCGCACCTCGTCACGCATGGGATGTCGGTATTTTTTTGTTTCAAGTAAATGGAATTGACGAGGCGTAAACGATAGGCATCTATGACACCAGCCCTCCTCTTTAACCCTTTTAGCGCGGGTGCGGCGAATGCTAATTCTCCCTGCGTTTCCCATGCTAACTCACTGACAATCAGTATGCCGGGTCTCCTGTACCTAACAGCTACCAATTACACATCTGTTCACGTAGGTTTTTACGAAAATTGAAATATATTACAGCATCGAAAACAAGGGTGTCTCGTTTAGGATTAAATACACAAAATTCAGAATACCCGGGAACACGTATATGCAGCATTATGCGTAAGGATTCATTTGCACTTCTATTTGGCAACATTGCGAATTGTTAAGGGTCGTGCAAAAGAGTGTAACTCAATAGGTGAATATCGAAGTCAGCGAATTCTCCCGAGAGGTTACAAAAGCCACGGTATGCACCTCGTGACGCTGTTACCGTAGAAGGAGGATGCTGAGGAAGAGGCTACACTAGCTGGTGGATGCACTCGAATGGGTTCAGCGACAAAGAGCAAGATCAGTGTGACTCTCGGTACTCCCTGGAGTAGAAACTCAGAATTCACATGCGGTTCTCACCTTTGGAATTGTGCTCTATATCTGGTATGATTAATATAAATTGAACAACCCTGTATAATCTAGCTAATAAAAAGGTACTTGTCAAAATTCGATTACCAACCCTTAATCAAACCCTTGTGAATATCAAATCTGAACGAGCTGCTCACTTTTCTGTCCTTACGGCAATAACGAAGGGAGTCTGGTCATTTAAGATATTTCCAGATACAACCCCTGTGAGGATCAGATTTTTTTTTTTTACCTGACTGTATCATACCGCGGCCATTAGGGGTCTCGCAAGGGTGGAAATTCATCTGGTCGTGTGTGTCCACTGTTCGTAAGGGAGGGCAAGTGATGTTCACGAGGGCCGAATTGACAGTCACTGAGGGTTGGAATAAGTGGTGCTCTTGGAGGCTGACTTCGGTCGAAGGAAGGGTAGGGGGTGCGACTGAGGAGAGTTTACGTCGACAGCGCACGGTAAACCCCCGGAATTGTGGCTCCCCTTACGCCTCCAGAGACCATAGCTGGGTATTGAAAATTACATCTTACTCTGCAGCAAACCATCCCCACTATGGTTCGACTGTTGGCCGGAACTCACCCCCCCCCCCTTCCGAATCAGACTCACCCCCGGTCTCCCATATCCACCCACGGCATAGCTAAGAGTCGTTTCGATACGTTTCTAATCGATTGAATTTTCTATAAACATTCGACGCTCAATAGATTTTCATATTGTACGTATTACTTCGTATTCCCGGTTCACTTTCGCAGGATGCGCGCACATGGACGACGGTACCGGAAATACAGACCAGAGTACAAGCAATATAGTAAAATCACAAAATTCCAACGTATTGTGCAGAATACTCGCGAGAATACGTGCACTTTTTTACATTGAAAAACATGATGGCTGCTTTTCCTTTTGTTTCGCAGATTCTTTTTGGATGTCTTCCACATAAAGGTACTTCGATACCAAAAAAAAAAATCTCTATCCCTACCGGCATTCAATCCCAGCATACATGCATAATACCCACGTGTTCGTGCCGCGAATGTCAAATTTGTGAACGATAACATCAAAGGCATAGAGTACAGGGTGGCCCGAATGGAGAAATATATATCCCAACGTATGTGGACACCGACGTTAGAAGAAATTCACATGGTGGGTAAAGGGAAGCTGTACGATATAAGAAATGTAGAAAGACCAGAGAAAGTCGCGAGGTGTTATGAGAGTCGTGTCCGGGGTATCGGAAAGCTGGAAATATTGAAAGGCGAATAGGTGACGTACGTATAGAAGAAGGTAGGAGGTGGGGGCGGGGGGGGGGAGGGGTGGACGAGGGTTGACGCAAGTCCCGTAGTAGGTAGTTTTGCTGAAGACACGCGAAAGGCCAGGAAGGTACGTAAGGGTGGGAAGGACGAAGGCGCGTTTCCGTGAAATACCGAAGTAAAGAAAAAGTATAAACATTTAGACAAGTTTAAACTCCGAACTTTTTCCCTGGGAAACGTGTTTTCCCTCTGCGCACTAGAGAAGAAGTAGAGGGCAGCACCTTATGCCAGAGGGGTGGTTGCGAGTTGACGTTTTCTGAGACTTCAATATTTGTTAAACTTAGGCACTTTTTCTATCTCCCTCTCTCTCTGTCTCTCGTTCCACAGGCATTCAACGAATGGCAGTGAGGTCCTCCGACTCTTTCCAACCCTCTTTTATAACGCATAAACTTCCTGCTATACGTGACATATAGATTTTATACGATTACCGAAGCGCAGCTCCCTTCGTCCCGCTTCGCCACCAATAAAGATAAGTGATTTTGCGAGCGTATTTTCGTGGTTTCATTGCGATTGTATTGCCGTATGTCGAATTCGTTTGGTCTTCTTACGGAACCATCTTACCCTGAGAAAACAGCATCCAATGGACCCGAGGTATATTGCAAACGATATTTATGAAGATACCTTATTGAGGGTATCTTTTAGTCCTCGGGACCTAAGGGTGCATCAATAATTCCATCCCCTCATATACCACCCTGATAAGCAATATTACACAAGAGTCCAAAAAGATCCATATACACGCACAATATGTATGATTCCGTGGAGGCGTACAAAAATTCTATAGACATTCAACGTAACCTATTAACCTCGTTCGTACAAGGTCAACTGTATAAAATTGCACGCGATATCTTTTAAGAAATGCATAGTCACCGTTGTTACCGGATCTCCGCGTATTATGTCAGTCCATGCGTCAAGCCCCGCGAGGACGATTTTACGGTTGGCTGTACTTATATGAAATAAAAACAGTGACGTGGCGGTGATTATAAACAATTATTAATTCATTAACCAGTGCGACGTACATAAAGTCCATAGAGAGTCGCGTGTTGATAACGTCCTTGGGTGCGGTGTGCCTTTACACGCAATAACGTTAATTCTTGACGTCAGAATGTACAACTGTGAAAAAATGAATGAACGAGATTGATGTTGCAAAATCTAGTGAATGAAGCTAGCAGTAAACCGTGACTATATCTAGGACAGATCCCGATAGTATCATCCACGTAAAGAGAGTAGGCAGGTCCTGTAACTGGAACAGGTTCAGAAGTGCCTCGAATCAGATGAAGTCCGAGTCGACTGGAGTCGACTCGAGCGAGAGGGTCATAGAGTTGGTAATTGGCAATATGAGTGGCTGGATCCTGTAGGATGTCGGGTCAGTCGCGCGCCCCAGGGAGCAACCCCCTTTTCTGGGGTGGTAGACCACCTCCGCATCCCACACCTCATACCTCAGCATCCTCATCCTATATAACGGCAGAAGCCAAGGGGTTGGGGAAGCAGGAATCAAATTGAGTTTCATACTCGCAGGGACCCTCAGCATCTGGAGCAGCAGCACTTCCTCCTCCAGGTCGTCCATCCTTTACCATCTCGTCCTGCTCTTCCTCATCCTTCCGCACTTTCATATTCCACTACCCTTATCCTGACCGATTTCACCAGCTTGGCCAGGATCTCTCTGATCCCCCAGCCTGCAGGATCCTTTAGTCGATAGTTAGTCCTACTAACGGGAACTAATCGAGGAAATGTCAAAGGGATCAAATGGTTCCTGACTCTCAAATCAAACTGCGTTTATCTCCCAAAAAAGATAACTGCCCTTACCATTCCGCTGTGCATAGACAGTTTCCATATACACTTGACTTTCTTAAGGGTTGATTCCCTACGAAATTCAGTGCCACGATAAACGACAAAAGATATTTCTATATATAATGAACTCGTGAATGTTGGGTATTGCCTGGGATACCATGGGGCTTCGAGGGGGTTGGTTGTGCGGCGGCGTCTGGACCACGGATAATAGGAAGGAAGCTGCCAGGGTATCTCTGCTAATCACGTTAAGTCCGGCAGACCGCTTTGTGCCCCGCGAACGAGCCACTGCCATTGCCACTGTCCGAAATTTCCAAGTACGAGGCCACCGACTATCCCGCACCCCACTAGTCCCATCTACATTCCATCCGGTCTAACTACGATACTTGGACTATACAAAGTTCATACTTCGACCAGACGTCTGCTACCTATCTACCAACTTCAGGAACCAAAAGTCCTATTGAAATATACCAATTTCACGGTACACCCTGTATAGTTTTATTACTTCTCACGTATAATACATTTTTGATATTTTTAAAAACCCATATACCAACTTCCTGTAATATCCACTTCCTCGTATAGAAATTTCACTGAGGCGCAAGAGATGCTACGTCCCCCATATGGTCCAGCCACAGCGTGTCATCGCTCCGGAATGGTTCCGACTTGTGAATCTCATTAAAATCATTGGTGCGTGCGTTCCCTTTCCGTATCTAGCAAGAGCGACGACTCCATTAAGATGACCACGTCCCCGTGATATTACTCGAACACGACGCCCTCCCGAGGACGCCCCTACGAGTCAACTTTACCACGCTAAACCCACCATTCCAGTTTTGCACTAAAGTTTTCGTTGCCGCCAGCACTTTTTCTCTATATCGTACGATACACAGTATATTACATCCGAGTATCTAACTTACGTGGTTTACGTATCCGGTCGCCATCTTCTTCTACAAGAATTTCATCTCCACTTCCTTTGGAATCGGCGGGGGGATTATTTTACGGGAAACAAATTTGAATAATGTCCTTTATCTGGTCCACGGCATATCCTACCCACCCTTTTACCTACCCTACACCCCTGTACGAGGGGTGGCACGTATGTATTTATCGTGAATATTGTAAGTTGTTTCCCCGTCCTGGGACTTCCCTATCGGTACCTAAGCTCCCTCGTAAAAACGTATTTAGAGTCTCGCGACGCGATCCCGCGCGATACTTACGGATACTTGGGAAACTTTCAGAAGCGTCGGGACGCCATTAAGGATTCCTGGTTGGCTTCGACTACTTTTCTTTTGCTTTTTATATTTTGCACTGGAGGGTGAGAGTTAATCGGCAGGCGCAAAATCGCTAGTATCTACATGTCTATCGTATGCTATATATATACTTAGAGTTAAAAGGGTTGATAAAAAGGAAGAAAGCTAAAAAAAGAAATTCCTGGGATATTCCCGTTTGCTTGGGTTGGAAGGAAAGCTTACCCATCTTTTTTTTCGCAAGGCCGATTAAACTCTTTCGCGGCGCTCCGGAGGGATAATTTGTAGAAGAAGGACCAGCAAAAAGGGTTGTTCCGTGGGGTTGGGGATAATGCGACCCCTGAGATGCCAAACCACAGAGTGATCTACGGTCTCCTATCACATCCGCCGTGTACTTATTCCCTATCAAGCGAGGCGAGTTTCATTGCGAGTGGGAATAAAAGAAGAGGGGTTAATAAAAAAAAAGAGAAGAAAAATAGAGGTGAATACCAAAGAGAGAGAGAGAGAGAGAGAGAGAGAGAGTCAGAAAAAAGGGAAATCGCTCCTGAAAATTAACCCAGCGCGAAAAATATGTAAATTCACGTAAAAACCGAACTGCTCCCACCCACCCTCTGTGTCTCTTTATCCCGTGTGCGTCGACTCTCTCGTTAACCACCCTCTTCCTGCTCCCTCCCCCTAGCCCCCCACTCACCATGCAGACTGCTAGACCGAAAACTCATTAACGGATGCAAACGAGGTAACGTTGTGGACAAATTTAATAAAATCGTGCACGCGCAATTTGTTTCACTGGGCGTAAACACGTTCCGCTATAGTGACTTCGGGAAATCGGGTAGACTCCCTTACGGATATAAAAAAAAAGTAGGGACGTTCCTAAAGTGACAAAATTCATTATGGACAGTCAGTGGTTAACGTTAACGCGCTGACGAGACTCTGAGCTGATGCACGTTTTAACAGGTGGGAAAATACATGGGGTGTAGAAAAACGGTGTGAAGGGGATGAAAATGATTTGGTGGAAAAGTGATGATTTCTCAGTGGTCTAATGTCTGATAAATACTATAGAAGCACGTGGAGAATTATGGATAACGTTTCCGAGGTTACTTTCGAATTCTTGTAGAACGACTCGTGCAATGCTGCTGGATCGGTAAACCTTGAGTCTTTTGGGAATTTTCACAATTTCAAAAAAAAAACACTGCCACTCATTTTCATTCTTCCTTTCTTCGTGTAAGTATGGCCCATGTCGACTCCACTCATAGGCTGTGCATTTTGTATGCTCGGCCATTTCAGCCCTTGGCACACCGACCTCTGACTTATTTTCTCTTCTCGCACTGCTACCAACCACCCTAGTATTTCGCTACAAGAAAAATATTCAGACGTTGATTTATATGGCGGTGAGGGGGGGGGGGGGGGGAATCAAATTTACGGAGTGCGGTCAGTATTTGAATATTACGTTTGAATATTTTACGTATAGTCCTTGTCGTTTTCCTGCATTCTTTATCATTCAAGTATAAAGAAACGCATGGACGTTGGTGACCAGCGTTGTAGAAAATAAAGGGATGAATATTTGGCTCGCGAAGAAAAAATAGATTCTCGTGATTCTTCAAGACAGGGGATACACAAATCTATCTACCATAGAGAACATATGTTTCTCTTAACATGGTGTTTCCCCTCTGGCCATGATAACCACACTTTCATTCCTTTTCTCTCTCCCTCCTGTCTTCCATCCCCATACCACATCCCGCCATGACCCTAAATTGAATTTTTTCCGGCCGACCCGGTACTTCATTATTTAACAGCGGCTTCCGTCTGTTATTTGCAAAATTATTGTTAGGGAATTGGGCCGGGGGGGTTGCTATCGGCTTCGCCCAAGACACAAATTTACTTCTACTTTCGTCCTACGGTAGATTTTCCACCATTTTCTCTTCACCCCTCCTACTCAACCCCCTTCCTTTCTTCCCCCATAAACATAAGGAAGTTACGTTCGGGACTATCCGGGGGCAGTTTACCCTCTGAAAAATGACGAAAGCTAAGCGACAACCTTAGACCGTTTCGGGGTCACAGGTCACCCGGCGTTAACTTCAATCTAAAGGATCGCGAGCTTCCCGACGGGAAGCGCTTCGCTAAGAAAACGTCGGAATTCATATTCCTAGAGGAAGTTCTCTCGAGAGGTGGAAGCTGTCGGAAAGCGATTCGCGTCCTAGAACGGAGGGTTGCTCCGGACGAAAGAGCGAGAAGGAGATAGGGCTTTCATCGCGAAATGACGTAGATCCGTCTTGCCATCGATAAGCAGATAGTAGTAGGGAGGAAATACACCAGCTAGGGACTGAAGAAGAAGAAGAAGAAGAAGAAGCCATAAGAAGGGGTGAGTTGCCGATGGCGAACTGTGTTTGAGCCAGTAGTGAGAAACTGTCGGAGGGGCAGAGGGGAGGAGGAAGGATTGGTGTCGATGGGGTAGGCAGCGCTACTGGTGGTGGTAGTCGGAGGTAAAGGTGGCCGCTGTGTGTCGGTGGACCAGAGAAGAATAAAACATTGCGGCGCACCCCCGCGAGACATCGGCGGATGATTTGTGAGTGGAAACAATAAGCGCCCCTTGCAATATTCATCATGAAAAAAACTCACGACCACCCTTGGACTCCTTGAACAATCCTCTTGCTGCTCTCCACCCTTAACCCACGTCCTAGGAGAGGTGTCCGGCTAAAAGTTTGATGGGTTACCGCATACCCTTGGGAAACTGGCCGCAACGCGCATTGCTAGGCATCTCGCGTGCCCCCGTCGCAGGACCTGAAGGATTTTGGGATTCTATCAAACTGGACAATGCAATAATGTGCGCAGGTTCCTCGTACTCCTCCTCGTGTTCCTTCTGGGGAGGTGAAAAATAGACGGACAGGGTGCGGGGTTCCCATGGGGACACGTCACGCTCATGTCCGGAGAGAACGTATTTCATTCTGAGCCTCTTTCTTGTACCGAAGAATTTTTCTGCCATTTTATTTTCCACGAATATCAGGGTAAGCCTAATCCAACCTATGCCGAGAATACGTTTATACGTATAAATAGATCCGTTAACGATCTTATAGGGATCACTTTCTGAAAACGAAAATCACTATCTACTCTTGATGGTACCCAATGGGAGTACGGGAAATCGCGAGTACTTCAAATAGCAGCATCCACCGGCTGGACCAGAAGCAAACAAGGATCTAAGATACTCCGGGACATTTTAAATTGGCCATTATACTATTTAACTTGAGGGTTCCTATATGTGTAAGTCTTGTGAGGGGTTGATACTCGGTAAAAGTGTACGAGAAGGAGACGTGATTCTGTTCTCGCTCTGTGACCTGAGTTGCGGACGAGTTACACATGTGACTCCCATTCAAACCAGAGTAAACAGTGTTAACCGTATTTGCCTACCTACCATTGACCTGGGGATCTAATGTCACGAATACATCCTCAAGAATGACATGGTGCTAGGAACAATTTGCTCCTTAGACTGTACCGATCATGGGATTTATTTAGAATCGACCAAAAAATATTACCTTGCACTTGGTATATAATTTCAATTTTGATTTTCCAATTTACATGCAATTTTCCTAAAGCGTTACTAGGACAATACTTTCTATTCTCATACACGGTCATAGGATGTAACTCCGGGTTAAGTCCCGGACATCTTTCATTGACTTTGGTAGCCCATTGGGGTTTCGATATAACCCAGAAAGAGAATCCGCAATTATCCTGCAGATCTAGTTCGGTTGGTTGTTTCAGTATAAAATTTAAAAAAAAATCATATTAATGATTTAGCTTGGATCGGTATATAAAAATTAAAAATAAATGTTGCCCGACACATATGATTTGTTAAATGTCGATTGACAAAGAGAAATAAGTTTCTCTTAGTTTTTATGAATTTTAACGAAGTCCCCTTGCGAAGGTTCAATTGGACTGTGCCCCGACATGCACCCAAGGCAAACAGAAGACAATGAATGGAGTTTTTAATCAAGTCTCCTGCTCCCTGCAGCGGAATTAACTGAAATAACGCGACGCGGGTATTCCCAGTTGAGATTTAGAATTCATCCGGTCTTTTGAAAATCTCCATTGTCCCCGAATGAGGCATAATAAGAAAGACCATGGTGCTTGCCAATAGCCGTCCCGTGCAGAGTGAACTTTTATAAGCATTTAATTATTCCCAACTACGTGCGAATGTAAGAATATGGTATTAAGTGCTGAAGAGGTGAAAGGTCAACGGCTCTTAATAATAACAATAGCTGTTAATAATCTAGACATAAGGTATTCTGAATTTTCACGTACAAAGTCGAGATACTAAAATGGCAAGAAGCTGCCCTGTCGGTTTCCATAGGACTGAGAAATAAAAATGACTCTGTCGCTCCCCATATTAAGTGTAGGCAGCTACCGTCCAGGACCCCCATGGGGGTACGGATGGGGTCGCAGCAACGTATTTAAATAAAACATTGGATCGTGCTGCAATTTACCCCTTACCCACCTCTGGATGCTCCACTGGCTCGTCCCTGCAGATAAACAAATTAAGTTGCAGCAGGGATGCTGCGCACTACTATTCGTCCTCCAGTGACGAACGAATCGCCTCCAGTTTGCTGATTCTTAAATGTCGCCAATTATTTAGAAAATTCTTCAACCCCATTAAAAGTAAGTAGAATTTCTCAAAGCTTATCCCATGGATCATTAAACCAAAGTCTGAGGTCACGCCGGGATTCAAGTTCTGGTCCGAAGGTTGCAGTAGGGTAGCAAATGAAAAGGCGTACATCTAATACCGCGACCGATGATCTAGGAGTAGATGGAAGTTCTTAACGGTAAAGGAAAAATCGTCAGCACGAAACGCGCCATCCGCAACGACAAAGAAGCCGCACGGTGCGACATCACATCCCACGGGATAAGCCAGAACGATTAATCAGCTGTTGGCAAGGCGGAGGATCTTGTTCCCTGGGGATGATGAGGACAATGTTCCTCTTCTTCCTCGTCTGCTGCGTGAATCGCGACGGTGTCCCAGGACTTTGCCGCACGGTGCGTGTGGCCAGGATGACTCGACGATCTGTCCAAATATTTGAGTCCTGTCTCCGTCGCCTGAAACTCCCCAAATCTTCTTGCAGCTTCCTATTCCATACCGATTCCAATACCAACAGTCTTGATTTTGACACCCTTTTTTCATCCAAAATACAAATTCCCATTGTATACGCAACATCGTGTGTCTGAAGTCGTATATGTTGTCTTGGGTGAAGATTCGAAAAATACATTTCAGTCGCCCTTACGTACGTTACGACAAGATACAAAGTACAAAATAGCCTTCAGCAAGGGACGGGAGGCAAGGGAATCCTTGCGAGTCCTGGAAGTTGAGATTTACGCAGGTTTTATATTCGACGCTAGACGTAAGGAGAGCAAGGACCATCCATCATTTACCCATGTCCGACTCGGAAGTATCACCCCTCCATATGTTTGGGACATTGAGGATCCTGGCGAAGGTAAACTTTGGTAAAAACACAAGTTTTTTTCTTCTCTTTTCCCATCCCGCTTACCTTTACAGGACTGACTTTGCTTCTTGGAAATCTTTCCGCATGCATCACGAGGTATTCTGGTTCGACGCGGTAGGATCGCGGTAAGCCATTGGTCGAAAGGACTAGAAAGGACTCGAAAGGACTCGCACCACCCTTGAACTAAAACCCCATAGGACCTTAAGCGAACCGCGAACCTCAGAATTTCGAGTAAACGCGAACGCCGTGATGAATATTTCTCTGGGTCGCGGATTATCATACGGAATGAGATTGCACCTGCATTATTGATGCGAGCCGCTTGCGGTTTTGCATATGTGGGAATGCGTTGAGGACGGTGCGATTTTTCTTACAAGGATCATACGTGTGTATGTAGTTCATTCTGCATTTACACGCCAAGCCAGTCGTTGCCTTCTCTTCTCCGGCATACCTTAGTATATTTTTTTCATTTTATTCCTGTTTTGGTAAATGTTTTAAAAAAACATTACTAGGGAAATCAACAAGAAAATTGAACAGCATAAAGGTTGTTGTGAGCGAATTAGAATTTATAGAGATAAGTAAATCTGTACTATCATTATGTTCAGTGTGAAAAATTTTTTTTTTTTTTTTGTAATTTCATATAAAATTCGTCTGCTTTCTTCAAGTCCACGTAGAGAGTGACGAATCGATCCAATAGAAAATACAATCGAACACCCTGGCAGGAACATTTGTTCAGCGTCCCTCGCGTTGTTTGCATCCTGCATCCTGCACCCCAAATAATTGCAGCGGGTCCTTTTCCTCCAGCGTCCCGCAACAAATTGCACGGGTTCCATTGGGAATTCGCCAAGTTATGACCGGGGCTGCGAACTTCCCGACTACGGTAATTATCTTTTGCACGCCTTCGATATTGATACGTATAGACATACGTATATACGTATACTAAACACTGCATGTTCATCCATCAGCAAGGGAGGAAAAAAACAAATATACAAAATTTTACTCAATTCTGCATTAACTAAGGGTAGTTTTTCAAATGCAAGAAATTCCTAACCATAGAAAAACGCTAAATTTCTACCTAAGCACGTAACAGGCGAACGTGTCAGCGAAATTTCGAATTTCTTACACGACCCCTATACGCGCCATCGTCCTCTTCGCATAGGGATGAAAACGGAGAACGAAGGGGTGAACTGGCGCGGAGTCGGAAAGTCTCGAATAGAAAGAACAGCTAGCTCCTAGTTTTGCTGATATATAGATAGAATATCGGCGGAAAGGCGCGTGCTGGTTGCGCGACGACCACCAGGGGCGTGTCCGGTGCCGCCTTCGTAGCAAGCACCCCTGCGAAATCCGCCAACCCCGTAACCCAAGACTAGGCCCTACCACGTATGCACCTTAACTCTTAATTTGCGCTAGCCCACTCTTAATTAATGATACAGCACAATGGTGCTCCTGCGCTGTGTTTCAAGATATCATGGGGGAGCTCGAATTATCTATCAGTATCAAGATGTCTACCTGGAATATGGAAAAAAAGAAATTGTTGAAAAAGACAAAAAAATATTTTTTACGAACATAACAGTAGCTGTATCTACATAGTCTTTTTTTCTGCAGCTGACTTATCAGCATTGGTATATTAAAAAAAAAAATTGAATATCCATACATAAATATTTCGCCGAATATTTATAAATTTCCGAATACTCAGACTATGCGGTATCGTGGCAGCCCAGTGGGACCAGGTAGCTAATCAAGCCATTATTCAGAGTCCTGTCTTCATAATTCATTATTTAATATTTAGTTTTTCAAGTTCTCCACTGGCGCGATATTCATCTTCATACCGTTTTAATACCGCAAAATGCCTCTCGTGCTTACCGCTTTTCCCAGCGATCTATACACATAGCTAACCTTACTTACCTTCGTATCAGTTTTGTATAGATTCTCGAAAAATTCTCATGTAGCACTGTGCGCATGTTTAAAAAATTATATATATGATAAAATCGCGTACGGCTTTCCGTGCAATCCCTACAATGTCAAGTCTGTCGACGTATGCCGGGGTAAAATAAATAAAAACCACCGACAACCCCATCGAATTTGTAAAAAAAAAAAAAACTATCTGAGAATGTGACAATTGCATTCTGTCCTCGAGTCGCGACGTATATCCACGATATAAAAATATGCTCGTGCATTATTTAACCGTGTGTGCGTCGCCCTGAGCGTCGCGACGCTCAGCGTCTCCCGAGACCTCTCTGGCAACCGGGGTACGACGTCACAAGCCTTCCATCTATCCATCTGCATATGCTTTGAGAAGTCTCGAGACCTTTGTGCACCGTAGAAACAGCACTCAGTCGAGACCGAGTCGAGTTTCTGCTCGACGTCGAGAATTGTATATCCTGTCGTCTCGTCCAGGTTGACAATTCAAAATTCAAAGATGAAAGTCTACGAGAAAGATGTGTGTGAGAAAGACACCTAGTAGACGTAGACCGAACTATAAATTAGACGGATCCGCAGGAGTGGCGCACAGCCAGGGATAAAATTTAAACCCAAGTAATTCCTGGAGTTGGCCAAGGAATCCTGTCGCGTCCTGGGAATCCAGAATTCTGAGGGAAGAAGCGAAACTCCGACTTAGGAGGGTGTTGTCTAGAATTAATAGGATTTCGAGACCAATCAAAGTCTGGCAGAAGTGTGAAGGCAGGGCGGTTAACCTTGTGTAATGGAGGTCAGCTCCTTCGGGGCTGTCGGATGCTCAAACTGGCCATCCTACCCCCAGTTCGTAAGGGTGAGTTCATGATTGTCCCGATGCCATCGTCACGTTGATATCACCTAGACTAAATTGCATCTTTGACACTTCCGTTTTGGTGTCTTTGGCCAAAAGAAAGAATTCTTCTCACTTCCTGACCATGAGTCTCTCCATGCTTTTCATGATTCTCCTATAGGAGTCCATAGAAGTCGAGTGAAAGAGCCCTTACTGGCCGCCATAAATTCTTTCCTGGAATTGTTTTCTGCCCGGACCACCCGACAGAGTTACGAACTCATAAAGAAGCGACCGTGACCACCCTAACGATCATAGTAAGGGAGAGAGCTTTTCTAGAGGGGAAAGCTAGAAAATAATTTTCTCCCGATTTCAAAAGCTTACACCTATATACACAGGTATATCCGATAAATGTTAATATCCATTCCCAACGTTTGAATGGTATCATTTGAAAAATCGTAAAAGTCCGCCCTGCCGCCATTTACTTGCTTCCGACATATTCGATTATCCAGTGGTTTGTTACTCGATTATCCTATCGTAACACAGCTACGAGGATTCCGGAATTACGTTTCTCTTTTGTTTCCTCTCTTTTTTTTTATCTAACGCTACAAAGTGAAATTCGCATGTCACGTCTCATCGTTGAATTCGTTCCGCTCGTAACGAGATCGGATAACTGAAAAACTGTTAGTCCGCGGAAACGAGTTTGATTAATTTTTTGAAAAATTTCCGTAATAATACAACTGGGGTAATTTATATAAAATTATCACCATGAATTTTTCTTAATTTTTTTTTTCTTTTTTTTTGCTATTACTAACGTGGCTTTTAACTTCCCATTCTTGACAGGGGGATATCGAGTGGCTAACCTCGAAAAATCGAATAACGATTTCGTGGAAAATCGCTATATGCTGCTGCGGCAACCTCCGGATCCCGTGGGATATCGAAATTTTCGTAGGTTGCGAAATACCCTTGCACGATACGTTACAGTGCATAGGTGTAGATGTGTATCGGTTTGCACGACCCTCGCAAGCTCAGTCACTGCTGCCAACTCTATTTATCAAATGTACGTTTAATTTTTTCGCGGGCACCATCATACATCATCCCCAAGGCGTGATCTGCTCCCAGTCAGAGAGTCCAGGAGGAGGAGACTTCAGACGTGGCAGGATTACCACCCGAGAAATTCACCAGAAAATGGAAAGCCTCGTGCGAGATGGTGTTTCGCCTTAGACTAGAAATATTATTCTCGCTCCACTAGACTTACAGCAGGAACAATATATTAGTATTGATAAAAAAAAATTACACCTATTAAAAATATTTACAAAATGTAACTAGATGCACATTAATTCCCTAGGGTCCAATATGGGCTACCTGGTATTTTTTTTTTAGAGGTTTGAAAAATGTCACTAGGGTATTTCAAATTAACTATGTCAAGGAGGATTTACATGAGAATAGACAGTACACGGGATTAACGCTTGAGAGCATTAAATGTGACTGTGAAGAGGAGCGAGAATGTAAGGCATGAATGAAGGAACGAAGGAACGATGGAATGAAAGAAGGAACGAAGGTAAGGAGGTTGCGGCTGGCAAGAGCGTCGGTATAGCTGCGGCTCAGCTCTGAGAAATTATGGCTCTTGTCACGGCTGTTCATTTGTAGATGGAGTTTTTGCTCCCCGAGGAGGCTGCCCCAATCACGAGCCGCGGAAATTGCACCCCCATCCCTTCGCGTTCCTTCGGCCCACTCTTCTGCCCTCACCTGATGCCACCCTTCTCGCCAACGCCTTACACCCCTATATCGCGGCGTATCTATTGACGATAGTGATCGTCTCGGGGATGATTTATCAAAAATTGGAAATCCTACGAATCCACATTTGACCATTGCCATAACTGCCCCAGAATCCACTTGGAAGACACTCGGCTAAGAATCGTTAGGTTCAACTACCCCCGAAGCAGCGATAACCCCCGGAGCTGGCAGAGGGAAAATAAAGGAAATAAAAAAAAAATCAGAGCCTGCTATACGAGAGAATTAGGAATAACAAAAATCTTATATAAATCACTATACACCCTATATCAGCCAACCCCTACTTTGCGAAACTTGAGAATTGTCATATCAGTATAGCAGCGCTACGTCACTCGGTAGATTAATTAGCGAATTAAAAATTCGAATAAAAAGCCTTGAAAAATGCCAGTTATCGAAGAGTCAGTGAATCCCAAAACACTCGGGTCAAAACTTTCGCCTCGTATCGTGAAATGGCTTCGAGGGTGCTTGCGGAAATGGCAAACGGCAATCACAGCGCCAGGCGCTTTTAACGTAACGTAAGCTGAATCAAGAATGATCCTACCGACACAATCGTGTCCAGAATATACGTCGATACGTAGAGAATATCTATAGAGGGAAAGATAGGGGATGCAGGATAAGGAACAACGGAGCAGTGCGCGATGGAGAAGGCGTGAAAAGCGCGAAATAACTTTGGAGTAATATGGCGTAACGTACGTGCCACGAGTGATAGGATCCCTGGGCAATCATTTCGTAAAATTCGAGGGACGAGTTTCAATCGCGAGGAGTGGCAATAACGAAGTGGCGAAATGCCATTTTTCCCTTACAGTCAAGAAGAGATCGTTCATGTAATTAAGGTAGCACCTTAGGGGTGGCTGCCGGGCCAGATCTCGCTTGGGGTACCCCCCACCCCACCCCGCGACAGGACTGAAGGGAAAAATGGTGGGATCCATCACGATGCAATAACGAAGACATCAGCTGATGACACATTTTAATACCTTAAAACAGCCAGCCAGAGAGTGGGCTCTGTACAGCATCCCTTCTCTCCTTACATCACCTCTTCTTTTTCGCTCGTTCTCTCTCGAGTTCGAAACAAAAGCTCGCGTCATGTATTATCCTCTGGTTTTCCTGCTTTCGTCGAAGACTACAGAGAGGGAGGGAGAGGTAGAGGAAGAGAGAGAGAGAGAGAGAGAAATGGATAACGTGTAGGAGAAAGAGAGTATGAGAAAAGAGGAGTAAAAAAAGGGGTTCTTGGGGTGGGGGAGGACTAGGATGATTGTGGGTGGAAAGCAAGTCCCCAGGTGCCCGACGGAGCGATGATTAAGCTCGCATTTTAATCAAAGGACTGGAGTGAAAAGTCTTGTAGCACGAGATGATAGGATTTCCCGCTTGATAAATCAAATCGGTTTTGCGGTGAGGGAGTAATAATAAATTTTTTTTTTTTTTCCTTCTTCCCAATCCACCTACCCGAGCATCAGCATGAACGGTGACGCCGCAACCCCCTTCCGATTTCAAATTCGATCTGTCCTTGTATTTATCATGGAGATGGAAACGTCTGGCTTAACGGACCCTTCCTTATCCGTCTACGTGTTAACTGGCGAGTCCTTCTAAGGACTCTCGAAATCTCGGCGGGATCCGCGTCCATGGAATTCGTAAGGAAGTGGACGAGACTGTAAGTAATCCGAGTCTTCTTTTAGTTCCCGAATTGTCTCACAGAGGGTGCTGATGCTAAATTCATGTGGCTACGATGCTTATAGGTATGCTTATAGGAACCTCGATTATGCAGTTTCTATGTTGCTGCACGAGAGACTAGTGACGGCGACCACTCGCAAACCATTCCTCATACATGTCGTGGTAGCCGACGAAAGTCCTTAGAGGCTAAGACGGTTAGCAAAACGAATTTCATGGAGTAAATTATTATAACGGCCGCCGAAGCGAGAGAAACAAGCTTTACGAGTCCCAACCTTCTCGTATAGCTACGTTAAGCCACGTTCACACGGTGCGACCTTTTCTGCCTTCTTTTCTTTTGCCGTTGGGGTCTCTTGGTACAGGATGTACGTACAGACATCTACGTGTGATGCTACGTCGGCCATATTCACCTACCCCATACATTATGCACGGACTAATGCTGTTTTTATTCAACGTCCCGTGTCCTACCCCCTCCCCTCCACACCCTCTCGTGCTAGTACACCCTCCTGGCTACCCGAGTGCCTCCTCCGAGACACTAAACCCCCAAGCATCAGACTTTACGGCGATATAATTTAATTTTTCAGATTTAAGGACCGTTCCCACCCTATTTACTAGGGATGAGGATTCATACGACTATCCTACGGCCTTGAAAGCGCAGCTTGAAGATTTTACAGGATTTTACGTAAGACGCAATGAAAATTGGCGCCAAGTTCAAACTGACTACATCCACGCTTGTGGTCTAGCGAAGATCTAGTTACCTGATCTAGTGATTTGGATGACTTAGGGGTGGTGTATTATACTGTTCTCCATGGGGTGTCATGGAATTGAAAAATTTAATGGGGGTGGGCCCGAGAGCTGTTATATATTCCCATAAAAAAAACGTGCATCAGAGGACATTTCTTGGATGCTGAGGAGGAAGCGAGAGGCTGTGGGAGGACCTAGAAAGGAAGTAGGTGGCGCCCAGCGTCCTCAAAGGGGACATACCGTGGATGATATTTTATTCTCGGCCTTCAAGCTACCAGCAGCAGCACCTTTCTACCCCCGTCAGCTTCACCTCCCTTTTCCCACCTGGTGAACTCAACCCCGTTGATGCTTCTCGTCGCTCCACCGTAAGTAGCGCCAGCAACCGGGGCTCCAGGCCTGGTCTGATGGATTTCACGACTCCATGGGGTCCCCTCAATCCACACTCGCTCCTCCACGACCTACCTCCTCCACGTCTTCTCTACCTACGCCTTCACTTCCATTGCTGTCACCGTATACACAACAACTACGGCAACGCCCGAGTCAACCACTTCTGTTTCTGTCCTTTTATGCCTGGATACGCTTAGCGTGACTGAAGTCGAGTTAGCTGTGTCCACTTCCTGTTTCACTTGGTGGAAAATCAAAATGAAGAAATAATTTCTCGATACGAATCTGTCATAAGTTTGTTCGATAAATTGAATTTCGATATTTTTGGGTACATTTCATTGGATGATATCGTATAGGGATATCCGAAAACAGGTCAATAAAACTGTGATATAGTTATACGTAATGATGTTTTTACCCCAAATGTGTGGAGGGTGCGAAAAAGAATTTACGTACCAGATCGCACATTGCCGGAGAACGTAAAACCACGAAGGTGACAAATCCATCGGTCGTATCTCGTGGAATTTTCAATTATCGCGTAAATAAAATATGATCGGCCCGAGGGTGGCGCGAGGGTGGCCTCGGTAGTCGGATAGAAACGTTGAAAGAAGAGCTACAGCAGGTAGAGGGAAGAGAACGTAAGAAGGTAGAAAGAAGGGTGTAGGTGTCTGCCAAGAGATATGACGTAAAACCGCCCTTACGGCTCTCCTAACTGAATTGTGCATGTCTCAACGGCACCCTTACCAATCTCTCCTCTTTTTTTCAACCTCCTTCAGCCATCTCGAGAATGCCGACACAAACATAAGGGTGGAAAAAAGTGTAACCGGTTCACCGTGAATATTCTTTGAACTTTGACTCCGTATATCTGGCTCCCAAATTTTGGGTCAACCCTTATGCCATCTTCTTCAAGACTTCCTCAACGGCTGCAATTGTTATTGCGATATCCGGTACTCAAATCTACCCTCGGCACGTTAAAGTTTTTAATATTCATCGTAAACAGCCGACGTCCACCTCTGGGACGAAGTTTGAATTAGCAGAGACATATTCATACGAGGAGTTTGCATCGAGGGTCGTTCCTCGGAGGGCACTCCGTCATCTCACTGCTTCACTCACCTCACCTCGCCTCGTTTCACCTCTCGAAACCTCACCTCGTCTGACCTCATCTCACCCCATCGAGATCCCGTAGGGTAGAACTGGTCATTAATTAAGTCTTTTTGCAGACCGGACCTTCACAAGTGGCCAGCACGAGCTTAAAAAGCGTTCCTTCCACACTCAAAAACCACCCCTACACAGAGACCATACAGCTTGTGGAACAAAATTTTTTTCATCCCCCTTCGTACCACTTCCTTTTTTCCTTACATCTTTCACAGAACTTCGATCCCTTCCATGCGAGAGACACCAAAGAAACACGAAGGATACAGTACATACAAAAGCGCCTTAAAAAGCTGTACAAGGTGTCTCAAAAGTTTTGAATTTACGTGCGCAATGCGAATGAGATTGTTACGGGGGTGAGTTATCACCCCGATGCTTGAAGATTCTTAATTCACTATGTGGCTCCATAGACTTTGTTTGAATTTTCATATGACTTCCGGCAAATACGAGCATCACTTTTCCCAAGGACTCCTGAGTATCCACTTTGGATTGGTCTACGGGCACTGCGAAATTAGAGGGACAGTCCTGGGAATGGCAGGTTGGCTTCCGGCTGGCGTCGGCCCGACAGAACGTTCGCGAATGGTCTCCTCAGCATGTTAGCAGCAAATTGTTAAGGGATAGGGAATTCCATATACACGTACATGACATCGGACCGAGAACCGGCAGAATGTACGGCGCACTCACGTATGCAAATAAGTTCTCGGCTAGCCAAGTACCCGACTGAGAGGAAGGACGACTCTGTCGCGAAGACTATACCGAAAATTGGAGAACCACCCCTACATGGACAACCCTTAGTATTACTACCGGAATCCTTTCCAGTATGTTATTAAACGAAAAACTGAAAAAAGGGTTAAAATTAATGTACGAAAAAAAAAAAAAATAGTTATACATCGAGCGTAGTTCATGGAGAGAGAGAGAGAGAGAGAGAAAACGAGAGAAGGGGGTGATATCGAATTGTTAGTTCGTGCGGATGGCGTATGTAGGCACAGATACAAAATGGACCAACTCTCACTATCGCGATGCCACAAACGAAACAAACAATATGTTAGCAACCCTCGACGATATTTCGAATTTGAATTTAAATAACTTGGCAGGATCGGCTCTGGGACTTTGGGACCACGCACCGTCCTCCTTCGCCTCTCTTCCTCTCCTCGCTCTTTGGGAAGTATGGTTATCTCACTCTGACTCGATATCTGCCCTTCGACTTCTTTCTCTTGCGAACGCTCGTCGTTCTCTTTTCGTCTCCGTCTCTCTTCTTCCTCCCCCCTCTCTCTCTCTCTCTCTCTGACACATTCTTTCTCTCACGATGTATTTGACACCGGCATAGAGAAGCAACGCACACCCGTTTCTGACTTATAAAGTCGTTACTTTCGTTGTCCCGACGCCGTAGTGAGTCGCCATATATTGTATATACATATATAAAGGGGTGTCGAGTTGGTTACCGCCGACGTCGTATGATTTTTAAAAAATTCTTAATTGATCTAATATTTATAAAATTGCTGAGACCATATAGACCCGAGCAGATTTCCCATGGTGACCAGACGTCGCGACGCCGCGTTATATTGAAAAATATCGAGTCCACCGAATGTTTGCACTCCTACCTTCTCTTCTACTTTTCTACTCTCTCATTTTTTATTCTTTAATTTTTCTTACTCTCTCTCTCTCTCTCTCTCCTCCTCTCATACTCGTACGCACTCTTTTCAACGTCGTCCTGGACTTGATTAAATAAGTTTACTCGCGCGACGCTCGGAGAAACGTGTCTCGCCGCGTAATTTACCAGTCTACCACAGTCCACAAATGTTTTCCTAATATAATGTCTATTTATAATTTTCAAATTTTTTTAAAAATTTTTACGTAAATTCACAAAATCCCATATTCGTCACGCCTTACTCGCGTTACGATTAAGGGTGAATGATTACAATGAAAATTTTTAATCATCCCCGACTTACCCTACTCCCCATACGTAACAACCGTACAGGAAGTGTCGCAAGGTAGTTTCATCTTTGGGCCAATGGGACTACAGTAAGGACGGTACAAGCAGCTTGACACCGAGAGAGGAGTGTTAACGTTAATATTTGAGAATCCGGTTATCACGCGTTTAATATGCAAGGGTTAATATGAAGGCGCCCCCCAGGAGTCGTAAGGTGCCACACGTATGTAGGTACGTCCACACCCTTTAGCACAGACCACCCAGGGTTAACACTCGCTGCATATTTCATATTTATATTAACCTGATTAAGACACGTCGCCAAGCTTAATGTGGATATGTGGAGTTTGTTTCTGAACTGGCATTCATTTTAATGGAATTTGTAATTAAATGAGCAATGTCGGGTCTCTTTATACCATTCTCACGTCTCGGGTCGTATCATCCCTTAAAACAAAATATTATCATCCGCATATTATAGCCGTAGCCATCGCGTCAATATTTATACGAATCGTTTCTCAGTGCCGTCAATTTCGTGCAGCACGTTAATATTACGTT
The DNA here is from genome assembly GCA_030142615.1 of Syrista parreyssii. NCBI lineage: Eukaryota > Metazoa > Arthropoda > Insecta > Hymenoptera > Cephidae > Syrista > Syrista parreyssii. Next base: position 86,340 of record JARQTG010000140.1, on the reverse strand, counting down.
TTCAACTATAGGCAATTTCACATCTAACTCGCTCGTATAATAGTCACCGTTTCCCACTGTACATCCGAATTCATGAATATTGCAGAACCGTAGCGCAGTATTATTCGGTTACGAGACGTGATTAGCGTCTCCGTCAACTCGCATCAAACTTTCCCGATTAATCAACCGCCAGTCCTCTCGGTTGCAGGGTGGCGTCTCCTCGACCACCCCCGCCCCGCAACCCTTCGCGGTGGTGACGATGCCACCGTAATGTAAACTAATTAAACTGGAGGCCGAGCACTAATGTGTCCATTATGTCCTGCCCTCGGCCCAGCTTCGCAGTTCACACTGGACCCTCAACCCCCGGACTCTGTCCGCCCCTGAATCTCCCACCCCCCCACCATGACCACAACCACCGAGAAGCGGTAAACATAATGCATGCCGACGTGCCAGTGCCGTCTTAACCCTTTTCCATAGGTACCTGGTCATAGTTTACGGGGGTTCTTACCCCTATTTACAGTACCTTCTGTATTAATGACAAATTTTATGGTATTTATCGCTACTTGAAGGGGTTGATTTTTTTTAATATTCCGTATGAATTTTTTTGGGATATTGTTTACTTGAATAATTAGTGGGACCTGAGAAAATATCATTACGTTCCTGGTCTTGAAAATGGTCACGCTCACTGGTTCACATTAAGTAGGAATGGACTCTGTGAATGAAAGGGTTGGAACTTTGGTTATGATGATGCGGCAGACCATGAACTTCTTGGACATGACTATACCTCGTGAGAGACGTGGTTAATTTACGTATTTACTGTTCTTACCTTTCAGTTCATATAAGTATTTTTATATATTATATAAAACATATAATAAGTATTTACAGTACGTACCCTCCAACAATTAAGGGTTAATTATGAGCCGTTGAGGAATTATTTTTACAGGGTGCGTCCACCTGCCAAAATATTAGGACGTAGTGAAATTCTACAGTAACAATTTTCTTGAAGGGGATGGGGTGAAAGAATCAGTCGAGTGGACCAATCGAAAATTCGGTATGTGCACAATCGATCGGCGTGACGAGAAACAATTAAAAATGGGGTGGATATTTCTTTTTTTCCTCCGGAAAAAGAGCACGGCCACCCTCCCTTTTCGAACCCCCTTAGTAAAGTATCAACGAGAGGGGCGCGACTATCAATTATTAACACTTCCATCTGTTGGTGTATCTTGCTGTATCCCTCTAGGCCCCCAGCATCCAATACAATGAGCCACTACATCATATTATACGCTGCACCAGCCCTTATGGCAAGTGTGCATTGAATGCAGTAGAATAATAGTGCAAGAATAAAACGAGCTAGATTGTCATAAAAAACGAAAACGCAAATTTTGGAATTTAGCATAATTATTTTTCCCTACGTCAAAGGGTGACTTTTTCAAAAATTTCTACTTCACCTTACATTCGACTTGATGGCAAGATGCAAATTAATTAGAAACGGCAACTGAATGACACTTGGCTGAATTAACTTGGGTGGGTATCCACCCCGTCGCTTAGGGTGTTTTACGAGAGTAAGGATGCACCATGGTGTTTTAATCAAGTAGCATATTGCGCCCTGGGCTATGCGAGACTTGCCACTATTTTCTCGCAGTATGGGGCCCCTTTTACAAATTGGCATACCCCACCCCTGTAGCAGTGTCAACGATATGTCATACATACTTGAATGCATTATTAGTGCACTTGACACTTGAAAAATTATTTGCATCCCCATAGACAATGGTCCCTAATAGAAAATTATAACAGTAACCAGCCATCGGGGATGATGAAACAAACAACCCCCGTTAAACATAGCCATGTTTCTTATGGTCCACTAACATTTTTCTAGCGTCTGCAAAAAAAATGGAAAAGTCATACGAAATTTCACTAGGGCCCAGGAGAGGGGCTAGTGATAACTATTAGATTTTTACGCACCAACTGTCACTGCACAGCAGGTTGTATTTATGGGCGTAAAACAATTTTCAGTATAGAAAATCACGCGTTATAGTTTGGTATTATGGCGTAACGGCATGGCATTCATGCAGGGTTCACAGGGCTAGTGCTGCATTCGTTACGGGGTATTCATAAACCATCATAACTTTGCTCGCGTGGGTTACGCGTCGTTTTACCCTCGCTTATACACCGTGGCAACACTTATCATCCATTCAAACGAAACCTTTCGGATTTAGCATATTCGTACGAGTGTTTATCAACCATTAGAAGGACTCAGTGTAGTGAAGTAATTAAAAATATGACTTAATCGACCTACTTCGAACGTGTATTAAATTGTAAATACATGTGTATACACGGTCGCTGGTACGGGGAACGAAAGAAAATGATCCAGTTATCTTATGCCATGAAATGGTCAGAAATGACGTAATGAAGAGTCTCGTATTTCCATAATATGATTATTCGTCCCGTAGACGTCTCTGCGCTTTCTACATGCACTTTCCATTCCCTTAAAAATACCATGTGACATAATTCACAATTACCGGCAGTAATTTAATCACGCTATTACGACATTCCGACGGTTATTGCTTTTCCTTTAGTGGCTCGTTATCACGTGTATAAATATGAAATTACACGCAGTCGACTGCGAAGACGTATAATAGAAATAGACTTAATGTCAAATACACGTGGTACGTTGACTTGAATAGTATGAAAATATTGACAGGTTAAACTTCATAGTTACTATACTATTAGAATAGGAAGATTAAATGAATTTTTTATAATAAATGATACAAGTTTACTTACTGTATCTTACAGCATACATTCTGGACCATTTACGACGGTCGTAAACGACCTTAAGGTTTTGATGTTCCTCGACGTCATAATATGCTAACGTACCTTCATGCTACTAACCTTAATCAAGTACAACCCTGGGATGTCCAGTACAGGCCTTTCGTTCTTGGCCATTACTGGGACAGGTTCCACCCTTATACAGCATGCAAAGTACCGTTATCTTTCCTTCTAGGAATAAAGGATCTTTGAGCAAGTTACTAGAGAAGAGGTCGGATGAAAAAAATTGTAATATTTTCTATGCGAAAGGCATTGTCAACGTTATACATTGTTTTTATATATATATATATATATATATATATATATATATATATACATACATATAGGTAGAATGTAGCAGGTATCCCTATAGTAGTCATATAGCGTGCTGATAGTTTGCTGTATAGATACAGACGAGTCCTTCAGGACTCACAAACCCGGCGGCCAGCCACTGTACCCACGGGATTACTGGAGCAACTAGAACAGAACAGAAACGCAAATCCCCAAAGGTACAAACTGCAACTACAGTTACCGGTGCGCGCTGTTTTTGATAAGGATATTAATAAAGTTCAACACCCGGACCAGGAATCCTGCTCCGACAGGGTGAAGATATATACACTGCACCCTCTCAACTCTCTGGTTTATCTCGGGCGTTTAGTTGGTGGTAGTCTAATCTCAAATGATGGTTCTCATACGATGTTGTCGGACGAGAGCAATAACGTCTCTAGTACTAGAGTCATGACCCAACCTCAAAGAGGAAAGAAAAAGGAAGATTTCAGGTCTACCGCAGTAAGTTCGACTGGGTGTAGAGAAGAGGGGAGTAAGGTTAGAGCGAGTATAGTGTGAGGGGGTTGAGAGGGTGAGATTCGTAAGGGTGTCGTGGGAGGAGGGTATGACGGTTGTATAGTTTTCAGCAGCGTCGGCAACAGGAGTTCTTGAAGTGGCAGAGGCACGGAGGCTGCTAGTGGCCCCCATAGGGGCTGTGCACTGACTTTCGCCCCTATCTACCCTAAAGCCTCTAGCTTCACCCTTCGCGAATTCCAGCTTCTAAAGACGGTCCAGAGTCCAAGGGCTATGGTCGCTCTCGCCCGATTAATGCCGGTGACAATATGGTTGATGCGTCCCAACTGTCTCTTAAGTCTGGCCCAGCTTGGGTCCACATCAGGAAGGACGAAAGTTTGCGTCAACTCGGCTGGATGGTTACGTAAGGTAGTAGGTAGTAGTACTGTGTTATGACAGAGGGGTGTTGCTGTGCAGGGGTGGTAGATGGAGAATACTTTTTTAAAAGTCGCGGGGGTTAATTGTCGAAATATGTTAAGTAGAAGATCAGGCAATGCTGTTTGGACCCACGGGACCATAACACTTGGACTGGTACCAACCTAGTGGACAAGGAAACGTATACTTTTTGGACACGAGGGTTCAAGTTGGCACTTGAAAAATTAACTCGCTCATCCCTCGGTACTCTTAATCTCTCGAAAAATCCTTGTAGGGGTGTAATCTTCAATTTGGAAGGGTCTCACGAGAGGAAGACTAAGGCGGACAGAACTGTACGTTAGGCAGATTTGTTCCGGTCGTAAAGTCACTCTTCTTGACTCCGGCAAAGACGGGGATGATTTTTGACGAAGCTACCCTTCAGGTCGTAAAGGTATTAGTGTGCATGATGTTTCCATATTGTTGTGGACAACGCGACATTATTTGCCTGTTAAAGAGAGAATTTTCTTCTCCTTATTTGTCCCACCCCTCTGTACTCTACGTGGGACCGTTACGTTGATTTATGGGGGGTTGGTATGTTTGCCAGCATAAGAACCAAAGACTCTTTCGGTTGAAGGGAGAAGGGAGGTTTTCTCGAAAGGACGAAAAATTTGTTCACGTCGAAGGTCTGGAGTGGGCGGATTCCTTTTTCCGAACGGGCGGAGCTCCAGGACGTTCAACGGAGGATAATCCTCGGAATAGAGGATCATCCAATTACGGGGCAGGTGACCCAAGCGTCATTTGTATTCATTTCGCCTCCATTTTACCTCCTTGCGAGGTGCGTCCGACCGCAAAATTTTCTCCCCCGCGAGAGATTATCCCGCGCGAGTGTTAAACAAAGACTTAGCTGGACTTAAATCGGGATTTTACGGGGATTAGCCAGTTTACTTCGTTCCTAGGACAATTAATTTAAACCAACCCTCTGTGACCGCATCGCCATCCCCATAGTTCATCTCTCTCGTTTACACTTAAACAAAAAAATCTTCATTCGCATAACCACATTATCCACATCCATTATCCATCCATGCTTTCTAGTCGCAACATCAGTGCAGCGGTATACAAATAAAAGAATCAACCCCTCCACTATCTGCTATGGACCAATGATATGAGTAACGGCAAATGCACATATGACGGGGTCTTCATGGCTCGTTGCTCGCGAGAGTAAGCCGTGAGGTAGATAATGGAGAGTCTATGCACTTGTCCGATCTGCTGTGGTCTAAAATCTGACGCTCCCTGCTTTTCAAAGTGGATGGATAGCCTTGTTATGTAGCGAGAAGGACGCTCCTGTATCTTTCTATTGAGTGGATTTGAGTGATAGCGTCGAGGGGTGAATTTTCGAGGGTGGTCCAAGAAGAATTTTAGGGGGAGGTTGATACCAATAGCAACGTGATAGTCCTACACATCTGTTTGCAATTGAACCGAGTGGTTCGATTTTGGTTTATGGGTTTACCGAGTGGGCACATGCAACCCCTATAAACTTTAGATAAAGTTTGGAGTACTTGAGAGAATCATCCTATCGCTGCAACCGTACTGATCATAGAATTCAATGGATACTCTAAACGCTTTAGATTATCGTACCTGATACTGTGCGATTTTCGTATGTCATTCCTGATTTCAAAGAGAGGTAAGGCATCTACATGTAGCTACGCACCACTCAGCACTGAGAAAGTCCTGAGGGATGCGTGATAATGATTACAGTCGGGAAAGGCGTCGATTGTATTACATAGGAACAAAGGATCGAGAACGTTTCCTGGGTCATTTATGTTATAGATAAATGCCCATGGACCATTCCCATATAAGCAGAGATGATGTTTCAATAAGAGACGGCAGTTAGACGTCTCTAACGTCTACTTTGGTCTTTCGGTATTGTACCTACCCCTATCTGCACGGCCTTCCTCCTGTTGGAATTTCCTAACCTCACAATACACCACCCCTTGCGATTGTTACCTCGCTACTTTTTTCGTTATACGCCACTTCCGGTGCGCGTGATATTACCTTCAGTCGGTAACCGAGACTCGATTGGATCTTTCCACATTGTCCCTATACGGATACGTAATCTCATCAGCGAAGATATAGATAATGGAAAATTATTTTTTGATATTACACAGACAACGTTAATAGACGAGTAACGTAAAATTAAGAGGAATAAAATTGTGTTTCTGCCTAAGCCAACAGAGATATAACATTCTGGTGGCAGTAGGAGACAAGGGAGAATGGGGTAGCTGCGTCCTTTGTATAACGTGGGGTAGCGTCGCGACGCCTCGTTGGTCACCAAAGGACGTGGACTCTCAATCTGTCATAGCGGTCGCGAAAGCGTCTCTCTCGATTCTCTATTCTATTCTCCATACCTCGCCCGTTCTGTTTATGGACACCGAGCACAACCAGTCCATAATCCAAACAGAGGGTGGCGAGCTCACTCAGTGTAACCAACCACCATGTGTTCCTCTCAGATTTAATAGTACTAGATATCGATGATTATATATGACGTAGAAGGAAAAAAAAATTTATACACAGACTAAGTACCAGACTTCTCATATCACTGATTTATAGCTACCCCTGTACGCTTATCGTTATCGGTACGTCAAAATTTGAAAAAAAAAATAATAATTTCGTAGATAATTAAGAAGCGTCTTGTGGGCGCAGATGGGCAAAGGGCTCGTCATATTCCGACACAAATCCCCCATAAACCGTCTCAGGTTACTGAGAGTGAATGAGGGGTGGCGGATTAGTGCGCAAGACCTGGAGAAAGCAGGGTGAATCATATCTGGCGAATTATGATGGCCGCTCGCGTCATTCGAATTGGCAGGACATAAATCTCTATAGGCATCGCCTCGAGTTTCTAAGGGTAGAAAGAGCATGTGGTCCTCGCTACGCATCTGTACCGATTGCGTGAGCGTACGAGAGAGCCAAAAAATATACTCACCCCTTTCTATCGTCTTTACCCTTTAACCACCCCACAAAGCTAACGCTCACGAAATTCACTCCTGGTCTTGTATTTTCCCATACACCCTTCACCCCCATGGACCAAGAGAAATCGACGCTAATTCAAAACCGGTGACATCTCGTTGCCTTCGTAACAAGTACCATTGTCCAAAAGCATTGATCGCCACCATTGTGTATACTGGCCGACACTCGAGTGCATCAAGTGCACTCAGAAATGCACCTGGCGAGATGTTCACTGGGCAGTGCTAATCGGTGCATGTGTACTCGAGCAATTTGTTTGAAAACACCGACTACGTTTCGTTGACTTCAATTACGCCTAACAATTCATCGATCGGCCATTGATAAAAAAAAAGAGAACCATTCGTACCGTGGCAAATGACATTTTTTTCAAAGTTTAACCAAACAAAAAATAAAGTGCAGCCATTTGGCCGATAAAGCTCTATTCGAGCTTCGTAATTCTCCCGCTATTGTCTCTGCGGTTCCGAGGACACTTTTTTTAACTACGGTAGTCGCGGTATAAACACAGCATTATGCACGACGATAAACACACATAATTGGTCCAGTATCGCCTCGATAGGTAGAGACAAACATGAGAGACGATCCCTCGTCCCTGTGGCTACCCCTAGTATCGGTGTATTTGTAGCTTGTTATGAAATGCAGCCACGCTGCTTTGCATCTATGCTGCACTTCTCCCGCATGTGAAATACATGGCAACGTACGTAGGTATATCTACGTATCCTATATATAGATTGATTCTCTCTGTCTCTCTCTTACTCATTCATTACTCTCACTCCCTGTTACCTACCTCCACTCCCTCTCACTCTCTCTCTATATATATATGCAAAGCAAATGTATCATATCACACGGGCCCCCAGGGCTGCATTACAAGCCCGATCATAGTCTGTTTCCAACAGTATTAATACGCCGGTAAAAATGCAACCGCTATTTCGCAACTCGCTCGCGCTAAACCGTTCGCTAATTCCATTTGACGCTACGAAAATTTCATGAAAACGGCACCACACGTTATTCCCAGCTAACTATAAGTGCAATAATGAATATTGCTGATTTTATCCATACTTAATCCCAAAAGGGGGGTTGGTCGGAATATATAGTTATTTTTTCAATGGGTAGCCATCTTTTTTTTCATTTACACAGGCATAACACTCTTGACGACAAGTACCTTCAAGCTTCGTATCCACGGTAAGGATTCGCGACAGATGAGGGATGCCAGGAAACGATGAGTCCGAGACCCCGAGTGATAATAAAACCTTGGACAATCAACCGAGACGAAGAAGACGAAAGCGAGTGGCGCAATGGCGAGAATGTGAGAATCCTGTTGTATCTAGTGGGTTGAGAGAGGGTGACTTGGCCTGTATAGAAATACTGTACTGGCCAAGGGACGATAAAAAGCAACCTTTACGGCGTGACGGAATTACCACTATCCGACGTGGCAGCCGCCATGGTCGACGTCGGTTCACCCCTTACTTCTACACGTATAATTGCAACAGCCGTGCGGCCGAGATTAGCTCGTTACATTTTTGTTACTGCAGCATTGCAACGGTAGACCTGAGCTTCTCTTTTCTTCTTCTTATTTATTTATGTCTGTATAGTTTATTATCCTTCTCTTTATTGTTCCGTGAGCTTTCTTAGATATACTCTATATAGGTGTATATAGGTATATACATATGGACGCTTGTGATAATTCTTCGGGGTGTCTCATCAAATTCCAAAATGACCTTTAGTATGCAGTCGCTCCTATAATGGATTTGTTGTGAAAATAAGAACAGGGGTTGAAATTAAGGCGACTGGCAAACAAAGGATATTGCACGCAATGTATCGCGCTCCGGCGGCACACTGTCCTCTGCAAACAATCTAATGTGAGAAATACACACATGACCAGTCTCGCTAATATTGCAAAGCTACCAGAGTCGTTTGATACGATTGTCAAAGTAACATTTAACCAGTGCGAAATACAGTATGGATTATTTTTTTTAATATTTCGGTAAACCTTGATTATATCAGACTGATATTACGGAGATTTTTAAAAATATTTAAATTCAACAAAAATCTCTCGATCTTTCTACCCTGGTGGGAGGGTAGGAATGAGTGGATTAAAAAAAATTTCTACATTTTTTTCTAAGCATGGTAGGTCCAGGTAATCAGCACGGCGTTTTATCACGTGGGGATGAAGAGATACGGTGGAGGTGGCTGGGAAGGGTTGTTTGTGCGTTTACGCAATTACTCGATATTACTGCTCTGGGCACTGGCAACTACGCTAGCTTTGCTAATAAACGCATAATCTCATAATACCATTGATTTTCAATTTGTTATTTATCCACTCTCGTAGGTTCTCAATTGGCGAATATAATTTTCATAAATTTCAACCATCCCCGAAACTACAAAATTATTAATACTTTATTCAAATCTCTATTGGACGACTATCGGAATGATATTTCGAAAGAACTTTTGAATTTTTTATCGTTTGTATGATTATGCGAGATAAAGTGATATCAGATCTAAATGAGAGTCACAGTGTGTACGCCAATGACTATTTGGTAATTACAACAAAATACGGTAATATCAGCCTCTCTATATGTACCCCGTGCTAGCCTATCCCATGTACTGGTTCGAGTACATGTGGAACAGCACTCGCTTGAAATAGGTAATGCATGCGTTATTATCATATGCAATTTTTCGTATTAATTAACCGTTGCACGTTACTGCACCCGTGACATAAAGCGCCACCACACCGAGAATAAAAGCAAAAATCGGTAAAGGAAAATTGTCGCTGAAATCAATGAAATTCATCTAAAATCTCATATAGAGGATATAGACATGTCATAGGTTTTGTGTGACAATGAAAATACTGTGATAAGAAAAATATCTGAAATCCCATGAAACGAGATGAATTCGATTTTCAGATCAATCTGTAACGAGATGACCGATCTCACGGCTGGACGTCAATGTCCGTCGCGACGCCCTAGCAACGACAGAACTTCATGCAAAGCTATGTGAGGACTTCGTACTTTTTTGGGAACTGCGTAAATCGTCCTAGACGAAAACAAGATGGCGTCGTCTCATGAGAACCGACAGCTACTGAATATAGTACATAAAATACCTATAGATTATACTATCGCCTTATCTCCTTACATAGGATTACTCGTTACATACAAAAATACGATGCTCAACGAACAAATGCGAAAAATGATAAAATAGATTGTAAAAATACCTAAGAAACCATGAGGCACTAGCTATTATGTAAGTAATATACAATACGTAATATACACTAGGATATTACTATATATGTATAAATAACAAAAGAACTTACTCGCACGCGACTATACTCCTTGTCACGCACTAAGTCGCACCGACTGGTTAGCCTATAGGTCACTGCTAATCGGATCAAGTCATTAGCCGGTCCGTTTACGTGCCACGTATTCGCGTACACGAGAGGTTAAATAATCCTGCCAAGGAGCGAACAGTAGGATACGCTGGCGGACGATACCAACAAAATGAAAAAGGTCCAAGGAGACTGGCAAGGAGGGAGATAGAGAGGAAAGAGATGAGAAAGAAGGTAGCTATATAAGAAAAACGAAAAAAAAAAAAAAGGAGAAAGTAAAGGAAGCTGCGTCGCGGAAGCGGCCGTCCAATCCCAAAAAAGTCCGTCGACGAGTTTGCCCGGCTTTCCCTATATTAGCTTACCAGGCAGCTTTCGCAAAATAAGTAACATTTTCAGGGCCTTTCTCGTTCGTGTGCGTGGCCAACCCTTAGAAGCGTGTGCCTCCTACGGCCCTCAAGGGTGCCCTAGGCTTCCCGACCTCGCCACCCTTGCCACCACCACCCTCAAGGATATCGTCCCTTTTTCCTCGCAAGGGCTGTTCTTTCGACCTAGATGCATCGTTACACTTTGGCTAACTGGCCAAACTTCCCCAAGCCCATAGCCAAACGATCGTCTAACGATCGAGACGCACGCGACTTCTAACGCCAGTCATCTCTTGTAGGTTAGGCGAGACGTTATATTGCTGATGATTGTATTGTGGCTGTTATGCCAGGGACAATTTATTCTATATTGGGTACTATGTCACCTCTCACCTATTCCTTTGGCCATATTTATCATATCTTGACCTTTCCCATACGATCGCATCGTTCTATTAGTATCGACCGAAAATTGCCTAACATTGTATACGTTGTGCTTATGATTCTAACGGTGTCTGAGCAATGCCTGAAATACTTACATATGTACGTGATAAATAATGATAACGTATATACGTTATATGGTAACATATTGCAACCCGGTGACCAAGGTGAAAATTAACGGGTTTTAAAAGAAAAAAAAAATTGGAATAAATGACTTTCAGGACCCTAGTGGAAAATCAAACTGAGCAGCCAACGAGCATAACCCAAGCAGACACGCGCCGCCGATCAGCAGACAAAGGATTCATCCGGTTTTTACGCATTAAAATCGTATAAATCTCATGGCGCTTTAAACGGACGCACGCCGCTCTGCGTTTGCATAACATTATGGTCTTGATAGGTAACCCTTCTTGGTAGTATTTTATAAGGGGTTGGTATAGAAGGGTGCAACCTGGTGGCGCATACTATAGATATATACACACGTATGTCACCTAGGTGGATTTTAGTTAAGAAATCAGAACTGGCCATTTGCATCTTTTTTCCTGATCTAATCAACGTCCAGGATTCTATAAAAGAGGAAAAGGGGATGTGAGAATAATAATGGGAAATTAAAGTAGACATATGTGTAGACATATATACTGGGTACGAGACCATTTTTCACTTATGGGCTTTGCAATCAATACCCGTGTTCAGCAATAAGCAAAGTAAATCCTGTATATTTCAGGCGTTTCATGAAATTGGCGAAGGGCAGGGAAACGACTCCTATTTACTTGTCCATATATATTCACATATATAGATATATATCATAAGGGGACGGTCAACGTAGGGAAAAGTGGCGAGTGACCAGAGCCCAGCTTTATCATTAATTCACAAGCTCGCAGATCCCGGGATATAAAAATAATTTGGTTTATGGAAACAGACGCGTCCCCAGAAATAGTAGCGCATATCTGCTACCGTGAGATACCGAATAAAACATGAATTGACCCTAAAAAATTTTACATCGAATTCCATAAGGAACGACGCAACATTTTCTTCAAATTAATTTTCAATATCCATTATATGTATCATGCATGTTAAAATATCTTGTGAATATATTTCAATGTAAAATAATTATTATGGAAAAAATATACAGACAAGACGTACGCGATGACGAATCTCGAATTACATAAAGGAACGAATATAATAAAAACCAAAAAAAAAATTCACCATCACGTGCATTCATTCATCTCGCTCGTTCGCCGTACAGTCTGATATAAAATTTCGTCTCCGATGTCCATCGTCAATCTAGAAGGCACAGCGGTAAAGCATAGCGAGACACAGAGCGGGTAATTCAAACCACAGGTAAGACTTAGGCACCCGGTTACAATGCTTTACTTTCTTTTTTGTTTGGTTATATGTCTGTCTCTCTCACAGCCGTAGGTTATACCTACTATCTTCCTAGGTCAGGTTAGTCGACGATCATAGGGTGAACAAACGTACCAGCTAATGACGTTGACACCGGAACCTGTTGTCCGTTTTTGAATGGGGCGCACGCCACGGTGGCTTCGCTAATAAATGGGCCCTCGGCGGATCCACATCTGTAGTCGAAAATGAGAGCTGAAAAACTCGAGAACCCCCTACGGTATCGCGCCCCCGCGAAAACCCTCGCCGGGGACGTTATTATCATTATAATTGTGCACCGATGCGCTGATCAGCTGTATTGTCAGACCAAATGCTAAATTGTGCCAGCTAGAGATGTGTAGTGTGGTCCAGTAGCAGCATCCTTTATTATGCCATATATATAAGTACATAATATCGCGCTACCCCTAAAGTATAGTAAAATATTTTGTATCTACGAAATGTATAATTTCGCTGTGACAGCCTTGAACGGCGAGTGATAAAAATTATTGAAGTCTTCAAGTCGACCAAGATAAATAATAGTAGACAGAAGAAAAGAAAATACGACGACGTCATTAAAGTGGATAAATAAAAAACAATCAAAACGAACCTCTTCGACTCGATCGTACGTGCAAATGCAAACAAACTTGGTCATAGAATTATAGACACTTCTATTCTCAGCACATGCTGGACCAAATGCGTGCTGGCGGTAGTATGTACGCAGGGGATGCTACCCCATAAGCATCGCATATGTCAGCCCCTTCAGGGACCCTTCCATCCACCATAGAGTACCCATGGCAATGGGTACCGAACGATAGAGGCTGTAGTACTGTACCTAGTCTATATGGGGTGTAGGCACCTACAGATAGTGTTACAGTAGGGCAAGTGCGTTTCTATGGGGACAAAGGTCGTTTTAGATTTCTCAAAATCATCCCCCCGTGACGGGAGGTTGTTATAACTGAGATCTAAAGAAAAAGAAGTACAGTAGCGCGTATAGTTGTAGCTCGAGTTATGACGAATTTACGTAAAACAATTGAATTCCACGTTTAGCTGATATTTTTGACACGCAAACCATGGGTTTTCAACCCCTGTTGACAATGTCGTCTATGAGGTCTTTAAGCTGACATATGTACAATGGGAAGTCTGCGGATGTAGTCCAAATAGAAATGCCAGGATAGGAATATTATCATAGCGTCCTAATAAGCTTAGGACTTTTTCTATAGATCCTACGGGGCCCCATGGCGGATACAGAGTCGGGGTTGCTGCAGCCGTGTAACAACATCGAGAAATGCACCCTAACCACGACAATTGGATTTGCCGGGTGTGGTGATGTTCATTTGACATCATTTGGACATTTAGAAAGTCCTGACAGTGTTTAGCGTAACAATTGGGAAATATCAATACTACACATATATAGGTATGCATAAGATACGTACGCGCAAGTGCACTTTTATCTAGAAGATAAATTATCAAATCTTTCGAGAGTCGCGAGATAACAGATTTAGATTTTTCAGAGGGACGTTTCCTCCCTTATTCGGTTGCCTAGCCATAAGGTGGTAATGTCACAGGCCGTTGGGCAGCCAAGAGATCCCATGTATCACGACAGCAATAGCAATAACAGCAGCAGGAGCTTAAAGAGACACGAGGCTGATGCGAAAGAGGAGATAAAAAAAATAAGCAAAAACCGGTTCGACACGCGTTTCACGAATAGTTAAGGCTAATGACTGATGCTTGGGTATTCATTATGGTTTATTATTCTACTTTACCGTATGATGGTTATTAAGCGTGTGTTACTTAAATACGTTACTTAACAATGGCTAACACCTGGATGAACACAGCCATGACAAAAGTCAGAGTCACCCTTGAACGTTCACGAGGGGTTGGCTATTGAGGTAGTTGATACTTGTATTATACGTAGTACGTAGTATAAGTATAGGCATGCCAGAGGCTTGGCTGCTACTGTACCTTGTGGATTTAGTAAAGCTGGTCGTAGCGTCTCTTTCGATTTAAGAGTCACTAGACGAATACGTATGCAGATTAAGTGACGGCTTAGATTTAGAATGTTTGCGAATGCTAAGCAGTCGAACGAAGGAGTGGATCTGAAGGTTGGTAGTATGGGAGTCAGGAGGCCAGGCAAATTACCCGGCACAGAACACATTATCTTTACTTGATAGACCCCATACCAAGTCGTCAGTGGTTCTCATTTATAGGGGACGTAACAGTCCCCTCTTGGTAAGAAGGTAGAAAAGCTACGTAGTAATACAGTGTCTAGCTATAGGTATATAGTGTGTGCTGTAGGTATTGGATGAGTTGATAGGGTGGTTTAAGAACTACCGGTTAGAAGGGGAAATGGTCTTTGGAAGGGGCGGGGGGGTGGGTAACTTCTTTTCCTCCCTTCCTAAATTCGCGATTCCTACCTCGACAAACCCCCCATAAATTTATTCCAACAAATTCTATAATTACTTTTTCGGGGCCAAGCGGATCCGAGAGATTTATATGGTGGTTCCTTCTCTTAGCATTTTTATTGGACCTCTGACTTTCGGTTCTCGCTCTACTACTGCCAGCCTCATTTTCCAGATTCCCCAGAACTTTTCGTACCGACAATCAGGAGTGGCTGCGTATAATATAATGGGTGAATTATATATGGGATTAGGTAGAAATATACAGTGTATAGGAATTATATATTATTGTGTATAGCAGATGTATAAATTTTAAGTTTAAACATCGTAGGTACATTTATCTTGTATGTATATCTTAAGGCGTGGGTTTTCAGGTAATGAGAGCGAGTGCCACCCCGTGTTGGGGGTTGTTTGGTCCCAGTGGTGTAGAAAGCCTCCACGCACCGAAAGGTCCAATCCATCACTTAGCCGGTGTCTTATGCATAACATAAGGTAGACATTACAGTCTGAGCTCAACCGGGTATGTCTAGTATGTAGTGAAAAAAAGTGAACAGGTGAAAGTGAAGTAGGGGATGGTTATGAAAAAATTGGAAATCTAGTGAATAGGTAGAAAACGATTGGTGGCGATGGTGGTTGTTGAGTGGAGAAAGACCTGACGCTGGACGCTATGGGTTTCTTAGACTCGAGGCTGTGGATCCAAGATCAAGGATTCCTTGGGAATCCTAGGGGAGAGATCAGAGAGTTCCCGGTACTTGATTGCACCTTGCAAAAACTGGGACAGGCTAGGTGCGAGTCCACTCTGCGACAGAGTGAGGTGTTTCTTGGTGATACGTGACGCAGCTGCCATTAAGCGAATCACGTAGGTCGATAGGATCGCGTAGGCCTGACAGGTGGCTGAAGAGGAACTCTAATCGACAAATTGGAGAAAAGGAGAAATCATGGGGTTCGGTATAGTAAATTGATGACAGTAAACTGCCTAGGTATTATAGAATAAAAAAGTTGATATTTCTTGGTATCCACAATATTGAAACTCACGGAACGACCTCTTTACAGTAACACATACTGGAGGTATTGAATGATTGTTTATGTATGTCGTAGCCTAGAAAATAATGATTGAAAAAATTGAATGATCCTAGAAAATAATTTCTAAGAACTGTAAAGGGAATTCGTAAGATTTTTCTAGAGAACAGCGAAAAACTACCCCTTACGGTGAAGCGGCCTTCGCCGGAATGACAGCCTCGCAACGTTGCCACC
This sequence comes from Syrista parreyssii, assembly GCA_030142615.1. Classification (NCBI taxonomy): domain Eukaryota; kingdom Metazoa; phylum Arthropoda; class Insecta; order Hymenoptera; family Cephidae; genus Syrista; species Syrista parreyssii. The sequence continues at coordinate 70,198 of JARQTG010000140.1, read as the reverse complement.
AGAGCGCCACTGTCTTCAGGACCTAAACCAGGCGTGGTAAACAGTCGCTCTCCAGTCCCATTGGCGGAGAAAGCGCTGAGCGATTGGTTTATACATGAAAAGGCGTGGCGAGTGAAGGTTTGTGCTGCATTGTGATGCTGCGCGGATCAGGATCGACTACGCCTCCTGGAAGGTTGGTACAACCCCGTGGGACCTCCGTGCACGCTAGCTTGGCCGGCCGTGACACATTCGACAAGCGGCGCCGTAACGGGAAGCAACGCGCGGCTGGGGACCACGAAGACCTCACGGCCACGAGTCACCCTCCGCCCTCCTTAGTCGAGAGACCGGCAGCGTGCCAGATTACCGTATCCCGGGGTGCCATCAAAGCGCGATAACGACACTCCTGGTGAATCCTTGGAATCCTGAAGTCTGTCTACCCACGAGGACAAGATCCCTGGAGAAAACTGGGTAAAAATCATCGGTCAAGGTTTTCGGTTAGTGGTGCAAGAAGATCGACATCAGCATCCCTAGACCCAGGACATCGGTTATTCAACAGAAGATCCTGTCGAAAGTTGTCAAAAAAAAAAAAAAAGATAAGCAATAACACAGTGCAAGAGTGAACACTAGTGCAACACTACAGAAAACACTCTACAAGGAGTCCATTGACAGATAAATGTTGTATTAAAATTTGGTGACCACTCAGTGAGATCATGGTGAAGACAGTGTTGTGACCTTAGAAAATCAGACCACGCGCTGATGATACGTGACAGAGACTCAAAGATCATATTTTACATGTGTGCTGGAGATCATCCAGAACTGTGATCAACAAGAAAAATTAAGGGTGAACGTTTATGAACTTGCATGGTCGATGTCAACGTTCTAATTACGGTGGGTAGTAAAGAGTTGACGATACATGCTCGTACCCGGACAGGAAGTAGGAAGCACGCGGAGGAAATCGCTAATTCAATCGCGGCAAAAGGTATTCGCGGTGGGCGCTTGCGCGCGCTCCTAACTCTGATTTAGCGGAAGGTGCTTCAGAGAAGGAAGAAGAGTGTTGCCCCAGGAAAGCCTCTACAGCCTCACAACGCGGTCCGACGAGTACACCGGTAGTCACCCCAGCTCCACCATCGTGGGGGCTGGGGGACTGACATGGTTAGGCTTTGGGGCTGGTGGTGGCGCAGGAGCCACCACTGGCGGTGGAAGTCCTGTCGAATTTGATGAGCACTGGGGCCGGAAATTGTACGGGGCCAGTGTGGCTCCACCACCACCGCCTCATCATCATCATCCCCGTCTCTTCGCACCACAGGACATGAGGCAGATACTTAAGGAAGAACCGATACCACGTGTCTGGCCGCAACCTGCGCTTGGTGATAACGGAACGTAAGTTTTGTTCTCCTTCTTTTGATCTAACAAATCTTTTACTACGTAGGTATAACGCATTTTGACATATTAGTGGAAACTTTTTTTTTTTTGATTTTAAGTAATTTCGTTCGTTCGAATTACGTGGGATAGAAACAAATTTCTAATAACAATGTGTGATATAAGCATGTATGGGCTAAGATAATAGGATCGTAATTGGGATCGAATTTCAGGGATGGCGTAAAAGTCACTAGCTAACCTCCCTAGGGAAATTTGTGAGAACCGCGTATACTTGAATCATTTGTAATGAGCTTAGGAACTTGTTGGAATTAAGCTCTGTCCGCTTTAGGCCTAACCTCCAAATCGTACTACACTCTGCCGTCGGACCGCGCACTGATCCTTACTACTTAGAGCTTGCAAGTCGATAGGGAGACGTACAGTATTTACGTTAAGTCGGACGATGAAAAATAAAAGCACCAAGCTTAACCGACTTAAAAGTTCATAATAGTAAATTGACTGTTAAAGTGAGCTGTTTAATAAATTAAAAAAAAAAAATCAATCATCTACCCAAAGGTTTTCATAAAAGTGCATGGTAAAAGGATAGCTTTTTTTTTTTTCAATGAAAAAATCATCCTATTCACTCAATGATGTAATATCGATTTTTTCAAAAATATTTAACCGGTACACAGATCCTTTCATTGTTTTAAGAAAATTAAAAAGTTTATTATATCCCAATGTAGTTTACAACGTGGTACACCTATTCTCGATGTCTCTCAAAGTAACTACCCTCTCGGTGCAACGTAAACGAAACTCTGTAGACGAACAATAAACCGCACTTTATTGCAGTTTCGCTAACGGATTTGTACGACGTGCAAACTGCAGAGGTGTAGATACGAGGTCGAAGGTAAGCCAGTAGGTGGTTCTCTAATCCAATAGCGGTTCCCTTAACTAACCTAACCTACAGTCGTGACACGAAGAACAGGGTGGAATCAAGTTAATGTAATTGAGAATTTTAGCGCCTTTTGCTCTCACCCCTCTAACCCGCCACTTCTATCAACACGTCTCTGGGCATATGTAGGATATATATATATATATATATAAAAGAAAGCATGTGCGCCAGCAATTGACAAAAATGTAAGCTACGTGTTATAATCACAGTATAAAATTTTGTTTAATCTAAGGGATGTAAATATTAAATGGCTTAAAAATATTCACCAAGCCATCCCTCAATTTAGTAATTAATTAAATTATCAGATATCGGAACCCTCAAAGGGCCAAATTCTTTTTTCCCCAATTTCCATCCCTTAATATCTATACACAGCCTAGAATATATTCTAAGCAAAAACTTTCGCCCCGACGCGACGTCTATAGCCATTTGGCGAGTGTCCTGGGGTTGGTATACGTGTTTCTAACGCGAAGGGGAATACCAGAGGCGAAACTGTTTTAAAACTCCCAGCAAACAGGCATAAACTCTCGCGCTTTTTAAAAACCCCTAAAAAAGTTACCCACCTAATGAAATATTAAGCCAGCGGGCACCGCGACGCACGACGAGGAAACGCCGAGTGTCATCTACCCTTAGTCTTTTTTTTTTTTTTTTTTCACTGCTCCTGTAAATAACTGTCTTACGCGTAAACAAAAGTACGCAAATATGACTTTGTCGAATTTTCAATAAGCAACGAGCAATTCACGTGTAACGTATTTCGTGATAATTCTGATAAGAAATTGTCCAAATTCGTTTTTTTACATTTATCCAAATTTTTTTTTTCGACTGATTCACACGTACACGGATGCTGCAAAAATCACGTTACGCTGTAGGAAACTTCGGTAAATTAAACACACAACGCGCGACGCATTCGTACCACCCCTGCCAGATTATATTCAGATATATTACAAATTGCTCATTATCTCGGCATGCATTATGAATCACGCTGGGCGTACTGTAAATAGACTAACTATACGCTTTGGCCAACTCACAATAACTAACAGTGGCCCGTACGTGTATTAACTGTAGATTTATTGTAATTCTCTGGTATAGCGATCGCGCATTGTCCTGGAATCGCCATCTGAAATCTGTAGCATTAATATTATCACGATCGTGTACGTCATGCATTGTGGAAAACAGTGGGGACAATCAATGTGAATTATAAAAAAGAAAATTACATAATAATTGAGTGAAGATAAATTTTTACTGCAATATACGTAATACCGATGAATTTTACAAAAAGGACCAATTTTCTGGTCAGGAGTTATCGCGATAGAGTATATGCGTTGTAACGACGAATCTGTATCTACGTTATCACGTACTAAGGGATACGCGAACACGTGAGTGAATTATAAGATAAATTCGAATCGAGCTTTTAATTATCACGTCACCTGGTGTCGGTCGAATCTGCAAATAATGTGGTCACGTGATACCCGATGCAACCCCTGTGCACGTTTACGATGCACATGCAGTCATGAGCATCCTGGCACCGGCCCATAACTGCAAGTGGGATGCGCGCGCGTCGATAGAGGCGAGTACGAAATGATGCGAGAAATAGCCACTTAATGGAGGAATATTGGCCGGAAGTGCTGTCTCCTCGTGTGATTATAATTATTCGGGGTAGCTAAATTGCCTTTACCCTAAAACCCACCCCTGTGACTTTGTTCATTTTGCCTTTTCCTCCCTTTCCCTCTTATAATCTGGTGTTCACCCTTCTCCATCGTTATTTTACATGTGTGTATACATATATAATAGTATACACACATGTGAATGTATGCATCTTGCATATTTGTGCAACGGATTACATATGTGATATGTATATGTATATTAGAGATTGTGGTATCAATGTATGGTAATGACTGTGAAAGTTGCTGAATTTAAGAAATCCATGATCTTTTATTAGGAGTTACGAGGAAATAGAGTGGTTTTGATTTTTCGAGTATTTTTTTTTTAGATTTTTGAAAAAATTTTTACAATTTGTCAAATATAGGGGGATGAACTTAATATTGGTTGGTTGATTATAGTTTCTAATGATTTTTCTATTATTCACATTTTCCAAATGCTTCTCTTTCGGATTACCGAGAAACTTTCTCGATCGGCACGAACTGGCCAATGGGGTGGCAGCATAATGCGACACAGGAGGGTGCCTGCCTACACGTTATAGGAATTGGTGCATAGCAAACGGGGCAAAATAATCGGACGTCGAGAGTTATGGGGCGCGAACCGGCGGCCGGTTAATCAGCCACCGATAATTATCGACACGGGCAGTACATCACCTCCCACCCCAATGCCATTGGTACCCACCCCTCTGAATCCATCCTCGTATTCTCGTATGCTAGAACACAGCATCCCATCGGTTGGCGTGACAAACGCACCGCCGATACCATCATTTATTTCACAAATGTGCTGCAAAACTGCCGCTATTCATTTTCGAGCAGTCGATTCAGTTTTACGCTCGGAAGTTTAACGCGATGGCTTTATCATCGGGATGCTGAGCGATAATGCGATTTCCTTTGCGGTGTATCTTTTGTTTTTGTTTCATTGGCTCTTGATAATATTGTAGCATGGAATTTGGCACTGCGACAAATTTGCACAGATTCCCTCCGAGGACGTTGAAGTTTTAAAAAGGATCCTGGGATAATTAAGGAGAGCAGTGAGAAAAGTAAATCTACTGTGGACTTTTAGCACGGAGACTCGAAGGCGTCGGGACGCCTGGACGGCTACGTTGGCAAAGTATTAAATATTCAGAAGGGAGGGTTTAATTGCGGGTAAAAGGTGACAAAATCGGCCTTGCTCAACTATAGGAAGTAACCTTTTTTTTTTTGGGTTATTGCTGAGAATCGCAGGACCACAGTGTGGACCTTTGACCTTTAAGGCACATCCTGACGCGCGGTTCAACCGACCCGAATAAATTTTATAAACCTTTCGCTGAACCTTTCTGCGAACACGACTCTCGCTTTAGGCTACCAAACAGGAATCGAGGATCGTGATACCGCCATCTTGTATTTGTACTGTCAATTTGAATGACTTGCTTTCGATGGGTTATTTACATTTTTCGCAAACTACCCCATAACGAACCCGTTAGTCATTTGACGTATTTTCAAAAACGTCCACTCCGTCCCCGTGGGATTGGCTCGTTTCTATTTTGACAGTTTGAAAAATTGTCCGCAAATTGTTTTTTTTTTTTTTTTTCCCCTAGAAGGACATTCCCGGGATTTCTCGGGACTGCCCACGCCCTGCCGAACTTCAAATATGGGGCCCGTGGCCTCGGATGTTGAGGGATGACCTGCCTCTGGAGATTTCGAAAATTCTTCATCCACCCTATACCCAAAGCTTTTCGAAATTTCTTTCTTCCCTTCACACTGTCCCGCAAATCAACACGAATTGCACGACTAATTCATAGACAGTCTTCGGTACACGCGGGCACAAGCCAAAAAACTAAGGGTAGTAAGATTTCGAAAATTTCCACCAAAGACACTGCAATACGATTTTAATATTCCGAAAGGGGACCGAGAACAGGGGCGAAAATATGACTAATTACGCGGCGAGAGGGTGAACGAAATGCGGCGTCGACTCTCAATTAATACGATCAGAGTCAAATGAAGTAAGGGTAGCAAGAGGTTGAGGGTGGCACCAATTGATCTAATAATTTCAACGAGAACCAATCTCCTTCATCCTCATCCATTTTAATCCCCCCGATTAAAGATCGACAATTAATTACCAATGGCGTCACTCTTTAAACCACCCCCACCCTCCCCCTCCCTATACTAATTAATAGTCTCAAAAAACTTTAAGACGTCTCTCACCCCGTCATATCTTTCCTCTATATAATTCAAGGCGCTACTTGTCTTACACAATGTCTTACTATATAAGGTTAGTAACCGTACAGACCCCGTACCAAAATATCCACGAGCTACTATTAAATGGTCGCGCAAGGGGTGGATACTTTCCGTGCCATTACTCAAAGATGGCAGAGGAGAGTCCAGTGGCCTAATCTCGGCACATGAGACCTTAATGGAATTTTAAGGCGTCGGGGCCACCTGCGCCCCTCCCACCCCTCACTCGGTCCCACACTCTCGACCTCGTTTGTCTTTCCAACCCTGGACACTCTTATACTATTCAAAGACGTATTATGTAGAGCCCTTTCTCAGAACCCTTATCGCGAAAACACCCTAGCGAAATCCTAACGGGGCAAGACAAGAATTTCGCCCTCTTTATTTATTTTTTTTTTTTTTTCTACTCCATGTCTCATCTGTATACCCACGAATCCTCTAACCGATAACCCTCGACCATTTTTTTGTTCAAGGGTTTCCGTGGCTAAGGCCCACTTCGAGAAACAACCCCCCAGCAACCTGAGGAAGAGTAATTTCTTCCATTTCGTGATCGGCCTCTTCGATCGCACTGGACAACCAATAGAGATCGAGAGGACGGCTTTCATTGGTTTCGTTGAAAAGGATCAGGTATGAAAATTCAATAAATATATATATATATATACTCATACACAATAGATGTACATATATGAAAAGTGACTAATAACACATCCACCCCCCTTTATTAAAAAAAATTTGATCACGGATGACACACCCGATAGCGACAGGTGTATGAAGTAAGGATCTTCATAGTATCGTACAGACATTACAGCTTATCTGAATAATTGCCGTTTCCATCGGTGCGTTTCGCCTCAAATATTAAATAGCTCCCAGCGCGACAAAGTTTCTCCAGCGATTAGTTAGCCGTACGAAAATCCATTGGTCGGAATTGATGATGAATACAACGAAGAAGAGTTTTAGTCACGCAATCGAGTGTCCGCGACGTATTTACAAATAATAAAGCCATTTACAAAATAATAATAATTCCATCGTTTTCACTGTACTGCCTCGTGTGTGTGTGTATACTATATAGTACAGTAGCCTCCTCCGCCTTCAGTCCGATCAAAGATTACACCTAGATCCAATCCATTATTCAAACGCTCGAATACGAAAAGTCAATACACCAGTCGTATACAACCGGCTAGTTTCTATGTGAGAAAAAGTTCACGTCTAACGGCCAACTAATGCCGCGCGTTAAAGAATAGTCGTGGATAACAGAAACCAAGATCCAATTGGTAGCGCAATTGTCGTCCGTCGTTAAGGTTACGCACGACTCTGTACTTTCTATTGGTCAATTAGTATGGCTCTTTAAGGAGAAGCTGGACTGCATCTGTCCGGCGCCTCTTGCGCAAGAGAAATCGTTACGTACCTTTTCCCTATCGTAGATATATGTATATATATACAGGTTGAATGCCATAGTGATACATACGTACGAGTATACGTGTAAAAGGATAGTATAATGTATGTATATAGATATACGGAGAAAATGAAAGATATCCCTAGTACAGTTCTACGCCAGAGCAGCTCGTTCATTCTAGGGATAAAATGGCTGTTAACTTTCCAGAAGTTGAAATTCATATTGGCCAGATTCTAGCTGCAGAAATTCTTGCCAAGATTTTCATACGCCATACGGGCTGAGAATTACCGTGGAGAGAGAAAGGCTATAAGAGAGAGAGAGAGAGAGAGGTGTACAAGAGAGACCTCCGTCCGGTACTGACTTGCCGGGGTAACAAGGAAAACCCCGTAATAAATCAGTCTGTCGTAAATCGCCGGGTAATTCGGCAGGGTGGAGGAACCGCCCTACTACCGCCAAGGGGTGTTAAAGGATTCGAGTATTACCTACCATCTTCTGGATACCTTCGAATTGGCTGAGACTGTAGGATATGTACTGTATGTTATATACACAGTGTATATATATATATGAAATCCAGACACATCTCTTGGCTGACGTGCAATTTAACATATAGGTTAGCCTACTTAACTAATGACCAGAGCACGTGCTCGTGTTTACACCCCGTCCGACTGTACTGTATATTTCGCTTGCGTCAATGTGCACTCGTTCACTCTGTCTCTGTCTTTGTCACTCTCGATAGTCTCTGTCGGATTCGCTCTCTCTCTCTCTCTCTCTCTCTCTCTCTCTCTCTCTCTCTCTCTCTCTCTCTCTCTCCCACTCAGTAGAGCTTCGGACGTATATAATTCACAGTACCGGACAGTTGCATCGCGTGGCCTCCTATTAATTAGGGTCATGCACCGCGGACATACATCAACCCTGTGCGGCCGTGACGAACTCCGCTGGCCCATCCCCATTTACATATTTTCCCGTCAGTCAATTATTTAAGGAGGAATTCACGCCACGGTGAAAACGGCCGCTTATCACGGCCATAAAGCCTGATAAAACGTCCGCTCTCGTACTCCGCGGGTCATCCCGGAAATACGGGCTTTTTATCTCTTTGCTGTACTTACGCGTTTCTTCTTTTTTTATTTTTTAATTTTTTGTCTCTCTCCCGACATTAAAAATTACTAAAAAAAAATCGACGACGATTACCGCTACGGATAAATATCGGAGGACAAGGGGGGTGGGTCCAATAAGATGCATCCGATGTATTAAACACACGTGTGCATGTGCATTTATTACATATGTATATCTATATACACGTGATGCATCTGTGTCTGAAAAAGCCGCGAGTGAGTAAGCCAAGAAGAGAGCAAGGGGGTTGCAGTAGTAGTCGCTGATAGCGAACGGGACTATCTTTGTCAGGGGGTTGTTACGGAGGAGTAGGAGGGTAGGTGGGTAGGTAGTTGAAAATGCATTACCAGCCGCGGCATATGGCCCGATGCACGCATGACTCGTCAGCGGGCCAGATAATTATGCATCACACGCTATACGCGATACGTAATGGTGCAGCTCTTACACGCGCACGAAGAAATTAATAATTAGCGTGAGATGGCACGACCGTGCATTACATCGCGGTGCATTTAATTAAGCGCGACATGCACTTTCAAGAAACGAATGACTTTTAGTGCACTCCTGGCACACTCCCCCCTCCCTCCCAACCATAGTATCAGCCTCACTATCCCCGTATGTCACTTTACGTAAAATCCAAATAAATAATGCACCGCGCATCCGCACTCTGTGTTTCAGGAATCCGAGGGTCAAAAAACGAACAATGGCATACAGTATCGCTTGCAGCTTCTCTATACCAACGGTGAGTACCAACGTTATACATTAAACACAACGAAATGGAATTCCTATATGACAACCGTACGTATCCGATACGTATCTACGGAATACATTTATCTATCATATCCTCATAGCGGAATACTATACCATACGTATTAAAGGTATGGTTAGCTGTAGGGTATGGCCAATCGCGTTGACTAGGACTACCGTCTACCTATATACCTATAACGTGTATCTCCAGGGCCGTAATAGCCTGTTTAAAGCGTCGATGATGGGCCATCAACATTCCTCAGAGACACCCGGTCTCTGGAGGCGGCTAAAAAGCCCCGAAGTTTCGATGCCCCCCAGTGCCAGGCGCAACAGAGACATATTTTACGTCACTGCTCGTATTGCCCCGGACAAAAACGGAAGCCGTTGGTTCCACCCTATAGCATCCGCGAGGAATGGTCAGTGGTGGGTTACGTGTAGTGGGAGGTTATATATATGTATGAGTATATATATATATATATAGATTAAGGGGGGCAAGGGGGGATCCCAAAAAGTTTCTGGGCATTATGAACATATTAAAAAGCCGCAAGGCGCTATCAGGGGGCCCCGACCCGGCAATTTTTCACTCCATATATTGCAGACCGTGTGAGCCACGTTAGTTTCTCCGTCTCATTTTTTTTTCCTCTTTATCTCTCCCTCTCTCTCTCTCTCTCTCCTTCTCTCTACCATACATACACGTTCGTGAATTACGTATATCTACGTAACACTGCTACTCCGTGCATCTCGCTCTCTCCGTCTCTCTCGTATACTCTCTGATCCTTCTTTCCTGTTTTTCCATACTTTACTCTCTCCCCCTCCCTCCCAAACTCTCTCTATCTCTCTCTCGCGTTTCTCTTTCTCTCGCTCTCTCGTTTCAGCATCTCCTAGTCGTCTTGCTCGTGTTGCTGGGATCCGATCAATCAATGCGGGATTTTTGCGTTGGCAGGCCTGACTGAGGGGCCGCCCAGCCATCTATGGGCACTAAAACGTGTTGCCAACATCGCGAACAAGAAATAACTAACTGTTGCAAAGTAAGGAATACCAACGCGCGCCTTCGGGATCCTCTATACCCGTGGCTACTCTCATCCAACGTTTTACCTTACCGCGTCCACCTTAACTCCTCCTTTATACGCACGAACCTCCTTTACCGTAGGCCTACCTCCGGTCCATCCGATCATCCAATATCCACGGATCAGCATCCTCGCCTCGCTCGCGTAATTCTATTATACGTGCACACATATGGACCAGATGAGTTTCTACGGCAATGTCTCTCCGTTCGCTGCTCGTTAACCCTTGCTTCGGTACGTGTATGTAAATAGCCTGGCTACGTCGAACGTGATCAGGATCTTAGGGCAGTCCTGTGGACTCTGCAGGACGTAAGGGACTCTTTCCTGAAAACTTTTACAAATACGATACAGCTATAAACGTACGTCACGGTCAGGGACACGCACGCGTTTTCAAAATTTACTCCGTGTCAAACTCTATTCCAGTCCTGTAGGTTCGTTCATCCCTACGTTCCCGTGTGTACACTGTCAATTCCCTGTCCAAGTCCATATTCCGTTTGGCTGGACTCTCGGACGCGGGACTTTAGAAAAGTTTAAGAGCTAAAGTACAAGGGGGGTGCTGCTTCTCCGAAGACAAATTGACGCACTGGCAGAGTTGACACTGCGACCACTGCTAGCTAAGGTCCCGATCGTCAGGTGTCCGGCACGTCATCGCGTCACCGATCAACCAGCTCCGGCAATAAATCTATAATTAAATAATAAATAAGGAGCGATTCCTGCCGTCCGAGTGACGGCAAACTCTCGCCATATCGGGTCCTGCCCCTTTTTGTCCTCGTAGCCGTTTGCCGACGCTCGTCCTCGTACGCGGCCTCCCATCAGCCCGTATACACGGCCCGAGGAGAGACGAGATGAGGAACGGAGAGAGAGAGAGAGAGAGAGATCAAGGGGTGCGGCTGACGAAGCGAGAGACACAATCGTCACTGTAGAATATATAAGTAATAGGAGCCCAACCGATTAAGGCATGACGGATTCAAGGGCTGGCCTTTACGGCTGTCGCCTTTTTTACGTATTATTCGTCGGCTGGCTCACAATCCTTCGATATATTCCAATTCCTTAATTATCATTATAATCAATGTCCCTACTCTAGCCGGACTTTTTAACACAGTTCAGACTATATCGCTGATAGGTAGAGCTCTGACCGGTCTCGATCACTTTGCTCGTTTGACCCTGGCTTATTTGCAAAGCCCTGAGATACTCGCGGGCGCCCAGTCTACTTCGGTTAAGCCGGCAACGCTTTCTCGAGGTAATTTGTGAGCTAGTTTCGGCCCAAATATTATAATCCGTAGTAACATTATGGTTCGGGAGTCTACGGGCAGACCTCAGCCGGCCGCCGGTTTGGCTCTGCCAGTCTTATATCGGGATTACTTGGCTTACCGGACGCTACAGGACACACGTGGGGAAAGCCGCGCGGCCGCGCTACACTCTCGCTACGAAATATTGTACGTGAGAGGATTATTACTCGCTACCATATATTTGTACGTACGATCAAGAAAATCCTGAAATACTCGATTTACTTCGTGCATCACACTTTTTACCACTCCTTTATTACGGCTCAATGACCACTCTTTTTTTTTGGGGGAATTTTTTTACAAAAATTCCTAAATTAACTCTGCCGGCACAACACGCGCACGGTTATTTCCTTCCTATACTATTTTATTACATTTTTTTATTCAACCTATCTTTTACCTACCCCTTGGTCGCGTACTCATCTTCCGGGGGCGACTACCAGGTATACCTGACTTTGGACCCTGTTAAAGAATTCTACAAAGAGAAATACTTTGCGTTCACATCCCTGGATGCCTAAACAGGCCGGACTAGTCTCTCGCTTAAATGGTTTTTAATGCACCACTTTTTGCTGGGTATCTACCTATATTCAGAGTGTCTCTGGACACGTGGTTGATGGTGGATGTATATAGGTATACTCAGAGAACAGATAATATAAACTCTAAGCTCGGTACTCCGCATCCGTACTACCACAAAAGTAACTCGTCCCTCGCGGTGTCCGTGCAAAATAAAAAACCAGTCCTCGTGTCGCATCGATTAAGCACGAGCGACTCGGTGATCTTAGTGGCAGCTTCACCATTTTCTATCCCGAGAGCATCATTAACGCCCGCTTCTTGTTCGCAGGTGTCAGGCAGGAGCAGGACATCTTTGTTCGGCTGATAGACTCCGTGACCAAGCAGGTGAGAGAATGTACGATTAATAAGCATATATCGATATATATATATATATATATATATATGTATATATGTCGATAAAAAATGTTTAATTATAAAAAAATTTAACCTAACCTAACCTAACTTATTTTATATTTTCGGCCGTAAGGGTGCGAAAAAGAGGACAGGGTATTTAGAAGAGAAAAAAAAATGTTTCGTACGTTCGAGGGCGCATGACAAGAACGTTATCGTCGACGGTACAAGCATTTAATTTTCCGGGGGGTTGATTTTTACCCCAAGAATGGGGAACTGTCAGTGTCCCATCCACGTTATCTCCGCCACGTGGCAATCCGACCGATAGTCACTTCGCGCGAACCACGTGTCCTCCCTTTCGTCCCCCTTTCACCTACCCCCCGCTCACTGTCACCCATAACTGGAATATAGAGATCCTGGCTCTACGATAACACAAAGAAGGATCATAACCTTCGAGCAAACGCAAATACGCCAGTTGATTATGCGACGGATAAGGGCTTTATGCATTCGAGGGTGTTTTCTTTCTATTCTCTTCTTTTTGGGAATAGTTTCTATACGGCTACTTGACACCTCGCGCCTTACGCCACTCTGTAAACAGCTGTGGTGAAATAGGTATGGGTTACTTGGTATTCAAATATTGGGGCTTTAATTAAACTTCTTTTTTTTTTCTGTAAGGCTAGTAATTATATACTGTGGAAAGTTCCGAGAAGGTCAAAGGGCACCGGGTACTTTCTCAAATTATTTTTGTAATATAGATACTGTATGTGCTGTACAGTTAGATACTGGTACCTGTATAGGTATAGGCGAACCTTCCGTTTTAGCAGATTAAATCATCTTGGGGGTTGGTACGACTTGTCGGTTTGGTAAGGACTGCGAGGGTGGGGAAACAGAGTCGATGTTAGTTTTAGCTGATTAAATTACTAAGCCGTAGTAGTCGTGCGTCCGCACAGCCGTCGCCTCTTTCAATTCGCGATCCATTCCTTTTATTAATCGGCTTTTAAATCCAGGCTATCGAGCGCAATCTGTCGGTTTTTGATTAAGAGGTAGAAAATTTCAATTTCACGAGAATAACGCGGCTGGGTTTGCCCGCGGACGTAAGATTTAACGATATAATTTTACGAAGAGAGGGATTTCATATTTTATGAAAAAAAAAAGAAAAATAAATAAAAAAATCCCTGAATTCTCTCGGCTGATTTTCATTTCGTCGAAAAGGGGCTCAAAATTGAAAATGAAAATATCCCAATTTATACGTCAAGCCATTGTATATCTATAGCATATGGATATATGGATGGGTGGGTTCGTAATGTAATAGAAGGATTTTGCGAATTGCTAGCAAAAAATATACAGCAAAAGGAAAATCTATAAAGAACTTCGACAATCTACAACTCTGCCCAAGCGTTCAGCAAACGTGCTTTGATCCTCGATGCTACGAATAAATTGATGGACAAAAACGATCGATATAAAATCTCCTCGAATGCCGTTTGCGAATGAGGTATTTCGATAAATCGGCAAAGGAATAAAATTTCCTTCTTTCCCCTCCCGCTCCTCCACACCACTATCCCTACCCTCACCCATGATTTGGAAATGCGCTAGCCAAGCCGCAGGCTGAATTAGGAGGTCGGTTATAAATTCGCAATAATTGGGTACATCGAGTTCGCCGGCTTCAGTTCGAATCGAAACCCTCTCCAACCCTTAAAGCTTTCCTTCAATTTCATCCCTCCGCCTACATAACCGCACGAAACCCTTAGCACGGACAGACGTTTCCATCCGAGAGGCAATCGCAACCAACCGACGAAAAAATATTCGGACTGAAATATGGCGGCAGCGTGTGGTGGACGAGTAACGTGAAAAGAAAAAAGGAAAATTTCGTATTTACGTAAACGAATGAAAATAGTAGTGATAATAATAATAACAATAATAATAACATTCAAATTTCTAACACGCCTGTCCATTCCCGTATGAATTTCTACAATGCTGCAGACACGAACGAAAATGAGAATACATAAAGAACTCGCGCGCACTTTGCTCGGATTAAAAATGCTAAATGCTAATTAGTTCCGGGGAAAACATTTATGGCTTAGGCAGAAGGAGGGCTGTGTTACGGCTGTTATTCTAAATGAATGAACAACGGGGAAAATGTACCTAACTTGTAACCCTGTTAGGGAGCCTAACCCCTCCCCCCCCCCCACCCACCCTTCAAACACCATGGCAGGAAGTCGAGTACGAATTTCAAAAAAGAAAAGGCGAATTTTTGTAACTCCCATCCCTCTCTTATTCGCGTAAATGTAAATGATACGTATAGTAATCAAACGCGCGAACAGAAGACTACAAGCCTACATTCAGATAGGAAGGTAGCATTGTAAATGCTTGTGCTGTTTTTTAAAAGCCAAAAAAAAAATCCTTAACCCTCGAAGTTCGTGTTGTAAGAAACAAAAAAAAATTTGCCCAAAAATTCGAGACGATCATTGTAAATATTTCGGATTGAGATTTTGATTATAATCCAAAAGACATTTTCTTGGGGTACGTATTTTTTTTGTTTGGGGACATTTTTCATTAGGGTACTTTTACAATGGGCGACGCGCAGGTCTAATCGCATCGCAGTGCATTATACATCCCATATGCAAGACTAATGCTAAAATATGAGTATTTAACTAGAGATTAAGGAAATAATAAGCTGGAGATAAGTTAATCCCTGGTAGATAAGACGAGAAAGAACTTCACCCTAGCGGTACCCGAGGGGTTGTAGGCCTATAGAAACATTGTACATACATATACGTTATTTCGTGATGCACATAGGCAGGGGTGGTGGAGTCGACGTATGTAGAGTACAGGAGATTCCCAAGGGGATCGTAAAATCGATTCGGGATGGAAATCATTACTGGAGATTTGAATGACTATCTTCGAATTTATCTACTTGCTGCACATCAACCCCCCTGCACAGTCTCGAACAGTCCGATTCAAAGTGTCGCTTACGTCGAGCCTCGATAGCTACAGGAAATTTCCACTTGAATTTTTTCTTCCATAATAATGCAACTTGAGGTGATTTTTATTTTTTATTCCTCAGTCAATAACCGATCAGTCATCTCGATTCACGAAACTCTCCAAGCCCGGGGCAAGGAAGCTGCTCAGAGAAATCGCATTCCGTAATTCCATGTCCTTACTACCACGTTCCATATGGTGGTCCGCTTCCTCCTTTACTTGCTTCAAAAAAATTGCACCAGTCAGACGAGGCTATCGGCGCTCTATTAGTCCTTCGTAAGTAATTCCCGTGGGAATTAGGTATCCTGGGACAGCGACCATTCCTGCCGGGACTTAACGGAAGCGAAGAAGGCCCCCATGGGGCCAGTGCTGACTGCTCGCACCCCCCCAGGACACGTTGTCTGACCTCGTCGCCGGTTTCTACCCCCAAGGACAATTCATCCCCTCTCCGCACCCTCCGACTGATACCTGGCAACAACCACGCGATATTCTGCAAAAATAGTCCCACCTCGGGACCTAGCACCGTCTAAGCTACAACGCGTGCGACTAGTCGAATCAATGAAATCTAGGTGTTTTGTATTCACAGAGATACTTCGGAAGATGCTCATCCTGGATCATTTTACTAATCTAATTCCTAGTCCAGTCCAATTGCCTCTGCTTAGGAATTATTAGTATTAAGAATTAAGGTCTATTTCGTGTAAAATATTCCTACATAATATTTCGTACGAACGGTACAAGTTCCTTGGAAAATGTACTCGTAGCATCTTCCACGTATTATCTTACGAAAGGTCGACGTAGCTGTAAAAGTTCGCTCTGGGTGTCATTGTCGTAACGCGTGCCGTACGAGTACAGGGAATCGTAATTGTTTGAAATTGTTGATAAGTACAGACGAACGATGGACAAACAGTGGACGGTACAGGTAGTAATAGACTCTGTGCAAACAGTAGTCGCATGTTGGGGGTCGCTGGAGTGACACGTATATAGAGTCACAGTTGACTATCGCTGACTGTGTACCAGCTGATTGTACATCGTTATATGTTTAACCAGTGATTATAGTTGAACGTGCAACATGTGTTACGCGGGTGTAGCGACGTACGGGAAGATCGTGCGGTATAATTTATTTTAATTTCATTGATAACAGTGCAGTATCTCGCGAGAATACTTATGTACGCGTATACGGTCGATCGTGCGATAACAAATTTATCCAGGAAATAGGAGGATGATCATTTCTGGTTTGAAAAAGTTCAATGTACCCTTTAACGTGTTTGTAATATATATAAGGGAGGAAAAAAAAATTGTATTTACAAAATTCAGGGTAGGTTTGTATTAAGCGTTGTAAACGTTTGTCTCTGTGTATGGTTAACAGGGGCGGTGCTATACTAATTTTCATTAGTCCAGAGACAAATAAAGTTTGCATGACTTTTTACTATTAAGTCGAACGTCTACTAACGGCCAACGTACACGAAACCGCGAGATACTTGCCGTCATTGTTTCTTCTATCCTACAGTAGGTGGCTCGTTGCGCTTCTTAGAGTCTTTGGTTATCCCTGGATATGTTTGACTCAGACGGCCTTAATTTTCTCCCAAAGACCCAGCAGCTCTGATTTCACTTGGGACGGACGACGACGTAGCGTGAGAGGAAGAGGAATACAAAGTTGGTCGGTTTGCAATGCAATTTAGTTTATTTCGGTCGCATAAATATTTGACGCTGCTTTGAGAATCGTAACGCGTTACGCGAATTCAGTCCCCGTAGCTTGGCAGAGAACCGTTGTACTTGATATCGTTATCACCGGGCCAGTTCCCACCGACCTAACCAAACCCGAGCTTATAACCAACGTCGTGCTACACCACGGTGATGTCGCGCATTGCGCACCCACCCTTAGCCACTGTAAACTCCCTTGGATATTGTATTTCAAACTATTTACATTTTATCGCGAACTCGCGATCTACGGCAATTTTCGTTATTGCAATTTACGCGAGCGACAAAAGCGGGAGGCCGTTACGTCACAAGCGCAATTCAATGAAACACGAGCAACTTTGTCCTGAATCTTAAATAGGTGGGTGGAGATTGTCGAAGATGGTAAAAATCTTTGAAAGATGAAACACTTTTTTTTTTTTTTTTTTGGAGGAAAGAGGTTAGTCAAACGTGTAACACCTTTTACAAGGGAAATCGTATATGTAGATGATCTCTATACGGAAGGCAGTTTACGTGTAGATCAAAGCAAGACCAACCACCCTCGAAACTTTATTATTCCCAGGCTAATCCGGAGCTCAAGTCCCATACATAAATACATGAATACAAGGCAACAACGTGTTGTCATTAAATAAAAATCAATCAGAAGGTCGTGAAGGAGGATTAACGGATTTGGTTGGGCTACCCATGGGCTTAAGTCCCTGCCGAGAGGGTCCTTCGCGTTCACCCCGTGAACCCCGACGTTTTCAATGCACTTTTGAGCGAGCGACCAAACCACGGGATTCACGGGATGGCAGATCGATGACTTTTGTTTCTAAGAAACGACTGCGCTTTCGATTGACTGTATAAAGACACGGTTTCGTTTTCTTTTCAAATTTCAGGCAATAATGTACGAGGGGCAGGATAAGAATCCAGAAATGTGCAGAGTCCTGCTGACGCACGAAGTCATGTGCAGGTATGTAATTATATGATAAATAAAAAAATATAGTCGCCGTTCGTATTACTGGTACATAGGTAATACTACTGAGTGAAGGGTATGTCGAATAAGGGATGCAAGCCTATGGGCAACCACCCTCGCGATAGTAAACCATAAACGTAACGAGCCATAGGGTGGTTGCAGTCCTAGTCAGGACCTGGTCTGATCGTGAGTCACTCAGGCCCATGGGACCTCAGTCGCGTTACCCCTCAAGTCCCAAGGGTTCAAGGGACGTTTTCTCAACGAGCTCGAAAACTTTTGACGCTCCTTTACTATACTACCCACCCGGTACGGATTTACATCACGCCGACGAACAAGAGGTTCCTCCTCTGTTAGTCTATGATAAATACCCAGCGCCACCTATCGGCTCTCTGATTAAACTATTTGTAATTGCAGTCGATGCTGCGACAAGAAAAGTTGCGGCAACAGAAACGAGACGCCCAGCGATCCCGTAATCATCGACCGGTGAGTCAAATCAATTGTTTGTTATTATGATTTTAAATAAGCCAGAGACGAGATTCGTAATTTCGAAAGAAAGTCTCTTCGTTCCGAACGGAATGCGAAGTTTCTCTATATCCTTGAGAAATTCCTCTTCCTAGTCTCTTGAGATGGTTACGTAATACCACGTGTACGTAGGCGACGTGCATGCAGCCATACACTATATATATATATATATATAGAAGTGTTGCGACCCCGGATATTTAGGCTTGCAAAATACGTTGTCTGCGGGGGGTCCTTCGCTTCTAAGGGTGGAAGAGTATCCGTACTCAGCCGTACTCATACCCTTCGTGCACACCAGGAGATTCGGCCCGTCCTCGGAACAGAGGCTGCTGCCGCTGGTTCTGCTACCTCGTAGCCAGCTAACACAGGGTGGGAGTAGGGTGGGCCGGGTATCCGAATAGGCTATAGAGTGTCCTGAGATAGGAAGGTAGGAAGGAAGAGGTTTCCCGCGGGACCCAGGCCGAGATAGTCTTCAGGAGGACATCTTGAGCCCCGGGGTGCTCAACCGTAACCCTATAGTCTAGGGACACAAGACTCCATTCGAAACGTCTGCCATTTATTTCCCTCTCTCTCTAAACATAAACTTTTTTGTGAATCATCTTGAATAAAAGAAAGATCGAAACCATCCTCGAGCAAATGACAATTGTACGTATATTTTTTATAAGGTAATAAAAAAAAAAAAATTTTTTTTTCCCACAAATCGATCCCATCTGAAAAGAGTCTTATCCGGTAGGATCGGTCACGTGGAGAAATTACAGGGAGTGGGACAATTACCCAGCTAAGTAATAATCGTGGTTACGCGGTCGATCGTAGCCACGATAGAAAAATTAATCTCGAAAATGCTTTACGCCGAGACGCAAGCATCGTGGATGGGTATATAATATTATGGTATAGAAGTATGGTGGGACTGAGGGTTGCGGGCCGAGGGGTCATAACCTAACTGCAGCCGAGCGGTTGTCGATCGGTTCTTTGGTTAGTTGCTGGCTCGCGTGTCACGTCTACCCCTTGGATTCATTTAGTAGACACACTCGACATCAATTGCTATTGCTGTCGCTGTTATAGTACTATATAATAGTAGTACCTCTTTCTTGCGCTATTTCTAGTCAACCCTCCCACCCTCTCCAGTCGCTGCCTCTTTCGCGCCGAGCAGCCCCTGCAATGGCAGGCTTGATCTTACCGTCTGTTGTACTCTTTTATATCTGTATAGCTATATCTATCTGTATGTGTGTGTCTATATATATATATATATATATATATATATATATATATGATTTCCTGTTCCTTCCGTGTTCGAAATATCGAGAAGCTAATAGATTTTCGATCGCACAAAACCACAATGGACGCGAAAGGGGGGGGGGCTAGTGGTTCGGAGAGTGGGCGTAGGGTATCAATGCCACTTTGATTGAGGTGGTCCACGTCGATTGTGACATGCTCACTCGGCTGTGCCGAAAGTACAACGTCACCTGACAGACATTCACCGAAAGATGAAGAGAAAGAGGAGTGAGACGTACGGAAACATGGATCCCACCCTGTTATGCCATTTTTTGTGGAGCCCACAATGCAGGGGCTCGTTTGAAAAATATATATGTATATATCGCAGTATAGCAGCTGACTTAAGAGGCAGAGTAGATTAGCTCACATAATTTTAAATGGGTGCAGAGAAATTGTGATTGAGATGAAAAGGGTTCAGAGTTCATGGGGTACGGTATATATAATATGTATTACATAGTGATATAGTGTATTTAGATAAGCGAGGGGGGGGAGTTCAGACAGTGGAACCAGGGTTGGACGCGTCATACGCTGGACTGGAAAACCAATTAACATACATAATTAAAATGGCATTGTCCCAAAACGGAATTATAGGAATCAGTGTTACGTATCTATTCGTTCCCAAAGCGAAGTCCCACGGGATGTGATTCTCGACTGCCTTGATCCTCCCGGACGACGCATGGACTCCGCGCGTCCTTAGACGCGTCTTCCGCTTTGGAATTACGAATGGAAGACACACGTGCGATACTAAAGAAGGTCGAGAAAAAAAAAGAAAAAAAAAAAAAAAAATGGTGAAGCGGGTCGACATGCCGGCGTACCGGAACAACGGCCAATAACGTCCGGACGGATACGGCCGTACGATCCACCCCCGTGATTGGTTAACTTTGTTTCGTTCGGCAGCCAACCCCTTAATTTCAGCATCGATCATAGCCTGCCTACCCCTAGCGCCTATAGCCACCTATGTATATACGTACTGTTGAAATTCCAGCACATGCTGGTCTACTTCTTTCTCTCTCTTTCTCACGTAGTTTTCCTAGTGCCTCTCTCTTTCTCCCTCTCACTGCTCTCTCGACGCACCTTCCCAATTCACTCCGTCAATTTGACGGATTTTATTCGGCCCTCGTGCACCCCCTCCTTCTCCCCCCACCACCCACCCCTCGTAACCTTACCAACAAGATTTTACCTCAGGCGTTCTACAGGCCCTTTCGACATCGTTCGTCAGAGATTGGCCAGACTGAGAATTGGGATTCGTAATACCCCCCCCCCCCCCTCCACCCCGCCAACCATCACCTCCTCTCTCTCTCTCACTCTCTCTCGCTATTTTTCTGCTAATCGTTCGAACATGGGATATAATATTCTTCGTTGTAATTTCTCTACCGACCCTTCTGGGAATGCTGTGTTCAACAATGGAATAACATTGGCAAACACCTCGTGGTCGGATCCCACGTTGACGTTCATATTGTCACATGCAATAATTCCAGTACAGGATATTCCCTCGGATGAGTCCAGACGCGTAACAATCAATCGTTACCTTAATTGATTGCGATTACTAGAGGGTGGCTGGGATGGATTGACTGACGTCACAATGACGTACGGATTGTCAATCAGTCGCGCTTGTGGCGTTAATGCATGCAAATCTAACCGAACCGACGTTACGTAACGCGTGGTTGCGTTCCGCGTTCCTCGTCTAGACAAGCCGGACCACCGTAAGACCCAAGTTATCCCGGACGGTAATGCAGTGGCTGGACGTTTTTCTTCGTTCTCTACGAGTCTCGCGTTCATACAATAATTTCATTGGAGATTACGTGTTCGGAGAATTTATACGTTCTAACGCGTGCACACTTGTGGATAAACACATGGCAAATATTAGAACTCGCGTTGGATCCTACGAGTGGGTTATGGCTTTGGATTAATACGGAAACAACAAAAAATTGCGTGATAGATGCGCGCTGTGTAATCAGACTATTCTCCTGACACGCACCACGCGCATTTCTATACTACGCGTACCTGTGCGCGTGCAACGCGTTGACGATATTCAAAGGTAATGACGACGGGCGACCCGTAGCGTTTGTTAGCGCGATGCTTTTTCCGAAAATCATTAGAATTAGAGACGATAAGGGTTACAGTAATGACAGCCCTTACTGTCACCTTTGTATCACGTGAATCGATATTAAAAATGGGGTGGTTTATTTATTTTTAGGGGAAGAATCGCATAGGTACGTCGTGTTGTTGGGAGACATTTGAATTTGAATTTTGACTTTTTGGGTGTCGTTTGTCGAAATTTATCTGGTGATAGTTTTTGGGGGTAGCTTATAAGACGATAGTGGTTTTTGTCGTGCTGCTTCCTGACGCGTCTATTAGGGAAATCAAAACATACTCAGCCCCGACGCTAGGCTCTCTTTTCTATAGGGAGCATATGGGGCACCTCTATGCACATGGGGTGTCGCACCCTTCGGTCTCGACGTACCCCAAAAATAAATGGACGACCGTGGTTGCGCGTAAGAGCCGACGGTAGGAGGTGAAAGGGACGCGTGGTGGGCGGTGTAGGGGGCTCGAGGGGAGAAGAGAGGGGGGGAGTGCATATGTGGCGCGCACTGTCGCACGTGTGCGTATAAACGTGCGCGAGGGAGCGACTGGTCGCTGAAGCGAAAAATCGTCGGATAAATAAGCCCATATTTGCGGGGCTAATTATTTTTGGTTTTGCCAATCTCGAAAATTGGGTCAATAAAAGGGACGAGGGTGGCTACGCGCGTATAAACGCCTACGCTGTCAGGCTGGAAAGTCTGGGTTTCTCGTTTATAACTTGCCGGCTGTTTTCAATCAGTCGTTGATTTGTTGACTTTTTTTTTTTTACAAATTGGTAACGCCGAATCGGCAACGATCGGCGAACGGAGAGCTGAGAGATTGATAGGAGGCAGGAGTGGAGCAAGTGCGAAACTGAAAAAGGACACGAGTACTACGGTCGTCATCCATATAGCCCGGAGGGCTTTTTAGGCGTCTGGATTTGTCGCAGGAGCAAAAAGGATGCTGCGATGAGACGGATTGGATTTCGCGGGAGGGTGGGAAGCGCGCGCGAGCGGGCGCGCGCGTTTCTTTCGTCGAAATTTAGAAATTCTGAACAGTTCCGCAGAGTTCATTAAGAGGCAGTAAAATCGTTCGCATTTAGGAGCCAAAAATGGTTTCGCGGACCGTCGTAAATTCGTCCAATTAGCCGAGTCACCAAAAAATCTACGCCGGGATCATTTTGCCCTGCGAAAACGTTCTTTCTGGGGGCCACCAAGTCATGTATACTCGCAGCGGGGCAAATATGCGGGCCCGTCAAATCGTACTTTTGGGGGGTGCGCCGTGAACGCGACTCGCTCGCAAAATACGCCTGGAATGTATATTGGATATTATCGATATCTGGATCTATTCCGCCTGCTAATGGAAAACTTATGCCAAAACCAGCGATCCATTATGTATCAGCGATCAAGTTTGCCGGATTGCTGACTACCATTTGATATATATATTTTTTTAATACATTTTTTTTTTCCTCTTCATACGACACGTACATTGTCGCATTAAAATCCTTAACCGACAACAACCCTTGTACATACCACTGTATTGGTTGACGTTGTAAGAGCGTGGGCTTTACCAACGTTTTGCTTGAGCACAAATTTTACAAGGGTCTGTAAATCTACCGAGAATCCTGAAGAAAGCTTGCGATCGTCGCGACGCCTTAAGAATTCGAGGTACTTAAGGCGTCGCGCAGCAGCTGGAGATCCTCCTGGGCAGCCTCATGACTCCCGGTCTAGCAACAATCCCCTTTTTAATAACACCCTCGAGTCCTATAGGGCTGTAGAATCTTAGCTGCATGCCGCGGCTTTGCTGCTATTCCGTTACGGTTATACCGCTACGAGAATTACCCCGATAGGGAATCCGTATTTTCGAGGAATACATTAACGAAGACTGCGGCGCCAAAGAAGGGGTCGGTGTATAAAGGCGTTATGGCAGGAAAAAAAAAAGGAACGTTTCAGTGGCGAGAAACGGAAGGAAGGAAGGAACTAAAGGAAAAAGCCAAAAGACACTTCCGGTAACCAAGAAGAATCCAATAGGGAGAATCGATCAGCTTAATGCATATTGATGCGAGAGGAACTAAGTGAGTGAAAAATCGCCATCGATCACCCCCTTGATAAGAGAGAAGCATCTATATCTCCCTCTCGTCCCTCTATCGCCTAAACTACGATATAAACATTTCATCCCCTGAAAACTCACCCCCCCCTCTCTCTCTCTCTCTCTCTCACCTTCCGCCAAACACGAAACGACCTTGTGCGTCTCAGCCGTTCACGTTTATCGAGTCTCCGTGACGTCCCATTCTTCTCTGTTCTTTTCTCCCGAAAAAAGAAATCAGCGTAAAGTACCCTTAACCTTGGCGCAACCCTCTGCCTAGAGAGTCGCGAGCAAGATGGCACCCTGTATCAAATCACTTAGGAAAAATGGCGGGTGGCCGTGGCCGACGGCCCAGAGAGATTCTTTCCGGCCGATTACCGTCTCAAATTATACGGAAAGCAAAGTCCTGCTGGCCCAGCCCAAACCTCCCTTGGCCAGAACCGGTCTAGAACAGCCACCCCAGTGCCATCACCCCTTGCTCGACACCCTTGGCATTTTCTAGGGCCTGTCACGGATTCCGCAAAGCAGATGCCAAACGTCACGGCTCGTCGACGTGAAAGGGCGACATTCTTGATTTCCGAACGATCGATCCCCGCCGGTCGTTCCTATACGTTGGATAGAAATGCGGAAAGGCCAGAACAAACTAACTACCCCTGAAAGAGGGTTAACCAATAGCGAACATTGGGTCCAATAAAAAAAAAGTAAAGTAAACATCAACAAAACCTCGTGCTCGATATATTCTACCCCTATTCCTCGTCGCGGACTACGTGCATAGAAAATCATACGCGTACGTTACATCCCCATTGGCCATATGTCGAATCATCCCTTCGAGAGGTTCGTTATCTCTGTGAATATCGCGTGTGTACTTTTTTCACGTGTCAGCAGCCAACTCTTAAAAACAGGTGGTTACCAGGACAGATCAGAGAAAATGAAGGTTTCGAGAAAAGAAAAAGGGTGGTACCGAGGGTAATACGAGAGAAACAGGGTGACAGAGGGGTTAGGGAGGGTGAATGTAGAAAGAGGGAACCACTTGAAGAGTCGCGTGGCGAACTCAATTACTTTCTAGGGCCTCCAAACACTACACGCACTAATGCCAAGTACCAGGGGGTTGAAGGGGTGGGTGTTAGAGGGAGCGTGTCGTCCCATTGTCTGACCCGGATCCCTTTACTCATTGTGATAAGTCGCTGGCTATAATATATAACAACGCTCGTACACGTCACAGAACACTGCACTATCATTTGCTAACAATATATATATATATATATATATATATATATATATTCCCTCTAATCCACTTCTCGATACGTTACACTAGATTATAGTAAAGTTTAGGTAAACTCGAGGTTCTCCTGAATACCACTGACTATCCATTCCACATGACCTTGCGGTATCCTCAGGGGAGGAAACACTTCGTTCCCGTTAAGGGTTGACAAAAACGAAGTGTTTTTGATCGCGCTCACCTTAACCACTAATTTGTGTTTGTTTGTCCCTTCTCCCTGTCACATACATTAACCACGCACGTAAGAATACCGAAAATAACTTTGTACCGATTCACATCGATATTTCTATTTATTTGAAAAATAAAAATAATACTTGCTGAAATACAGTCAATTCTTACGAAGGAACTCATCGAAGTCTGGTCGAGGATTTCTAGTTATCCCTGAAGCGGAGACACGGGACAGGAGAATTGGAAGCCACTTACCGGGATCCGGAATAAAATAAGAGCCGAATAACTGGCATAGCTTGGCGCCTCACGGCAGTCCATCAGCTCAGCAGAGCTGCCAACTCCCGCCATACTGTATACAGCCCGGAGCGGATCGCAGAAGGTTCCGCCGTACCGGGAACTAAAGGCGAGTTTAGGAAAAACGGGAAGTCTTTGCGCTCCTGTCAATCAGCCGTCGCCGGTTTTGCGCCATCCGGTTAATGATGATCCACTGCTCTATCTCCGCGTGATCGAGCTGGTCCGATGTTAGCTGGCACGTAGAGAATCCGTAAGGGACGATAGCACGGGTTGGGATTGATAGGAAAGTATTGTTGTTAATGCCAAATAATAATAATAATGGCAAAGTCGTACCGGATATCCGTCCTCCATCGGGCGATCCAAGGAGACGGCTACATATAACGTTAACGCTCGCGTGACATGAAAGTGGACTTTATTGTTTAGGTATGCTAATACAAAAGTGTAGAGTAATTTTCGCAAACTCTTACACAGCTCGATGGAAAAGCGATCGACGCTCGAGATTTATGCGATTGATTTGAATGGAGTCGAGTGACAGAACAAGGAAGCGCTCTTAGTCCTGGTTGTGTCCTCCCACGAGGATACGCCCTTCCGCGGAGTTCGTGTCCGAAGGATCTCTATAAATTTGCATGTAGAATACTTAGAGGTTCTCAGGGTGCGAACCGCGGCGGCGCTTTTATCCTCTCGCATCTGTCTGTAGTATATATAGTAGTCTCTGTCAGGGTGTTGTGTCAGACGGAAGTGTGAGCTCCTTTTCCGAGACTAACCAGAAGCCCGTCCTTGTATGGTTTACATGGTTAACTATCCTGGGAGGAGCCATGGGACTTGGGTATAGATGAAGGATCCTCTTTCGGGATGCTGTGCTACCATGGTCCAGTACGTCAGGCACGCTTACCGATCGCCCTTGAGGAATTCGAGTGAAACGGAATTCGAGGAGCGGTTCAAGAGATCAAGTGTCTTAAGATCGGTAACGATAAATCTATCTGTCCAGCGACATTTCCAAGTGGGACGAGTCGGTATACGAATCGCGATTAGACCTCCATCCGTTCTCTGGATCTTCGTGTGGACAGGGCATAATTCTTATTCTGAAGTTAGCTCAAGGCTGGGACCAGTGCGAGTCCATCCGAAAGACGAGTCAATCGGGCCTGCTGGGTCTGTCGGCATTTGGTTGTGAGGACGCGTGAGGACGCGGTGTCGGCAGGACGCGTGAGAAGCGAAGAAGAAGAAGAAAATGGAAAAGGGACGAGCTCGGGGATATAAAGAGGGAGAAATAGAAAGAGGAAGAAGAAAAAAAAAAAGGTAACAGAAGGAAGAAACGTGGAGGACAAAGGAGCTGTGTGGACGGTTTCGCAAACAAAGGCTCATGAATACATTTGCGTCTGTCGGCCGGCCGGACGTCCAACCAGTGACCCAAGTTGCTTTTCTACCCTGTGCTAGTCAGCCAGTCATCCAGACCAGGCAGCCAGCCGAACCTCTCGCAAGACACCCAAGGGATGCTGTAGTGGTCCTGCAGCTACCAGCCTTCATCCCTCCTGTAGAGAAAAGTATAGTTCAGCCTATAGTACCCATCCTCCTACCCTTATAGCAAGACGCGAATTCTCTCTACTACCACCATTCGCCACCACCACGAATGATAGTACCGGTAGCTACACTGGCACTACGAGCATCCCCTACATCCCACCCCCAGTCACTCGTTCGTTCATTCGTTCGGCTGCCGGCCTCCGGACTTCGGCCGTGGGGGGGTGGACAAGCCAGGCTGACCGGTTGCCATGGCGACCATATGGATTGATCCGAGCAAATATCATCTCCGAAGACGCCCGAAAGAATCACCGGATTTTACAGAATACCTTGAACTTCCCTTATACTCCTTCCAATAGGTTCACCACTCCTTTTGCTTCTTGATACTTAACAATTCTTCTCCTATCCCAATCTTAACTCTCAACACCGCATCCACGTCTCTTCCTCCGTCCAACTTGCTCCGCGACCATCCTTCATAATTTCTCACAATCTTCCCAATTTTTATTCCGTCGTATCGCTCGAGCCGCCGTCTAAAAATTAAGACACAGTAGCCAAGCATCCCGCAGTCGTCGTATCACCAGACTTGTCCTGTCGCATCGCCATAGAAGCAGTCGGGCTACGACTGGCAAGCATCAACATAGCCGGATCGTAATAAGTTTGTGTAGACAGGGAGGAGTGTAGTAAATAATGTAACCTTGTAGAATGCTAGGAGTACCAGGTTGCGAGTTAATAGCTCGCCTCTGGAGGACTCGCAGGACGATGAGTGATTCAGTGCGCGTCGCGGCTCGATCTCACTCTCCACTGCCTTCTAGGTTGGAGCGTGTGGTGTGTAGTCGGTCAGTGGTTCTCTGTCTACGCAGGGATACCCTGACCAATTGCCTGGAACCAGGGTGTCGTCAGGATAGTTTGAAAGGCGACCACCCACGGAGAGGACGTACCATATAAAGGGACGGACATGGCCATAATGTGGCCCTTTCTTTCATAGATTTCTTCTCGATCCTCGCCGAGCTTCGCTCTTGTCCAGGATCTCGTTTTCTTGTCGCAAGAATTATGAATTAAGCTATTAAATGTGTGACGTCATCTCTTTTTTCAACCATACGCGCTACCCCGTAGAGTTTCGACGTACGTCACTTGAATTTCGATCGGATCATGGAATTCAATGTTATTACTCATCCAGCCCTACCTTGCACACACAAGACCGTATAGGACTGTTTGGCTTGAGTATCAAATCAAGATTGAATAGTCCAGCGTGTTTATCCAAAGAGAGAACAGCGCAGTTCTCTCAATGAACTGCGCTACATCTTCCACTGGTCCAGTCTCGACCAAACCGACCTTGATCAGCACCAGTCGTAACTGTGTTCCAATCGTGGTCGAAACTCGTAGATATTTTACGTGGCAGCTTGCACGGAAAAGTTTTCTAGGAAGGGTGCAGAGGACTTCCGGGATGGTTTCCAAAGGGGTTGGAGGGTCACGTCAAGTTACGTTGCTTCTAGCACAGTCCCGTAAAAGCTCTCTACGGGAAGCCTCCGCCGTTCCCAAGAACTTCCGGTTAAGTCAAACACGACGTAAAGTCGCGGAGAAGTTTGGATTTGGTAAGTGCCAATGAGGCATGTAATGCCATTAAAGGGAATCTTATTACGCGACGTTGCCCTAATGCGCCCCGGTCGCTGCAACAAGTATTCTCGTAATTAAGTCCCGATCAATTCGACGGCCTACGAGGCGGAAAATGGCGCGTGTCACGACGGCACGACGACGGAAGTAGATTAACTTGATGAACCAGACAACAACAACAAAAAGAGAGGTGGAGATGAGAAAAATTATCTCTCCACAGGCTCCTTCGCTGGCAAAAATTCAGACAGGAATTGTTTCCGGTGTAAATTTCACAAACGCCTTCGGGGTAACCTTTACCACGTGTCTGTATATATATATCCATCCATTGCAACAGCGGCCAATCTTCTTGGACCAAACTCCAAAGCAAGCAAGTGCGATACCATGATTAATGCTGCAAACAACAACGCCAACTAACCTAACCTTTCCCTTGGTGAACCTGACAAGCACCCAGACCATCATATCTCCACAACCCCCATAGCCTCTCGTAATCCCCATACTGGCCGCAACAGCTTCGCGGCTGAGCACTCACCGATCCTTAGAACTGTTGTCAGAAGATGCTGCGTCAAATTCATCTCCAGATTGTATAGTTCTCCACGCGAGTTACAGCATAGGATTCCTTCGCAGAGGGACAATAAGAGAGAGGACAGATAGAGAGGGAAGTGGGACAAGGAGAGGGGCGCTGGGTATGGGGTGGGGTGGGGGGGGGGGGGTACATAAACCACAGTAGAGGGAGGCTGGAAGAATTTCTCTAGGATTTCTCTCCTCTTCGCTATTCTCGTGGGAAAATGTAAGAAAAAAACAGAGACGAGACTAACTCTCGTTCCTCTTCTCGCGAACGTCTCTCGTTTGCACCCAGCAAAGCGGGCTCGTCTATTCGCTTATGTATTCCCGGTAAACGACGACGTTTAAAAAGCAAGCGTCTTCGGCGCGCGCAATGCACCGCAGATATACATAGGCACCCGCGAAACGATTATGTACCACGCGGTAAATCAACGTGAACTCTCGAAAATAACTTGCTCGTAAATTCACGGGGCACGAAATCTCCGAGAGAAATTAAAATAAATCAAAGTTATCTGTTGCGCAACCACTTGCCGGTGATCTGGTGTGTGTGTGAGACTAAACAGCGCACGATACACTCGCCGTTTAACGCGGCCGAGATATTTCCTTTCCTATATCTGTCCTGGCTGTCCTACGGTTATTAAATATCGGTCTGCCTACGTATACACGAGATAGTCAAAGAGTCAAACAACACACGTACCAATAGCGTACTATACGCGCTAGAGTACATACACGATGTACATCCTATGCCAAAACTCAATCCTTGAATTATTCCCCATACCGTAATTCGAAATCGAAGAAATCATCGAGTCGAAAAATCGTAAGACACTTCTCCGAGGGTCGCTCACCCTTAACCCCCTAACCACATGAATTCTTGATCGTCACGCGAAGAAGTTTACGCGCTCCGTAAGAAATCGGATAGAGCATATATATATATATATATATATACATTGTCGCGTAACCCCTTTCTAACGTACCCCCCCCCCCCCCTCAGTCCCTCCTCACCGCCTACTCCTACTCTATGAAATTTAGCTATCCGTGAATAAATACGGTTAGTGGCCAGCCGTGTCCCATAGATCCCTTTGACCGGAGGCAGTATGGGCTATATAGCATGTATAGTACATATTGGGTGTACAGGACATAGGATAACTGGTAAGTGCCTGGGGCGACCATCTGTGCCCTTCTGCGCCTATGCAGCCACGTCGATTGCATTATCATTTACCACGGCATTTGTTGTAGCTGCAGGAATACATTAATGCTAATGCCACCCCCTCTTCCTCGCGGTCGTACACCAAACTATAGGACTGTCATCTTGATAACCAATCGATCTGCCTTACCGACGATGATAACAGTGCTTAATATTATTGTTGTTATTATTATTTTTTATATACACCAGGTTCGAAAAATCCTTGCCAATTGTGCAACCCTTGACTAATACGTGCCGTAGATACGAGGCTTCGCGTGGATGGGTTACCGCGGTTTGTTTCTATGTGAATAAAAATCGCAGTTGCCGTATATGGATGGTAGCTACTGATAACGAGCTCGTTACGATTATTTCGTGACGGCAGTCGCCGTCATAATAATAATTGCCTCGGCTGCTCGGTTATTTTATTATTGAATACGCGGTCATGACTAATTTCATATGGGAGATAGTTAGCGGGAGCACGTGTGGACTATGCTCCTCTTTTCTACGTGTACGTTTGTCTGGCTGCGATAGCAGTGTGGAGCGTGTGCGAGGGGGCGTGTACACCCCGCCGGTGTCAAGTTACTACGTCACTGGACTGTAACAGTGCAATCGTCCTGTCACCCTGGGATGACATCGGCTACTGGTGCCAGGGCCGTTTTACTCGGGCGCGACCAACATTGGCTCTGCAGAGACGAAATTCTATGGGTTACCTTTCGAACGGATATTAAACCCTTTGACTTTTACGAGTAGCTGTACATTTTTTTTTTTTAGACGTAGGTTGAATGAACGTTTATATATAGATAGATGTATACGTATCTTTTATTTTAATATCTTTCGAGTGATAAAAATTCGTGATGGTCGTACGCTGTTGGTAGGTAAGGTACCACCCCTCCTCCTCCTCCTCCTCCTCCCACCCTTCACCAAAGCCTCATCCCTCGTAAAATATCGACGTTAAATGAACAGAGTGACATTCGTACCCTTGGTCTTTACCCCTGAATCGACCCCTCGTTTTCATCCCCCTGAAATGGGCAATTTTATCAATAATACGAATCTGGTAATTTGATAGAGATATAATGCAAATTTAGATAATTGTTCCTGTACCCAGTATAATGGTACCTATACAGCATGTTAGGGTACTATTGGTCGAGTAAAAGGACCTTTGCTCTTTTTTGTACCGGGAGGTATAGAGTGTCTTGGTACCATATTGAATTTCTATCTACATGTGGTGTCGACAAATGATAGACACGAGAGACAAACGTACCAGTTACGATATGGAGCGTCGTTTGGACAAATGGCACGAATTTGTTCGCTTCTTGTTCTACGTGATTTGGGTTAAAAGATTTTTTTTTTTTTCTTTCTTTCTTCCTTACTTTACCCTTATACTCATCGACTACCCCTCGACGACAGAAACACGGAATGTATTTTCATGAATGAAAGTCGTCGTCAACGTGCAGCGAGTTACGGGCGTGTTTTCACTTGACAAATGAGCCACCTTCATAAAGCCGTCAACCCCTAATTTTTTAATCGCTCGTTTAAAGGGTTAGCCCGCACTTAATTAACATAGTTACCGTCTCCCTGGAGTGGAGCCACTAGCTCCAAACCATTCATTCGGTCTTTACGTGTTAGGAAAAACGTAAATGGACACGAATACAATTTCTTTGTAAAATGAAAACCTGGCAAACAGACTGTTCACGTGTGCACGTATGGATACGGATGAACGTATATAGTGTATATATATATAGTCAGCCACACCTCATTTGAAAATTAACGAGGATCGCGTGTGACACGCATTCGTTCACGTGTACGTAGCCAGTACACTGAAGGTGATATCGATGCGATAGTCCAAGCGAAATTAATTTGTACGCGTTTTCTCAATTAAGCGTCCTCGACAATTTGGATAAAATGAGGAACGAAAAAGAAGAGGAGGAAGTATCGTTTAACGTGGGAAAAGGGTTTATCTCGTTTCTGATAGCCATTCGTATTCTAGTTAGTGGATAGTTCGATAGCCGTACGTTAACGACGTCGCAAATCTAATAGAGCGCCTGCAGCATCAAATGTCACGAATCCAATGGGGGCTTCGGCATTGTAGTTTTTGATTGGCTAATCCACCCTAATCTAATCGAGGCTGAGGGTTGCTCTACGGCCCTTTTCACTCTGGAAGCGTAGGCATTACATCATCTGCCATGTACGAGATTGGATTATCTTACGGCTGTACCTTACTTAGGTCGGACGAACCTGCTGGACCATCGCGAGGTTTTCCGGGTACCCAGAAAAATTTTCTTCGATATTTCATACTTTTTGTCATTTCCTTTCCTGTTTCGTTTGAAATATCAGTTGGATGAAAAAAAAATGCTCCCTCGATCCGCCTCGAGATCGATCAGCGAAGTTCGTCGATTCGTTGATTAATTATTGGAGAATTATTTTTTGATTTGAAAAACATTGATCTTTTAATTGATTGCGTATGTTACGGATGCACGGAAAGACTCGGCTCGATCGTCAATATTGCTATGAGGAAATATAGACGTTCGACACACCCCAAGACGATATCCAACCAGCTAAGCACAAGGGTGCATACATTGCGGGTAGTCACCCTTCTCTACGACTCTGGTAACACCCTCAGAGCCAATAATACCCACGTAGTACTACGGCGTTACCATGGCTTATTATTTTCGTACGGCTCATTGAGCCCAGTGTGTACGCTGCTATCAATTACAGGACATTCCTAGCGACACCCCGAGCCAAATTCAAGCCAGGACTTAGCAGGATAAACGTAACCAGAATCCCATCTGGTCACTTTCTCACTATTCGGCGCTCTAATAAAATCAACTCTCTCTAATCTCTGCCGCGCTGAAAAAACCGCATAAGCTCCAACCGAAGCAAAGTTGAAAAACAGTTCGACCAGCCGGAATTCCATATGCGATATTAAAGTAGCTCAAAAATACGTACGTAAGTATACGTATGAAAGTGCGCGCTTTAAAAATGTCGTCTATTCCTTACGACGTCGCATATATGCACGTATGTAGTACATAAAGATCGTAAGGTACGTATATATGTAAATCGAAATAACATTATCCATTGCTCGAAGGCTACCAAGTGTGCATCCGTGTACTGTACTCTATAGCTATATCTGCATGACACACGTGGCCAGAGATCGGGACGAAAATTCAGGGCCGGATAAAGCGAATTCGCCAGCAGCCACCGTGCTAGATCTCTCCCCTTTTCCGGGCTGTAGACCCCGTCGCTCCTGTCGCCCGGGGCTACTTGAACGTACGACGTAACGCAAACGTTCTTCCTCCGCGAGTCGACATATGGCCGTGTTAGCTACTCTTACGTATATTTCCCCACTGCCATATGACCGACCGTGTAAGTTGAGCCTTACGCATGTTACTGCCGCTTCTGGTATTCTGGTACGGGTGATATTGGCGAGCGATGTTTACGGCTCCTTGAAAGTCCGCCCTGAAGTTGGTCCCAAGTGGTATAAACAATGATGAAATCGAAGAGCAATCGCTTAGGTACCAATCGATTATGTCGATTAGTCGTCGCTCCGATATGGATGTTTATCGATGTAAAATGGCTGTTGCACGTAAACCTGGGAAAAAGGATGCAGTTTAAACCAAGTGCAGTTTAAAAGTGTCATAACGTATCGAGCAGGTACCTGTGTGGCCATTGGATGGACAGCAAGGTGAGCTCCGGCTCGCTAAGTTGTCACTCGAAGTCAGCGACTCCTTTTTGCCAAGAGTATTCCCCCTGCAGGTTAGAGCCCATGGTAGTCCTGGCAGTTCTCCGTCGTACCCCTGGGATCCCCCTGGCATCCCCCTGGCATCCTCATGGACCGTCAAGAAGCCGCAGGTTTCCAGTTTTTCTCAGCGCCGCAGCGCAACCAGCTCTCGATCTAATAGCTCGGCTCGGGTCCCTCGCTCTTTACTCCTTCCTCTCCTTTATCTCTGCTCTTCACTCTTTCCTGCCGAGGTCTCCTCTCATCCTACTTCTCGCTGGAGACACTCCTACCCCACCCCACCCCGGATCCCAAGCGTCCAGGAGCTCAGGCTGCTAAGGCCTGTGGCAGCCAGAAGCGAACACGGAGAAGCCGGCCAGACCGCGCGGATCGACCTAATGAGGATAATTCCTGCATTGATTGCCAAGCATCGAATGGTGCACGCAGCCTCCGGTTGGCTTGGCTGGTTCGCTCGCTGACGACGGTAAATCATTCTTAATTAAACGATAGATATTTAATTAGAACGCCGGGATTGTTAGTTATGAGGCATTTAAGCAGGAAGATTGGGTCCTGTTATCGGCGGTGGGCGATTCGACTGGCATCTGGTGAAGATCTGGCCTGCTGCCGAGTCGGAAGGATCGGATGAAAAAGATGAGGGAGGGAGAGACACATAAAAAAAAACATAATAAAGACGAGGAATCTTCACCCCGCGAACCGTATAGCCAATAGCAGAAAAAGAGTGAGAGAAATAATGACGATATTATCAGTGACTAAAATCCAACCAGTTGATTCACAAATATACCAAACTCCAATCAAGTCCAATTGGCAATGCTCGACGCGCACAAGAAACCATCCTCGAGTTTACAAGAATTGATCCATTTATAATAGAGGATGCTGGTTATCCTCACTTTTTTTTCCCTCTCTTCTTCCTCGCTCCAATATCTTTTTTCTCTCTCGCTCCCGCGGACTCATCCCAACCAATACAACAGCGACTTATCATGTACCGAGTATAGCCGTTAGCCAATCCATCCAATGTCCATCCAAAGGATCGACGCATAAGCAGAGTTAACCGACCATCAGGAGGCCGTTACCAGTTAACGACGTGGACAAAATAAACAATCCCAACTAGTCTTCACTCGTGTAAAGGCGTAAAGCCTCTACGGCTCTTAGGTACCATTATGTGGAAGCCACTCGAGGCCCACGTCACGACTCCAATGACTCGAGTCATCCTCGGAATACTCCTACCCATCGATACGGTAGCCATCGTTTACTCGAGAACCGACCATAGAATACACAGATGCACGAACCCATAATCGCTGACACGTTCGCACGTTCACAAATTAGAACCCGCTGTAGACATCAGTACCAGGCGTCCCGGTAGTGCGCGCCACGTGAGTTCGGTTTCGGGCGTGTTCCGAAAGCCGGATACATAAAACACTTAACGGCTAATTTCCTAGTGGGTGCGACTGTTTACCATGGGGTTTCGCCTTAGCGAATGACGACGCTGACACGACGGCGTGAAAGGAGACGTCATACAGCTACTTGACGCTTCCTGACAAATGTTTGCGGACAAAACTGGGTCTTTGCCATCGGTCAATCCTGGTCCTGGATAATTTCGTCAAGACGCCAGGCGCCCCCTCCGTTATACCCATGTCCTTCTGCTTCTCGTCCTCCTTTTCAAAAGACATTTCCTTTCCCGACCGGGTATACCCATTACACAGAGATACTTCCTTTTGGCGACGTTCTCGAATTACAAATTATTCTTGCAATTAACTATACGGATATCTGTCCCCGTCTCTCTTTCTCTTTACATTCGTTTATATGTCCGATGCCTTCCTTGGGTTTGGTTCGCTTACCTTCGCCGGGCCACCGTACCGGCAGGTATACCGGTATTCCTCGCGGATGTATGTACAAGGAAACTTAGCGCTAGTCAACGAGCCTACACCCGACCATCCCTGGTAGGTTTTGAAATCGTGGCAATTTTTTTTTTTTTTTCCTTTCTTTTCTTTCTCTTTTTCTTTACCTACTACGTACACTCCCTGTCTGTCTATATATCTGACTATCTATCTATCCGTCTACTCCAGCCATCTGTCTATCTGCTCGACTATCTATCTCCCTGATGCGAGTTCCTCGACACTTCCCGGCACTGGAGACGATGTGTCCTTAAACGAGCCCGATGGCTTCGCTATATAGAAATAAAGTCTTGACTAGAGCAGTGTAACGTAATGTAATGAACCTGGAGTAGCGTCACGCGATGTCCTATTTAGTGGAACGGTATAGTAACTTGAAAAAGGGAGACACCCGGTATATCTTGGATGATTGTAGTAACGTGGTATAGAATTGGGTGTTACGACGTCGCGACGCATAATGACGTAAGAACACATTGGGTACCAGGGTGACCGCGCGTATAGCCGACCCTATCGAACGGTAGACTCTAAACCGAAGAGGTCCACCCTCTTTACACCCCTTGCCCTTCTCGTACTACCCTCGTAGTATACTATCCCTTTCTTGAGTTCCAACCCTCTCCACGAATTTCCTCCGCCCCTCTCCTCTTCACCCTTAGCACTGAAGTATCTCGTCTAGATAGAACGAGACCATCCCTTACGTCGTACAACCCCTTTTGGCCGGTCAGGAATTACGAGGTGAAAATTTAGGGATTCTAGACGCGAGATCCGCGACCTCTACTTTCTCGCTCGCTCCCTCACTTTCGGTACCTTCGTTCTGTCTCTCCTCCGTTCTTTTCACGACCAACACGATCCAACATTCAATTAACCGGCCAGTTTTACGGCAGCTGTAAATACGTCCGTCTTACCTCGGCGAACTTCGTGCGCTCTTATCGCAGTGGGAGAAAGGTGAAAGGAATTGAGAAAGGGTGACACAACTAGTGGTTACCAGTGGTAAATGGTTAAAGGACGAAATTTCGTAAGGGACCAAAAGGATGAGAACCGGTTTTTCGGTGATAGCTAAACAAGGGATGGTACGTGTGACGTCGCCTCGAAGTCTCCAATATAAAAGCGTCTATCGGCTAAACGGCATTTTGCCTCGCGTATTACATTTATTTAATATTATTTACGGCAGGTTTTACGACGCCAATGATACGTATACGGAGTCTATCCAATATCAAATATAACGTCGTAACTCGGAGAAGCGCAGAGGGTGGCGCAAGCAATAAATGTACGGCAAACGGCGTTCCCGATAGACACCCTTATACACGGTAGGGACGCGGCAGGTAGGGCGGGAGGAAGGTAGGGACTCTTTTCTATATCCATGGTATCCACGCGAATACTGTTTTATTTAACAATGAAACATTTTCCATTCACGGACCTAAACCTTCGAGTACAATATTTTCGCCATTAGGGAAATTAAGGCAGGCGTTTCTCTTGTTTTCTTTTTTTTTATCCTCTTTTTTTTTATTTAACGTCCATCGAGAATTTTCGAGACAAATCCAGGGGGTAGCAATGGACTGGACCAGCAACCTAATGCACGACACGAATCCTTACCGCGGCTGGTTCTTATTTTCGTTTCGGGTCTACGACGACAAAGAAGCGCCAGTAGACAAAGTGAAATGGCTAAATAGAAAACGCAAACGACATCCGAGTTTATGGCCACTCACCCCGTTTCACTCTTCCGAGTCGCAGAGTCCCTATACCAACCACCCTCCGATGCCTCGGCACACAAGTTCAACCCCTAAAGTTTAGAGTCACAGACACCGGCGCGGCGTAGTATAAGCTTGCCTGAAGGGGGTGAGGTCGGGGAGGTCGAGGGTGTGCATAAGATCGCGCAGTGGTATAATCGATACTACTAGCTTCACCAATCACACCCCTTGGCACGAAAGCACAACCCTCCAACGAGCTTTGCCTCATCCTCGGCCTTCGGGATCCCGTTCCACCCTCTATATCTACTACCAGTAACCTTCTATGCGAAACCAACGTAGACCCAGTGCCACAAGGTCGGCTAAATTCAGACATCGAAAATTCGACGGTGATCGAAGTTAAAGGTGAATACTCAAATGCGCGATACTTACTGATACGTATCACCCAAAATCTACCCTCCTTCCTCACCCCAGCCCCGAAACATCCCTTTGAATGTTCAACGCGGATGATTCATCGACGCAGTTATTTCATGCTGACTTTCCTTTTAAGATTTCGTAAAGACCCAACTTGCATCTAGCACGACGCTACGGTTCGGGTGAGAAGCTTCATTTTCGTGAAGCTACCCTAAATTCATCCCTGGGAGTAACCTACTCTCGAGGTGGGCTTAGTGCGTGGCGAGTTGCGAAGAGGTTGCTGCATTAAGGGGTGGTTGGGTAGAAGTCCTGCCAGCTTAACGAGTCCTGCCAGCTACGTGACAGCGTGCCATAGTGACGGTCGCGTCATGTTATCAGGAGTACGGATACACAGGGAGGAAGTTCACGTGTGTTGGTGGAGACGCTGGGGTTGCTTTCCCGTGCTAGTAACATTTACATGAGCTTGCTGGTCCGATGTACTTGCGAGATCGCGCTTTAACTTTAAGGTTAAGTCTGCCTCCAGTTGGATAAGGATTGGGCTCCTTTAAGACCAACTTCAGGGGAGAAGACTTTTTTCAATTTGTTAATTCAGTGTAATCCTAAGGGTGGCTAATTTCAACTGGTCGGGGAACGACTCATGAGAATACTTGACATTGCCAAACGCCATAGACATCGTGACTTTAATCTATTTCTTTTTCTTTTTTTTTTTTTGCTCCTCTCACCCCGTCTGGTCTTTGCTTTCATCCCTTAGTGTCATTTGGATATGGTATACTTAACGATAATTTTACGATTCGCCCTACTTGCACTGTATCGTTTATGGAGAACAGTCAATGAGATTCTTGACTGGTGTCTTATTGGTCGTACGGACTATCTGACATTTGAGGGATGAAAGCACGCAAGTCAAGTAAGAAGGAAGGCGGCCAAGGGTAGCGAGGTAGTATCAGCGCTTAGTATTACTACTACTATTACTTCTACTACCGCTGCTGCTACTAGTGGGGAAGCTTGGAGCAGATATGGAGGGCGTAGTATTTAGACATGCCTCTGGTGGGAAGGGCTGTGTAGTCTTTGAACGTTCTTGGAAACGTAGGAGGGCTGGTGGCCGAACGCGGCTAGTGTACACATAGGGTTGGTAGCAGGATGACGGGCGTCGGCCATGTTGTCTTGACATTCTCCCTCGGGGGTTGTCAGGGGGACTTGGGGGTTGGATATATTTAGCCTGCCGCCTCCAGGGACCCTTGCCACCCTCAAAACCTCCCAAACCACTCCCGACTTATGATGCCGTTGTTCGACCAACCCCTCCTCGCTCGCCGCTGCTCGCACGCACTTTGCAAACGGCCTAGTGAAAAAGAAAAACAAAACTGAAAATATCCCTAGTCTTTAAAGCATAGCAACCCTCCTGTAGTCTGGATAATAACAATATCCCACTACTGGCCCATTCTTTTCCTAGGACAATCGTTATCCATGTCTACTACCCCCTGTTAAAGAGAAGACCACGCGGGATAGTAACGCGTGCCTATTTCGAGGTGCAGCAGAGAAATCGGAGAGACAGTGAGACGGCGAGGGAAGAAAAGATAGGGAGCGAGAGAGAAAGAGTGAGAGGGAGAACGAAGAGACGTACGAATGGTGGCACTAGGATAGGGGGAGGGGGGGGGGGGGGTTGCAGCGCGGAGGTTCTTTTCCACAAAGAAAGAAGTCATCAATATCTCGGTGGCTTTCGCTGGTGGCCGAGGGCCGCGACAAAACTTCCCCCGTAGGTGGGCGGAGTCACACGTAATCCCCCAGAGTCAAAATGGAAGTCTCAGGAGACCCCGACTGCTTTGCTATTGTCAAAAAGCGTGGGCACGCGCTCTTCATGTCCGCGGGACAATACTTGGCCATTCGCGTAACGTATTACCAAACGGAGGACATTTTGCGAATTTTGGGGATTGAGAACGGCGTCGGGGTCTGGTATGAGGACTGTGGGAGGGTTGCGCGCACCCTCCGGATCCACCGAAGAGGGTTTCCTTTCTTTCAACGACCGCACGTACGTACCTACCAATATCTATATAGAGAGGCTAGAGATGGCTTTCGATTTTTTGCGAACGCGGCCATTTTACCCATGACGTCGAACGTAGTATACTACTGGTAGGGAATCCACCAGCCCTAACCTATCCAGTTCTTCTCTAGTGAATATCGCCCGAATGGTCAGGTTCCATTTCATTCCCGCGTCTGACTCTGTTATTTATTTCTCGTCTTTCGATCCGCAGCTCGAATTCCAACGAATTAAAATTCTATACAGGATTTCGAGGGAGCCGGTATAGGGTGGACGTTAGTGTAGGCGCCAGTGACAAAGTGGTCAGACAATGGCAGGATGGTAAAACCTCTCGAAACCTACCCCCATCAAGAGTCTCTACCCCTTCGGCATTTACGGCGTCGCAAATTCCAAGTCACGGAGTATAACCTTCGAGCGTGTAATAAACTTTTGAATTTTTACGCGGGAATTCTCCCACCACCCCGCGAAACGTGAAACGACCACGTGACCGAGCATCGCGCACCAACTTTCTCAATTATTTAAAGCGTCGCGCCGTTCTTACCCAGGGGTTGGCCCCGACCGACAAGACGCCTCAAGATTCACTTTCATTTTTCACCCGCGACCCTGACTCCGCCAACTTACTCGATTCTGAACCAAAAGAAGGACCACGTAAGAAAATCCCTGGCGAATAGAGAGGGAGAAAAAATAAGGGTTGTAAGTTGCGCGGATAATTCTCCAGAGCAGAGGGTTGAGAAGCAAGCACGGAGAACAGCCCCCCAACACTCGTCCAAACCTACCAAGGAGCTGGTGTAACCTGCCCTTCCCCCCCCCCCTCCCAACCAACCCCAAACACCCTCCCCCTCTCTCTTAATACTCGTAGCTACTACCAGGGTGGCTGCAATACAAGGCGTATAATTTCATACAATCTTGGGGAAACTCGTGGCGCTACGCCCTTTCCTCACTGTTGGCTCCGCTTTCTCCGAGGGCGAGGGTTGCCGCGGCTTCGCCAGGGTGAGTCGGGACGCCGAGAGACGACCGAGGGAAGACCAGTCGCTGGATAGTCGAGGGTGCTGAACAGAGATAGACTATCCCACGGGACTATCGACTGCCGGGTCCCGAGGGGCAAGTCGATACTCCAGGGACACCTTCCTCCTACTCCTACTACACTCTCCTCCTACGTCTTCTGCTTTGCTCTCCTTATTCAACCCTCGGCGTCTTCCTTCGTCTCGTCCTTCTCAGCGTTAGCTCCTTCTCCTCGTCACCTCTTTCTCTACCCTTGAGTCTCCCTTTTCCTCTGGCATTCGGCTCCTAAACAGTCGACGCCTGCGCGACAACTCCTTACTCTCGGTCCAAATGCCTAAGCTCATCTTACTGTTAACAGTTCACCATTTTTTTTTTTCGCCAAAACCTCCCTTAAACTTCCTTTCGATCTACCCCGTGTGAATATTAGCGTTCGTTTAGTACTGCGTACTTTTCTTCGTGATTTATGGATTGAGACGATTGAGGAATGTCAACAATTTTATTACACGTTCGACGTAATTTTGGAACCCAAGCGGCGGGGGTGACTGATAATTTTTTACGATAAAATAATGTAAAACGTCAAAACGTAGTATTTTCGAGGAACAGGCTCGGTTAGGTAGAGGGTTGAGAATAGCACGTGGACATCCTTGGTAGATTGTGGGGATGAAGTTGAGAGGGAAGGAAAACTAGTAAGGAAATATGTTGAGAGGTTGAGGGGTAAGAGAATGAAGAGCAAGTATGAAGCGAGCGCCGCGACGGCGAAAGTCTGGCAAGCGGCGTCGACTTTAACACGCCGCCACTACTTAGCTCAATTTATACAGACACCGCGCTTACTACTTATTAATCTGCTCATCTCACTCCGGAAATGTCGACAACTTCCTTCACTGTTTACAACCAGCGTTTAATGCCGACGGCAAAGCTTTCAACCCTTCATCCTTAGTCTAATGTTAACGACAATCCACGAATCTTCACCATTTAACCCCACATGCTAAAAATAGAAATATATTTTATTTTTGAAAAAGACCCACAATGACCGTCACGCTGAAATTTCATTTTGAACATTTAATCAACTTTTCTTTCTTCAAAAAAAAAAAAAAATAGAAAATAAGTAATCGAAACAGACTTATGTAAATTTCTTGAAATTGTCTTCTTTTCAAAAAAAATTCTTGGTCCTGCTTCTTCCTTCTGGGTTCTTAAGAAGATTCGAGAAGCGCTAACTGTCTTTACGTACTCCAAGACTATTTTCGAACGTTCCGTAGATACGTGTTAGTTAGGTATGCGGGCAAAGTGTGGTAACCGTGTGCGGTCGGGTTGTCAGCACCGGTAAGTTATTTAGCGGTTGAGGCCGGAGCAGTTGGCAGCGCTGTCTAATTGTAACGACACCTTTGGGACCAGTATCCCATCCTCCAACCCTATTCCACCCCCTGGTCGCTGAAGCGCTCAGGTACTCAGCCTGGCTCAAGCCCTCCCTATGCCACCCTTAACACACGCACAGACACACACAGGCTCCTCAGACGTTGTAAACCGAAAATACGACGACACTTGGTCGTAGCCGCGATAGACTTGCTTTTTGAAAGAACGAAAAGCCATCGAGTATACACGGCTTTCTTACCAAGAAAGCAAGATAGGAATCCTGAAAAAAAAAAAAAAAAATTACAATCGATATTCCGTTATCTGGCAAAAGGAATCTGGCTGTCACATCAGTCAATCTGGATGAATACAATGTCAAAGCCAATGAATTTTTCAGAAACAAATATGAAATTTTGGCATCAGACTTTTCTCCTGAAATACAACGGGACCACAAGTCGGTTGGTACTAATGAAAATCATGATCAGATCTTAAAGCTGTAATTGGCAATGGAATGTTTTCGGATTGGACCTCATAAGCGACATGGCGTACGGTTGCTTTATTGGGGTTTCTGATATCGCAGCAGTAGTAGCAACATCGGTAGAAAGGCAGGCAAGCATTATCATCTGGTGAGGGTGAGGGTGAGAGAGGGCGAATGCCCTCCCCATGATATCACCATGGCAACCCCTGCACGGGCCGCCACGGCGTCGTGTCCTGCGTGCTTCCATGTCCTGCCAGTATGGCGACTGCTAACCTCGCAAGCTCCTCAACCAACAATAACACAACATCCAAGGAACTTTCTTTCACTCTCTATCCCAGTACCGCAATTCCTTTGTACTCGCCGACAAATCCCTGGAATCAACGTATCTACCTGTCGCGTGGAATATTCGCAAGAATTTCGAGAGAATCAGAAAAGCTCCGCTAGAAGCATGTACGTACCTTTAGCGTGAGGGAAATTCGAAAGAAGCTTCAGAGAAAAAAAAAAAAGTAAATAGAGACACGCGTAAAACAGACGCAACGCCATGTGAAACTGGCGCCGACACTTCGACGCTTACCCAGTGGAAAAAGTTTCGACCGGTCAGCCATTTGGAGAATTCAGACCGAGTCGAGAAATCCATTCGTTCGGCCCTTCTTCAGCGCGGCCATTGGCGCAGCAATGCGTCCCAATGGGGAAATTAAAAAAGTGGCCCGAGGGGAAAATTAAGGCATATTTTTTAATAAAGCAACGATAGCGATCGGGTAGACGCGTTGATGTTTCGTACCAAGGGTAATTCTTCCCTCTCGGTATAATTCTTTTTTTTTTTAATAAAATTAACTACCAACGTTATAATCGACCACACGTAAAAATATCGTTCATAAGGTATATTCATGTAGGATTGATCTCTGGTAGATACATGATTCCTGGTGATCGGGTTAGAGTTCGTGTCTGACTTCGGGCGAACGAAGTTGCCCGAAGTTTCTCGAACATTAGGAAAGCACGTCAGTCAGCCCTTTCGGTGAAAGCCGTGCAGTGAAAATAAAAAATGTAGAGCAGCAAGGTACACGATCTGCTAGATGGATTGGGTAGGTAGGATGTAAGGGTGTTCCCAAGCGTGCAGTCGAGGATTTTACTGAGTTTCGAACTCCTCAAAGCGATATCCTGGCACAGCAGGTTGCGAGTTGTCTAAGCCAGTTAACGACTTGGAAGTTTCCTCAAAGGAGTCGCGAATATTAAAA
This sequence comes from Syrista parreyssii, assembly GCA_030142615.1. Classification (NCBI taxonomy): domain Eukaryota; kingdom Metazoa; phylum Arthropoda; class Insecta; order Hymenoptera; family Cephidae; genus Syrista; species Syrista parreyssii. The sequence goes on along the minus strand of JARQTG010000140.1, from coordinate 25,556 downwards.
TCACATTTTAGCCTCATTTGACAAACTGCCGTAACGAGGTTAGGTTGAATTAAGTAAACCCTTGTGACAACGAACTTAGAGCGGATTAGCATTAGCCACTGATGCTTAATAAATTGGCCAAAGGTGTTACAAATTTTCTTACCGTGACGTCTAAGCGTCTTCTCGAATCACCGACACTTTTCACCCTCCAACCCCTTGGTAGAAAAACATTGCCAATACCGCGCGAACTTTTTCTCCGGCCAACTCGCGGCCAGTACGAACGGGAATCGACTAGTGAAATCTTCAACTCGTTTATTCGAACGTAATCTCCCTCGCGGGAAAAGCGAACAAAGTATGGGCAACGGTGGCGGAAGGGAAGAAAAAATAGAAGAAGAAAAAAAAAATAGAGAAAGAAAAGCAAGAGGAAATAATAGTTTAAATATACCATTAAGCAAGCTTCAAGGTCCTGCTCCCTTTGCACATGTGCTCGGCGGCACGTGTGACTGACTTATGAGCGTTTTTCTCAATGTTTGACAGTGCCAACTCGAGAGGATCCTCATCGTCCTCCCTAGTGTCCCTAGGGAAACGGTATCTAAATGCAGACATTAATAAATCGCACGTTATACCCGCGCACAGTGAGAGCCACGCGATATACGTCCAGCCTCTAAGTTAGTTTACGTAACAGCGAGCATTCTGATGCATTTATGGAAATTAAACGAGCCTCGTCCGAATTGCCAGAGGCATCAAGATAATTTCGTTATTTCGCCATGCACGCTGTCCCCTTACCCACGGCTCTGAAATGTACCGAAACCCAAAAAATCTCGCGGTACAAGATGCCTTTAATAAAATTTTGTGAAAAATTAAAGAGGACCGAATTAGCTGCCGTTGAAATTCTCTCAGGTACCCCTTTAGCATCCCTTACGAAGCTAAGGGATGCATTAGATAGTAATCGTGGTAAATCGTCAGTCTATGCATCCGTGCGAAGCAAATGCATTTACGGGAGGTGGCCTCTCAAGCCGTCTTGCGGCTAATGTGATAGACTGCCATTAGGGGTAGGTATCTACGTATCGGACCCCGGATGGCTTCTGAAAGGGGTGGGGACTTCATGGGGTAGCTAGAGAGCCGTGAGCCATGACAAGCATCCCCGTACGAGCCTTGCTACCTAGTAAGACGTATTACTTAGGTATGAATTATGTAGCGGATTGCTAGTGCCTCCACGGGACCGACCTGAATAGAACGGCTAGCTACTCGCTACAAGCTACTCGCTACAAGCTACTCGTTTCTCTTAGACTCAGTAAGGCAAATGGCTTCTCTCCTTTCCGCAAGAATTTAGTTAACTTGGCCCCCGGGCGCTTGGCTTCGTTTGCCTCGACTCGACCCTGGTTATACGACGTTGGCGTAATCCGGGCTTCCTATCGACGAAATACTTTAACTAATGGACAACCTGAGGTAGTAGGAAAATTTCTTGCAGTAATTCATGCAAATATCCACGCACGACGTCAAAAGGCTGACGCGTCCTTATAAAAAATTAATTCGTAATTATCAACGTTGCATAAAAAGCTTTGACGTTTATTCTCCTTGTGGGGCTAAGCAATTTATTTAATCCGTCATACCGTGGACGTCGTATTTACGAAGGTCTGCGGACTTCCTGAACAAGAGGATGTCAAACAACCAGAGAAGATGCCGGTCTGACTCTGTACCACCGAGCAATGTTATCGTACCCCGGCGTAATGTTAATTCTACAATTTTCCAACGTGGGACCTGCGTCCGTTTACATATTTTTGCAAATTTTCCGCAGGCCTCGTTGCGCCTTGTTGACTTTAATGGAAATTAGATTCACCCTCGTTAGGCCCACGACGACAGAGAACCGGATCCTTGACTCTGTATCCGGGTTACCGGGTATCCTTGAGGACGTAGTTTTTCCTGAAAAAAATATCAGCAATATTTATTCATACCAAAACAGCAATAGGATCATGTGAAAAACAATCTCAAAGAACAGCTGAGGCATCCAAGTCTAGTAGAAGGTACACGAAGTGACTCTACAGTATATACGGTAAAGATCCTCCTTACGTTATCCTTATATACACCTTACCTATAAGACTTCCTGGGTGGATCCGAAGAGAGCGAACTCGTAAGGGATGGCAGATGACGGGGTAGGTACAGGGGGCGTAATGGAGGCTGGTTAAACATTAAGCATCCCTTGATACCTTGCTAACCCCTTACTAACCCCAGTTAAGGTGTATGCAAGGCATACAGCTCTAGGTGGTTGCCTATACCGTGTCGACCTCCGTACACATTCTTATTAATTGACGTCTTAGGCATCTGCATTATGCATCTGGGACAGGATTACTCTCGGGCGTTTCCTGGCTCCTCGAATTCCCCGTTAGAAGCCCGTGGGCCTCCACGAAAATATCATTAATATCGGCTGCAATCGATTTTACCAGTAGACGAGTCTAGACCCATTATCACCACTCTGGAAAATATATACACGTCAAATCTTATCACACCTCATATTCATACGTCTACATATGTCGAGGCATCGAGACATCCAGTATTAACCCACGGGGTTTCTCCTACGTAAACAGTGAAAATCTCTGGATCGGTATTGATAGTCAGCACGTGATGCTATCACGATTACACGCCCATCCTGAGTGATAATGAAGATCTCCCCGAAGAATACTACTGTGCTAATGTCTACGGTCAATAGGACTCGCTGGAAGGTTGGGTTGTATTAATAGGTGATTAGCACACTTCATCAGGCACGCCCACTGCACTGCAAGGTTGGCAGAACCTTCGAGATCCGGCAGCAGGTCCAGGATGCACGATTTATATTGTCAAGTTAATCCCTGGCGTTTAGGGATTTTCGAAAGGGTCGATTCAGCTGATACGAGCAGGACTGATGATCTTTGATGTTGATGATGATTAAAAGAGAAATGAAATGGGATGACTGGCTCCTTTATACTGAAATTATCTTGACCACCCCTGCGGCCTCTTCTGCGAAGATGATATTCCTGAAATTTCTCTTTATCGCACCCTCACTTCTTCCTTGTCTTGGCAAGGGGTGGAGGTGGGGGGACTCACTGAAAACATGATTAAAGATTCTCCCACCTTGGAGAAAATGGATTTCTGATACGGGTAATGCCATCCTATTTGGAACTATTACGCGTAAGTCCCCAAGTAAGCCTGCTATATCCATTCACCCCTGGTGAAAATATATTTACTAGACCAGAAGGTACTTACTTCCTATCTTGGAGGGTTGGATGTGTATAGGGTGACAAGTACATACATAGTCACTTGTACGTGTACGTATGGGGAGAAAAATAGATTTTTATTTTTCAAAGCATCGCGATACACTTGGTTTCCGATATTGATCTATTGGGTTTTCGATTTTTTTTTTTTTTTTTTCTTTTTTCTTCTAATAAAACTTGCATCCGCTTAACCAAAATCATATCGATTTGTTTCATCGTAGCAACGTTGTTTCGTTCGCTAATGAATTGACAGGGAATAAAATATACACGGTGGCTCTCGATTGCGAATTCACCGCCCCCCTCCCACTCGCCCCTTCCACCCGATACTGAATGTTCATTCCGTTTTGCCTTTCCGTTCTGGCGGGAAAATCAAATAAAAGCAAAACGAGAGATCGCGAATGGAGTCGTTGCCGTAAAATGTGCACAGTTCGCTGTTTCCAGTTTTACAACGCAACTTCGGATCAGAAAAATAAGCGGTGTAAATGAAAAAAGCTAAATACGACCAGGGATGTGGATACGGGGTGGTTAGCAACCCTCGGTGAGCGTACAAACAAAGTTGAATAAATTTAATCGAACCTTGCAATAAATCATCGGAACATGTACTGTAGTTTGTTTATGTTCTCGTGTACCGATGAATCGGTACGAACTGCTTTTTAAATATAAATCTCCGTCGGATATGTAGATCATCCAATACCGACCAATCAGCGTTGCTCATTAAAAAAAAAAAAAATAAAAGAGGGGGATGAGGGCTCGATAAAAAAAATCTATCACCAACCCTCTCACTATTTTTCTTATCACTCTTATTTGATTCGTCGTACACACGACATGCCAAGTGTATACCGGGTGTCTGTCGCGTTAGGTAGAAGCTGGAAAGGCACCAGCATCTCCCAGGAAAAATCTAATAGAGACGAAATCGAGTTTCACCCCTCTAAGAAACTAACGCTCGGCACTCTATCGACGCCGCCCTATCCGGCTTCGAATAAAATCCAGTTCGCATTTGAATCAGCCTGTAACGCAATCCATTAGAGCCTAACAGCCAATACTTGGAGCCGATGGAAGAAATGACGAGGATACAGCAAAGGCACGAGTAACGGAGTGTCGTGGCTCATTAGTGTATCCGACACCCTGATACCAATAATATAGGGGTGAGTCTATGATATCTTTATCCAACTCGGATTCCACTCCCGTTCGACACCCCAAGAGCCCATCAGAGAATCTCTTTCATCTCTTCCCACTCTTCCCTCTCACTGCATTGCCACGTAAATGCAACTAGAAATGGCAAATCACTTCTGACAGCCGACTAAGACACTAATCGGGCATCCGTCTTTGAATTTAATAACAGTCCTTCCTATAGTACATTTCTTCATACTTCCGTATGATACGTATGGCCATACACGTATCAACGAAATTGCCATAAAATTCTCCAAGTTAATTCACCACGTATAAAGGGTATATAATCTAAACTCCCTCTCCGCTATCTTCATTCCCGTGAAACACCTGTTTTTCCATGTGAAAATGTATCCTCTTGATGGAGCCGCTATCTATACGACTGGAAAGTGGTACAGCGCCCGGAGCACGCGCTCTCAGATACATAAGATGGTATAGGAGAAGTAAGACGTCGTGTTTAGAGGAAGATTTTAAGCGTTGATAGGTCGGCTACAATGCTTTGAATACCCATCCAGCATCTCGATAGGATCTTAATGTTCTCTAAGAGTGAAGAAAATTAAATTCACAGATACTGCAAAAGGCACTGGATACGTATAAAGGAGTGAGAATGCATGAGGGGGTAGCAGCAGGTATAGCCCATACATCTAATACTGGGATGCTGTATCAGCGTCAGGTTTAGTAAAGATCAATAACCTTCTTTCGGAGAATAATCTTTATTCCGCTTGGTGACTTAACGTAGTTACTCTATCGTGCGCGTGTATATATGTTTGCTCCAGGCATAAGTCAAATGGGAAATAGTTGCCAACCCAAAGCAATTCTATATGGTCAGTCGCGCGTATCAGGTACCCTATAGTGTCGAGTTAGAATTCGTACGGTTGGCCAGCCTGTATCTTGAGATTTACTGCTGGAGGATTCGTCTGAAGAAATTGATTTCAGGATATCGAGTTCTAGATGGTAGCGAGGATAGGTGAAGTAGAAGAGATGGGAACGGACGTGGAATAGGAGAGGAGTCAAGATAGGGGATGATGACGGCGTAGCACGATATAAGGTAACGAGTAAAATGTAGAGAAAGAAATAAGGGATGCGATTCGAAGGTATGTTTGATTTTTCCATGAACTCTCGAAGCGTGGCGCGACGTACTCCTGTGGGGGATGACAATGGCGTCCCATGGGAATGTAGGCCTATGAGCCACCCGAAAAAAACCACCCTCTGCATATCCCCTCTTCACTCTTCTATCCTATCCCCCCTCTCTCCCCCCTTCTCCTTGATGCTTTCTTTTTGAATCTCCTGATTGTTTCCTACGCGCATCTCCTCCACTTCCCAATCCTCCTACGAGCCCACATATCCCTGCGACCCAGCAACCGTAGCTACTACCCTTACTACGAGTGAGCGGGTAGCCGAGTCTCCGACCCCACAGCATCCTCCCCATTCTCCGAAAAATTTCCCGAATTCAATATTCCCCGATATTCTACATAATTCATGAAAATTGAGCCGCCGGCTTTTTCGATGCTTCGCCGAGTGGTTCGTCTACACCTATAACGTCTCTGCACTATCATTTTCCTTTTTCTCTCTCGCTCTCCTCTCTTCGCTCCACTTCGTTTCGCTTCGCTTCACTTTACCTTGCCACTCTCTTCTGACGTCACGGCTTATATAGGTATATACGTATCTATAGGTGTCTCTTCATATCCTAGTCCATTCTTAATTGTAGATCCTGTTTCTCGTGGAAGTCAGGGAGGATCAGGCAAGCTCAGATAGCATCGCTGACAACCCAGTATGCTGTCGGCAATGTCGGATTCACTCGGCGAGGCTTGAACTGATTTCACTAAAAAGTTCGTACCGACTGAATTGGCAAGTTTTGTCGATTGCGAAACTGTCGGACTTATCCTGGCAAGAATTCTTAATTTAAGGCTTAAAAGAAAGGAAGGATCGAATCGATTCACTCCTCCTGACATTTCAGAGGCGACAGGCTGATATGGCTGTGCCGTCTATCTATATATTATATGTATGGAGGCGCAACCTCCATCCGGTCCTAAAGGTCGGAGAACACGTGGCCGGGTTTAATCTAGAGAAATGCTGAATAATACAGCCGAGTGAGCAGCGCCGCGATTGGCTTATGCAGTATTCAAGCTCGCTTCCCGAGGAACTTCGCCTTCTAATTAAATTTCTCCAGAAGAGTGTTAAGCACCTTGTCAACCATTTGACCCGCAACTGCCGCCATTCTATTCGCTCCTCTTTCTGCTTTCAGATACTACCTCAAGTTCTTCCTCAAGTGTAACCAAAACTGCCTGAAGAACGCCGGGAATCCGCGGGACATGAGACGCTTTCAGGTGAGTCGAAACACGTGCGTTCTTTTCTGGGGGTGAAAATATTAATTTTTTCTCTCCCCCATCGCAGTCGAGCGTCGAGCGCGACTGCCGCGTTCGTTTCAAAGCAAACGAATATTCCTTATATATATATATATATATATATATATTTTTTTTTTCGTAAAAAAAAAAGAATGTGACGAGATCAGCACACCTTACCACCGCGATGAGAAAGACACTATTTTTTGTTCAACAACGAAGCACTACAGAAAGTTGAGAGCCCTAGCCTGTAGACTTGTAATCCGTGGAGAACGAAGGGGGGAAATACCGACAGTAGGAGGAGAAGGAAGAGGCTAGCAATTAGCCCAGCACGGCATCAGCCACCCCCAGTTTCACCCCTTATCCTCTATAACAACTCAACCCACGACGAGGGTGCTGGTATCTCGCGGCACCCCGTTGGTACACCCCCTGCATCCCCCCCCCCCCCCTCCCTGTACCCTCCCAGCCACCTTTTGAAACAAAAGACAAAATTAAAAAATAAATTACCAAAAAACCAAGCCAGTGGAGCATGGTGGCCACTTTAGTTAGCCTGTTACACCCTATACTCATTTCACATCGGAGAGTCGCGGGTATGACGGCACTCGGTGCCTACGTAAAGACCGAAGGCGCGAGAAGCCGCAACGAAAATTAAAATATTTATTGCACTTGTGAATTTGTTTATGAATTGCTTATTGCCGAAAGTTGCGAATTAAAATTTCACCGTTCGTCCTACCGCGAAAATTTTCCTCATCTCCTTCTGCCATCCGCGCGCAATACCCCAACAGCATCCCAACACATTATCCCACCTGGCCCGACTGCCTACGCCTCTTTGGCGGCATCAGGGACAAAACTTTTGACATTTACTCGCAAATCCTCTTTCTTTTTAAAGTCGTTCATTCGCAACTTTCGTACCAGTCTTCATTGCCTGGTCCCAAGTATACCTATATAGGTATAACCATGTAAAGATTGACAACCCGCAATAATTTCTCTTTAACAATCATTGCTTTCAGGTTATCATTTCTACCCAGGTGGAAGTGGAAGGACCACTGCTCGCGGTATCCGACAACATGTTTGTGCACAACAACAGCAAGCACGGTCGCAGAGCGAAGAGACTCGATCCCAACGACCCTGGCGAGTACGGCAGTAAGTATATGTATTGGTCGAAGTATCAAAGTACAATGTCCTTGATAATCCAAAAATCCACCCTCAAAGAAAAAGTCATCGGTTAATAGTGACGCGAACCACCCGCTTAAACTTGTTCCATCAACAATAACAATTAAGAGTGCAGAGAAAAGAGAGGGGGAAAAAAGAGAGAGAGAGAGAGAGAGAGAGAGAAAATCCGCAAATGCCGTAAAAGTACTCATTCGTTTATGTGATTACAAAATGAATTCGGTGTGTTCGCAGAATTGATGTACTGCACGGCCGACGGAGTGATGCGTTACAGAGGTGATTATCAAACATGAGTTTTAATTATAAAACGGCAATCGAGTTTAAGCGGGTTCCTCGTCCATCTCAATGTATAAACAAAACCGTACCCACGGATCCACCCAACATCAGTACCCAACCATTACAGAACATTCAGTGAGAATTTGTACGAAAGCATGCAGGGTATGACTGAACCAGAGGATTTGAAAAGAGTGAGAAAACCATGCCGAGGGTTGCAGTACCCCGGCAGGGGTTGCAAAAGGGAACGCAGGGCAGTGGAGAGGCGGGTGGGTAAGGACGAGGTAAAACGTAGAAAGGTCGTAGAGAAGCCGAAGGCGGATATAAGGAGTCATAGGCCAATTCAGCAAAGTTTGGCTTTCGGCCGCGCATACAAACGGCTGATATCGCGCGTACAACCCCTCGGCACTCGTAGCTCCGCAAGACAAGATGTAAATCAATGGGAGAGAGAAAACGAAAGATCCAGCACCATTCTCTCGCGCAGCGATGCTTTGCCGGTTTTCTTTTCTCCCTGTACTATATAGGGGTAGGGTAGGGTAGGTACCTATACCTACAAACTGCCAACCTATATACATATACCTAGTCTCCTTCGTGCCCCTCGTAGCCATCTACCCCAGGCCACTGAATGCCTTCAACCTACCCTATATACCCACGACACGCCATCCTCCCTCTCCCTTTTGTCTGGTTGGCTGCCGTCGAGAGCAAAGACACAGCGCGGAATTGGCCTCTCTTCGTGCCTCCCGAGCGCGTTGGTTTGTGAATGCTAAGTTTAAGCTATCTCGAACCGCCAGTACTACCACGGTTACCGGGGTTTCGTCGTGGTCCAACACAAACGTCAGGGAGGGTGTATACGGTACTGTGCTCGTTCCGAGCTAGCACTGTGTGCCACCCTGAAAACGCCGGAACAGGCATACCAATGAGAGGGATCCTGTGTGTCTCGTGGATTTTCCTGCTATTACAATCTTTTCCGACGGGACGCGATCCTTTCCGGACGTCGCCATCCTGAGCTGTGACGATTAAAGCAGCTAGGGGTGGTTTCTGGTGGTGGGAGAAATTCCCAGGTGAATTTCGAGATAGTTCCATGGTTGCTACCAGTGGTTCTGTTCTCGGGGAGAGACAGTGGGAGGGTGTAGTAGTGATTGTAGAAATGGGTGGATGGAGAATTAAAAAAAAATGTAGGGGTTGATACGCTGATTTCATTGGTGGGTAAATTATAATTTAATTGAAAATTTTTTTTCTTTTTGGAAGGGTATAATCTGGATTGCAAGGTTTATGGCATTAGGGGTGTGTGTGATTAGATTTAGATTACGGGGTGACCAGGGATTCGTGAGGTATGCGTTACTATGTACTGTGTGGAGGTCGAGTCGAGTGTGGTAAAGGGGTTGGAAAAGAGATAGAAAGCCGCAGCACGGGTTTGCACGGGGGTTTTTATTTATTCCGGGTTGGTACGCTTGTTCCGGCCTTCTCTACCGAATCCCTCTTTTCAACCAGCTCACCCTCTCGACAATTCCCTTCGCGGGGGGTGGTTGCCAACGAGGCCGGATACCTCCTCCACATTTAGCGACTTTCTTCCCCGGCCAGAGAAAACTGGCTAAGCGCAATAAATACGTCCTGCTTCTGTATCTGATATAACGTAAGCATAAAGCATGGGTTAGGGGTTGTTCTTATCGAGGCAAAAGCCTGCCGTCATGAATTTATTTCGAATCCCAGTTTCGCCAAACTTTTATGACGAATTTTACACGCACCCCATTCATCCCACCAATATATGTCATGCATGGAGTCATTATGAGAAAAAAAAAAAAAAAAATCATTCAAACAACGAATTCAAAATTAAATAAAGTCACGAACCTTTGTGCAAACAAATAGTCTGTGTGTCATTAAAATTTGCACAAAAATTCGCTCTTGCGCTTTGCCCTAAAGATTACGCGTGTGCCGTGAATATGAGATACAGGCTGTCGCATAAAAGGTTTGTCAGCGTTTGTTAAACCACACAAGATTTATTCGAGTGCACGAAGGGAGGAAAGTGTTTGAGGATCACTGAGGGCAATATACCATGATGTCAGCCACTCTGCCGTGGCTCCACTGCTACCAGGGATGGGGGACCGGGGGTGGCTTGGCTTCGCTGGGGTACAAAATGATATCATTGGGTTATAAATTCCAAGCAGAGACACTGCCGGCCTGATCGCTCCCCTCCTTCTTGTTACAACCCTTCCCCGGTTTTCTCTCTCTCTTCGTCTCCCTTGTTCTCAGCTTGCTCGCCCTCGCTCCTACCCGCTATTTTCCCTCTCGAGCCTCTCCCTCCCTTATTCTCAACTCACCCTACGAACTCTCCCTGCCAAGCCAGAAAATATATCTGCCACTCGGCCTCAACCGAATAAACAGAATATTCAGATAATTTTCCATCTCCATCCCCTCGACCGTTATGCAGTGCGATTTCGTTTCCTTCTTTTTTTTTTTATACGAAAATTCGCGAACATCCACCATCCCCTTCGGTCTGTTCTTGGCGTCAGTGAATTTTTTGAGAAATAAGGGTACGCTGAAAGAAATTTCTGTGACTACTACAAAGGGTGGTGAAATAACATTATTTTTCATGCACCACTCGAGTCTCTTGAGCGCGTTATTATTATTATTCTTTAATTTCCCATTTTCATATACTTTCAGCTCTTTATCCACCGGCACCGATCGCCACACCCTGTATAAAAGCGGTATCGCCAAGTGAGGGTTGGACGTCGGGTGGATCTACGGTTATCATCGTTGGCGATAATTTTTTCGACGGGCTACAGGTCGTCTTCGGCACAATGCTTGTATGGAGCGAGGTAAATAAAAGAACGACCCAGGCGATAACAAAGTTGCAAGCATTTCAATGCAATTATGCATAATCATCGTTGCATTAATTACAGTTAATCACTGCACACGCAATCAGAGTGCAAACACCGCCGCGACAGATACCAGGCGTCGTGGAAGTCACGCTATCATACAAGAGCAAGCAATTTTGCAAGGGTGCGCCGGGACGCTTCGTCTACGTCTGTAAGTACATCACTTAATCTATGAATGCACGGTTAAGAAAAAAAAAAAAAAAAGTCCCAAAAGTCCACTCACGACAATCCAATATTTCAGCATTAACCGAGCCATCGATCGACTACGGTTTCCAAAGGTTACAAAAGCTGGTCCCGCGGCATCCAAGCGATCCCGAAAAATTAGCCAAGGACACAATCCTAAAAAGAGCAGCGGACCTGGTGGAAGCATTTTACACAATGTCCAGAAACGGAAACACGGGAATACCAGGAGCACCGAGAAGTCCAGGCTCAGGTCATCCACCAGCCCCACCGACGTCCGGTTCAGCCACAGCCTTCAACTCGTATACAGGTCAACTAGCAGTAACCGTCCAGGAAAACGGTAGCGCGAAATGGACGGACGGTAAGTAACGATGCCAACCCCTTAACCAAAAAAAAAAAAAAGTCCTCGATCCTAATATTAAAAAAAAAAAAAAACTAAACAAGAGGCAGTCTTGACAGCAGAGTGATCGGATACTGACGCGCTCATCTGACGTACAGATTTCTATTTGTAGACGGGGGTTCAGTGACGACAGGAGCCGGTGGCGGAGCCGGGGCCGGTAGCGTAGGGGGTAGCGCCGACGCCTACAGGCAAAGTAGCAGCGCAAGCCCCAGAGGGGTTGTAACTGGTGGTGGCTACTGCGGCAGCTCAGCAAGTACACCCCATAGTCATAGCACCAGTGGTAGCTACTCCGTAGCCAATCCGTACACGGGTAGCCCGACGCTCTACAGCTCTCGTAAGTCCCAAACACAAATAATTCATCATTAGCATGAAAATCATATACATATATTACAATAGAAAAAATCATACTACAAAAAATAAAAAAAATAAAAAATATCCAATACGATATCAATAAATATCACATGAAACGCACGCATGCGCTTATTCGGCCCTGTAATTCATTGCACGCACTTATAATTTCGTCTCTCTGCTCTTCCTCAACGATTTTACGTTTTAGCGCACGAACAATACAGCATTCTGTATACGTCCGGGGACGCGAGCGCATTCCGACCACCGATCACCTCAGTCCCACCGCACTGGTCCACCCAGCACCACCTCGCAACAGCTGCTCAGTAACCACTAACCCGCCGTCCGCCCTAAGCAATACGCGCGAAAACTCTTCCCGCCGAGAATGGCGGCGACTGTACGTATTTATATTATCCCTTATCCCTTAGGAGATGAGTCTTCCTAGACTTCTTGTACCAAGACAACGTATATCTTAACGTACACGTGTACTCGTATACCTATGCGCGTACGGCAGTACCTAAAGTCCTTTTACTGTACACCCTGTATATCCATATGTATAACTTACAACCCTCGCATGCTCTTACGTTTCGTTGCCGGCTTATGTGAATGGGCCCTATTTTTTCGTTTTGTTCTAACATCACTTAAACGCCACTCTGTATACTTACACTGGTATTGGGGGTGTTATATATATATATATATAAATCTTTGTTGTTGTTATCCATCGCCATGTGTAGTACGTAGATCTTGGATTCATATGCGATCATGGCTAACTAACGTATAACCGACAGTGGCCATATTACAGGGTTAGGGGATGTGGTTGGGTCACCGTTCAACATGAATCCATTCATGCTGCCGACCTGTAGTCAAGGTTACTCCGCTACTGCTAGTCCGCTACTCTCATCAACTGGCAAATAGTCCTACGAGATGTAGACAACGGATTATGGATTCTTCGGTTGATCTGCAAGAATTGTACCAGACTGTTGTTGCTGTTTGCGACCATTGTTGTCAACTTCGGGATGAAAGATCCTGTTGGAATTGCCGGAACGTCGGGGGATCGTTTTGTGGGAGATTGTTTTTGTTTTTGTTTTCACTCTTTTTATATATATAATATATATATATATATATATATTTGAAAAAATGGACGCTCCACGCTGAGTGCTGTAGTGAAATTTGTGAAGGTTTTAAGGTATTATGTAAGTTTTTGAAACCAGTGCAAATCTAGTAGGGATACTCTAGAGACGGTTGAATTACGTGAGTAAGGAATTCTACATATCGCTAGGATTTTCATGGAACATTAATTGAGGGGTTCGGGGGGTTGTATATCCAACGGGGATGAATTTGTATTTATCAGTACGGACGTGGTGTCGACTGTGGTATTCGTTGTGAGAGGTGGAGGAAACGGCGTGAATTTTTGTTTTCGTTCAACTTCTCATTTTGTAACAACGGTATACTGTCTTTGCATTTGATAACGGAGATGTAGAGATTTAAGATTTTGTATGGCGATAGCGCGAGAACGATTCTGAAATTACGAGAAACATTGGGAAACCAGTAGACGGACATATCGCTTATCGAATAAATACCAAACTCCATAGTTTTAGAGAAAACTTTCAATTACGAAATTTTAAATTCCTACCTTACCCCTAAGTGGATTAAACAAAAAAAAAGTAATATCGTAACGTTTAAGTGACACGTAACTTGTAACTTGTATTATATCTGTAAATATTGTTACGATGTACAAAAAAAAAAAAAAAACTATTTCCAAAAACCCAACGAATTGAAATAGCGCGATTTTAGAGTTAAAGTTATTATAAATAGATGTAAATAATCATAGCGCTGTAGCTTATTCACAGAGATGTCGCGAAGCGTTTTGACGTCTCGACGTAATTTTCGAGGGGGAAAAAAAAAAAGGAAAAGTTTGCTTTTATCACTCGAGAAAAGTGTTTCAATCTTTCTTTGAGAAATTTTCACGATTCTCCCGAATGATAAAGATCGTCGTCGAGACGTCGAGACGCGACGACTACGTAAAGGAAAAGAAGCGGCGTGTAATTTGAATTATTTCATAAGCCGGTCCCGAGAGAATCCGACGAATCACGAAAGTATACGAGAAACCAAAGTCCCCAAAATGTCCAGTTATTTCGTATTGACTTAAGGAGCCAACTGGCGGAGAAACGAAAAGTGAAACCAAAAAGTAATTAAAAGAGAAAGCATGTACGACAGAGTCCAAAAAAGATACCGCAGAAGCCAAAAATCGTAATAAATAAAAAAAAAAAGAAAGAAATCGCCCAAAACCATCCTTAAAGAATGAATCGACGTAAAGTTTGTTCGAAAAACGGAGACAGAAAGAGCGAGAAAGAGAGAGAGAGGGAGTTACTTTTTGCATATCGGCGAGGAAACAAAAATTCTTTAGACAAACTCAAAAATTAAGGAAAAAAAAAAAAACAAACGCGATCCTCGCCAAAATCCGGAGTTCGCGACTCCGTAATCTTGTGATCTTGATTATATAATTTTTTATTTATCCCCATTTCCCACTATGTGGTGTCCTTTACCCACCCCCCCCCCTCCCCCATTCCCCCTCCACATGGCGTGTCTTCTTGTACACACTCATCGATGTATATTACTATAAATTAAACTTACATTTTTGAGAATTACCCAAAATCTCTCATTTTTTCAATCCCTCGCCCAGTAGCCACGAAGCAGAGTACACAAAGCGTCAAGACTCGCGTGATCGTCATCCTGGCCAGCTGGACTGTACGAAGCGTAAATATTTTGCATAAGGCAGAAGTACGCGTAGCAAACACCATGGAACCCCATGGCGCTGGAGTATGGCAGACTAACAAATAGTGAAACAAGATACGTTCACGAGGACCACTTCGGGACGATTAGTTCACATGGTGTCCCGTTTCCTGCGGCCGCCAATCGGTGGCCCCACTGCGATCCATGTTACATTGTAAGGCTGTTTGCGTTATTAGATTTAGATTGGCCGGCACGTGTCGTACCCGGTGCGGAGCCACGTGGCGCGCGGCAAACGTTACAAGGAATAAAAGCGCGGTATAAACATTCTGACATTGCTTTTGCACGAATTACGAATTAGCTGGGGTTTTTTTTTTTCTCCCTCTTTCACTTTCACGTACAGTGTGGTGCGGCTAATACGGCCGCACTTACTGGTTGGGAAAATTGTTAGTTTTTGATACGAGTCACATGATTGAGAATCAAGGGTAAAATTTTTTTGGAGTATGAAATTTCAGATGGAGATTAATATGCATTTTTGTGGGGGTCGTACAATTATTTTGTATATCTAATTGTTTCGTTTATTGCGCCTTGCTGGGTGAGAATTTAATTTTTTTTTTTTTTTTTTCAAAAAATAAATCCACCCTGTATATCCTTATTATCCGGGCAGCCTTTATTTTCATCCCTCAAGAAACTCAAGACTGAGTAATCCACCACGAAACATCGGCTTACTCCCAGACACGTGTCTCGGCCTTACTATCTCGTGCTCGAACGAATTTAATTCATAATCCATGATGGGGGTAGATTTTGGAAAAAAAAAAAAAGTTTAGTAAGGAACAAACTACATACTTTTTCGTCGTATTTAGGATTTTTTTTGGTAAAAAGATATCAAGTGGAAAATCAGTGGCTGATGATGGCTTTTCAAACGAGCTACTCAAGGGGGATGATAATTTCTACTTGGCTGATAGGGGGATGAACGTAAGGGGAGGGTTTGGCTGCGTATGAGCAATCCAGTTCTCGCACCCCTGACGGATTTCGATAAGATCTCGGCCGCTCGGTTCCATTTGAATTCCGTTTGTGAAAGTGCTGGATGCCGCCCTTCAATGCTATTGTGTTACAAGGGATGCGCGGCCTTTACCATCTGCTGATTACCGGTAATCTTTATTCAACGATATAACGTTACTATACGATGCTCCCTTAAATTGACTGTACGATATGGGATTGATGTGGGGGTGGGGGGGAGGGGAGGATATTTTCATGAACTCACAGTAACACGCATGCTGGGCTTATGCAAAACTGGTCTAGAGCTTTCTGACTAGCATTGATCATAAATTACGTTAATTTATTTGAGTGGTGATATCACTGTTTTCAATGATACAAAAATTAAGCTTGATACTTGATTTAATCCATTTATGATGCTTGTATCGTGTACGACAAGATCTCTAATATCAAACCATTGAAATACTTGAATGATATCGTAATCGATGATATTAGGCATATATCGTCATTTTACAAAATTTACGTCATTGTTCAGTAACGATTGATAAGCTGATAAGATAAATTCTTTATCTATTGTATCATACATAACATTCCATTGAGGTATACTTATGTACAGATTTAAAAAACCAAATTTACGTAAAGCTAGGTTGGCCGAGCGGTCTAAGGCGCCAGACTTAAGTTCTGGTTCCCGTCTGGGAGCGTGGGTTCGAACCCCACACCTGGCAGTTTTATTTTTAAAATAAATAGAAATAAAATATTTTACATGAAGGAAATACTGAAAAATATTCATATTCTAACTGTAACATTATAAGCGAACAGTCAATTAATTGGTTCTTGATTTTTAAAACAAAAATTAAGACCATACGAAATCCGTATCGCGATCCTATTACTACGATATCAATTCGGTCTTCTCTAGATCTCATAGACACCTGATAAGAATAGGATATTTTGGAAATCAGTATTTTTGTGGAAAATAATTATTTTATATACTGTATATAATGTGTGATCGGTCTAGAAATGTAATTGTGGTTACTATCTTATTACTAATTAAATCACTATCATTATATACGAACATACCGATTGAAGATCAGTCTTAAGATCAGCAGATCCTCCGATAGGTACAATCAATATCTATAAAGCACAGTTAGCAATACGTAAGACACACAAGACTGCTCTATCCCGTTCTACAAAATTTTCGGCAATGATGCTATCGATATTTATACGCTTGACTTAAAGTCCGATCTGCGATATCAATTTCTGTTATCGATATCTGCGACAGACCATACAGTACGTAGAGGAAGCTCGTGGGAAATCCAAACGTTGTGCCTTCTCTCTAGCTTTTTGTACATTTCTCCATTTCAAACTTGCCATATTTCTCGCGTATTCGCCAAGTGAAAAAGAAACAAAGGAAATATCGATGGCAGTGAATTTCGGGCTGTGAAATTGGACGTCTCGTGCAAAATCACTAAAAGAAACTCGGTACGTTAGACTTTTGAAAAAGCCAACTGTATATTCTTAAGTAATTCGTATGACGATACCATGAAATTATTCAAAAATAGTATGGCAGTGGAAAATTATTTGTCATTAATAGATTGTCTTATGTTAATAGCTATAAATAAATAACGCGTATTTTTTTTTATAACTGGAAATATAATAATTTTCATAATCCGACAATCATACAAAAATATTCTCTTTCGTGGATACAGTTGTGTAATGTGATAGTGCAAGTGCATGTAAAAGTGTAATGATAGTGTCAGAAAAAGGATGAAAATCATTAAGGATATTTTGTGGATAATTCAGGTAAGTTAAGATTCAATATTTTATGCAATTACTAATAAAGAGACAGGGGATGTGAGGGATGAGTCGACCATTGACATTAAAAAATCCGACGGCAATGCCAGTTTCTAGAATAATGAAAGCTTCGTCCCAGTACTCATTTTTATATAGACTTCTATTCGGATATCTTCGACAAACCTCGGCTATATTATTCGCCCCGTACACCCTTGGCGTTCATATCGCCCATCGCCCTTGGTTATTTATTTTGTACTTGCTCCTACTAGTATGTCTGGCTTGAGCGGGTTTGTCGAAATTTGTCTAAGAAATCAGTTGCTATTTTTATATAAGTAAAATTTTGGAAAATCATCTATCTGAGAAATACTATCAATATCAAGTAATCAATGTGAAAAGGATATGATTTGCAGTATTTAATCGTAACGTATCGATTTGTAAAAGCACAGTATACATATTTAATTTCGACGTTCTAATTGCTGACAAGATGGATGACTTGATACACATTTACTACAATTGTCTGCCGCGCTATTATACTTACTAGCTATGAGAAAAAGAGCTACAACATATTATTTCTCTATTTATGAAATGGGAAACATGAAATAAATACCTTTATCATTTTCTTCTAGCTTTCCATACGCATCTGGTTCCGTAGAAAATAATAGTACATGTGTCGCCGACATCGTTGTCCTCCATAAGGCGTCACTTCGTATCACTGTCCATTCGTATAATGCCGAGTCGCATAAAGTCAAAATTAAATAAACCGAAACAACGTTAATTCCTTTTTACACTTCTACCTATTTCACCGTTTCAAAGAAATCACTTTGCACTGTTCCAATCCAGAATCCACAAGCGACATCTGAATTTCGTTTACCACCGAAATAATTCTACTTGTATCATGAGTAGAACAAGCAAGAATCCTCCATTAGAGGAAAACGCACGATGCGCCATCTAGTAGCGAATTCTAAAGACTCATATAAAAACGAGACATGCTCTGCAAGCGTATAAAGAAGAAACCCGACAAAGACTCGCACCAAGCGACAGTCGGTAATACAGTTCCCATATGAGAAACTATGTGTTACCGACAGGAATACCGTTCCATACAAAACTGCCAGCATATCAGTCACATAGTTCACGATTGTCCCACTAGTTGCATAACAGTCTGTAACACGCGCATTTCCAAAATATACACTCTAACATTTTTTGTACGTAATACTTCAGCAGTCGCTCTCATATGCATACTCGCCAGCATAAAAAGAACGCGTCACTAATCTCTGATTATTCTCCATAAATATTTCACGCCATAAATCATAAACGGACAAAACTGCACGCGTCACAAGAGACTCGTTCCACTAGGAGTCAGGACGTGAATATAATAACATAATAGTCGCAGAAAACGAACCATGAAACAACTCGTCAATGAAAAGGATACTCTGACAACATTTCTTGAAGCATAAAATAAGAAAGCATAATATAAATGGTCCAAGGAGAATCATCATGGGCATCGGTAAAAGGAATCAATAGGTACCAACTATTTAACACATAACCAATTATCCACCGAGAAGAATGACTCATTCGTATAAAGTAATTAAAATTTTTACCGTAACTCCTATAGACACTTGTGGTCTCTGCTCAAGAAAACAGCTTAGCACGTCACTAAAATATGACGCCTATCTCATAGATTAAATAATGCATTATTAATAAAAAGAAAACGTAAGATATCCAGCAAATTCCTGAAATCTCAAATTTCACGAAATACCATGAGAAATTTCAAACTCGCAACAGTCTTACGGATAATCTAAGTATGAGAATTGAGAAAGAACGAGCCTGCTCACCCGTAAAACTTCATTTCCAACTGGCGTCGCCACGTGTATAGCAATGTACTTCATCGTCGCACTGGTGTTCTTCGTTATAGCTGCGACGGAGAATTTTGGTTGGGAGCACTGCCCGTAGATGGTGCTCACTTGTAGTATCGCTAACAGAAATATGACAGAATTTATAAAAAAAGGAAGAAAAAGACGACGGTAAACACTGCGCCATAGCCTGTGGCATTCAACGTAAAGTAACCACCGCGCAACACGCCACCAAACGGCCGCGGTTCTCGCTAATTTGGTTTTACGTTTCAAAGTGATTATATTCTCTGGCGAAACGTTATACGGATTTAAACGGCTCTTTAATATGAAACAAAGCATTGCTCTCGGATGCGTGCCTATACGTGGTATACTAAGGCAACGACCCCACACATCGTACGTTTCACTTTTCCTACACACTAGGTATACTGACATCTACATTCAATCACCCAGACTCTCCCTTCGTAAAATCAACCTTCCAGAAAAAATATATTTGCACGTAATAAATTTATAAAATTTCTATAAAGACTCACATCGACAACTTAACCTAAAATAATTTTGAAATTTTTACTCAAAAATTTTACAAACAAAAAGCACGGTGTGAGAATGATTTCCAAAAATTGTCCTTAACCTTACCTAAATATACATATATGCTCTATTATATGCCATAGAGTAATCTAAGAAAGCCTTTATGCAGTTTTACAAAAATATCTCCTTGTCCACAGATGATGACTTTAACAACAGTGACTAGTACGACGTCGAGCGTGTCCAAGCCTCGACTCTTAGGAAATCCTTGAGGGCAAAGCGTTAACGGAGGTTCGTGTTCAAGGCTACGTTGTTCACCATAAGGAATACTACCTGAGCTTGTGCGGACGCGTGCACGTGTCTAATCAAACGTTAACACATGGCAAATCAAGAGACCAAAGCCTGTACCTTAACTACCTCGAGTATATAGAACCTATCAAGTATGCAAGTTATACCATATTATAGCCGACTGATACTAACTAACCGTGAGACAGAGTACGAGAGTGAGAGAGAGAGAGAAACTGAAATCCGTTGTTAGGATATTCAAAATGTCTTATTCAGTCCGTTCATTTGATCGCCAGACGATTCCTCAAGTGTTTAAGCGCCTATAATTAAGAGATAGAAACGCTCTGGCCCAAATTTGGTATGGACCGTTGAAGACCTCCGCGTTCCAGTATAAAATGAACTCCGACGTAGCCTACACCTATATCGAATCTACTTGAAGCGAGATCGTCCAAGCCCTAAACTTCTAAACGTACACTAATGGAGAATACAGTGAACGGAAATAAGATGTATTTTACGAGGGAAAGAATGTCACTAATATATGGTGATACTAGGCCGTTTGCCATAAAATAACGTATGATAAAACACGGCTAACATCCTTGATAGGTTGTACGCGTGGGAAGGAGGCGTAGCAGTTAGGGACGTTCAGATTGGTATACATCGATAGGCTGAGATTCGAAACAAGATCGAGGTACCCGATATGTCTTAGTATAAAGTACACTCTGAACCATTAATACGCTATGTACTGGTAACGTCCCATAAATAGTACAGAGATACGAAAAAATTACAAGTAATATCAGCCTAAAGGTGCAAACCATAGAGCCATGATTACCCGTGCACAAGCATCATTGACATTACCCTGTAGAAACTCTAACCGGAATATTTTCATTCTACAAGACAACCAATTCGATCCGATCTATAAAACTGTCTTCCTTGGCATATCGATCTTGCTTCTATCGCCTACGAGAATTGCCACAGAGACTTGTAATAAAAAAAACTAAATGAAAAGAAACAGACAATGCATCGACCGTATTGCCAAATCCTACCGATAGGCATCGCCGTCGATAGGATAATCGCATTGATCGTTACAGATTGGTTTTTCCATACTCGCTCATGATTTTTTCGCTTATCTTAAATCGCGCCGAAGAATCTTCGCAGATCTTGGCGGTACAAGCGAAATAATCAAAGTTGTCTTATTGGTGTCTGATTTTATTTAGCAAATATCTTTCCTCGTTATCTCGCTAAGATTGCAAGGGGTCTGATAAGCCGGTGGTCAAATCGAAAGATCGAGAGGGATGCAAAGAAGAGGATACCAAAAGGAATGGACCAGGAGAATCGGGTTGGGTCGCGGTACGACTGAGAATGCCCGGAACGATTCGGTTTAAAAGTTTTAAGACTCGGAAATAAAATACGGGCTGCCTTATACGGCGCGCGCAAGTCGGGATGTCGGTAATTTATGGTGCGGGACAAAGTGGCTCTTGCCCCAGGAATTTTTTTATTTATTTTTTTTCCACGTCAAGAGCGCCGGGTCCTTGCGAAGAGGGGGTTGGTGGGAGGGGATGAAATCGGAAATAGATGATGAAAAGTTAACGTTTCAATTGTCCTTTTTTTTTTATTTATTCATCCCTCGTCACTTATTTTCACATAGAATCGAGCTTCGCGTCTATAGCCTTTGAACGACCCACGATGAATTTACCCATCCTTGTATTTCATCCGTAAAGACTCGACTAGGTCTGATGAGTCCCAAATGGACATGTCCAGACTACACGTGGGTCCGTTCTGAGTAATTCAGAGCCAACCGCAGGCCGAACGAACGTCTTCGCAGGCTGGCCCAGTGATTTGTAATTACTGCCACTAATATGATACACTTGGAAGAAGTGATTCTCAACCACCGGGCCACGTGGTGTTGCCCAAAGACAAAGGATCCTTTAGCTACTGTGAACTCGGCTACAATGAGAACTCGTGGGTATCAAGGATGGGGCCCATTCCAATAGAAGGGCTTTACGATCGTGCACGGCGCCACAGGTTAATCATTCGCGTCTTCCTCTCATCCTCCATCGCTTCCTCCCTCGCAATGGCTTCTGCACAATGGCTACCGAGTCCTCGATGATTCAGGATCCTTGGTAGATCGATAAAAATGACTGGACTTGCCATCTTTACGACGTCGACGCTAACGGTGAGACAGAGAGAGACAGCGAGAGATATCAGTGACACGTTTCTATATATATACGTATTGCAGCAGTGTGAGACGTGCGAATCGATTTGCGACTCAGCGTGTTAGCCGATACGTATATATGGTACATACGTAGCTCTGGCGCCAGGACGACATTCCGACGTTTCCGGAATAGCGAGAATGGCCCGCTCTTCTCGTAGTGGCGTTAACACGGAACCGTTAACGAGTCGTAGAACCAAAGGGTGGACACTCGAGATAGAATTGAGTATATATATGTATATACACTGCTACGTCTTTTTTCGGGAGGAACCACCAGATCGGTCATGATGAAAGGACATAAGGGATACGTATAGTAACGTCTATTTAGATTTTCATATAAACTTGGGTAAAGTGCAATGAAATGCAAGGCACTTTTAAAATGACTGAGGTCCTCGCCTTTACGAGCCTCGTAACCTGTGACAGTTGCTTATGAAAGCTCGTAATTAATTTCTGAGATTAACATCTCTCTTGTAATGAGGCACGCTTCTTAATAGGTATTCCAAAACTATGTGTGTCCTTATAAGCTGAGAAAATTCGTTCAAATTTTTCGAATTTCTTACACCGGTATAATTTATAAAAAAAAAATATTTTTTTGATTTTAGGTTATTGTACAGTTATTTCAACATTTTTATTGATTATAGCATAGTTTCGTACTGAAAGTCTCATAGATTATAGGGAGGATACGGTTGGTCGCGATGTGTTCGTAACGTGGATCTTGTGAAAAAAAAAAAAAAAATGTTATTTACACGTAAAGTCGAATCCGAGTTGGCACCAGTTTAGTTAACTGGCGTTAATAGGCACCTGTGTTTTGACAGTGCCGATAGAGACGGTACATAGGCTGTGAGTCGTATCGACAATTTTTATCTTTTAACATCAAAGCCGGCATTTAGTTTGGGTGAGGAAATTCTGCAGCGCGCGCCTAGTGGCCCTTAATCTGTCCACGAGATCTTTTTCTGTCTTTTTGAGAAAAAAAAAATCTCACGACCGCTCATCGCAGTCTACCGGGTAAAAGTTCTATACGTGGAAGCGCTGGAACCCGCGCGTTTTCTTTAATTGGAATTTTTATTGGCCGAATCGTAGGAAAGATAAAAAAGATGATCGTTAATTCCTCGCCCACACCTATGCGGTACCCGCGGGATGCACGATCGACAGGAGGACATCTTTCATCTCAGCGGCTTTGGACATTTTTAGTAATTTCATTAATTTCATGAAATTCGTCTAACCCAATGATTTATGTCTCTATGATATCAGTAAGATATTTCCCATCGTTCGTGTCCACGCGCCTGCATATAATACAGTAAAGTCCCGTAAGGCCCCGTATAAGATCCCACGTGTAGGAACGTCAGTTTTAACATCTTAGAATTATGACATCCATAACGATAGATCCGAAAAAGAAAAAAAAAAAAAAATCTGTCACTACCGAATTTTCTACGTTTTTCCCATGTCACTTTTTTGGTTAATTTCTACAAAAAAAAAAAAGGGTCCTGACTAATTAACCGAATTAACTGATACACCCGTCAAAGTTTTCAACCCCATTAACACTTCCTATACCTCTAATTTAATCTCTCAAGATATTTCGGTCACAGCATCTCGGATCCTGGCTCATATTTTCTGGTCCAGTTTTCACCTTAGGACATGTCGCGCTCACGCATCATTTCTCCGCGAGGAGTGTTTCACTTGGAACAGTGAAGCCTGTATGGCAGCACAGTCGATTTGGTGGCCGTTGTCTCCTGAAAAAATCTGTGGGAACAGAAATACGTGGCACAATGGCGGGCTTATTAAAATTCCAGGTTGTATTTTATGTGCGCGAGGTAGACTACAAGAAGTGAGGAAGGGAGGAGAGTAGCAGGAGCGAGGACAGTGGCGCGGGTGGTACATACGAGGAAGAAGAGGAGTGGTATGGGGCCTTATAAAAAAGTGGGGGGGGGGGGGGCCTTATAAAAGCCGATCTCATTGGTGTGGGGTAGGTGGGGAGGAGCACGGGAGGGGAAAAGGCCACGCGACTCTTGGCGCAACGTAATCATCCTGAATCTACACCCACGCGTTATAAAATACGAAGTGTCTATATATTTGGGACTTTTTTTTTTCAAACTCTGAAAAACTACCTTACGTCATCCTCAACTTCAACCCTCTTTTTTTTTATCATCTTGCCACATTTTTTTTACGTACCCCCCACTCCGATACCCTTAACATTGATTTCTTTCAATTTAACGACAGCCATATCCAGAATGGGCCAGTCGATAAATAATAGTCTGATTACGTAAGGCCCATCGGTTGAAAATTTCATGATTCTCATTTAACGACGACCGCTACAACCAATCGCGATAGACTCCTTGGACAGTCAAAACAAAAACGTGAAACTATTCTTTGATTTCTGGTGACTTCAACCATATATAGGATATTCAGATAATTAACCTTTATTACTGGGCCTTGTTAAACGCTATCTGAAGTAACGTAACAGATAGTATACCAATTCTGTGATTAGATTCCAGGTAATCGGATAACATCGTGAATCCCATAAGGCAGAAACTGGAATATCAGCGCTTGATATCTAAACACAGGTACAGTCCCGTGGCGAAAAGTTAGCACGTTTATAACGTTAAAGAGAAGCGAGTACGTTACCCTCAGTTATTACCGGTCTTATCGCACGTCGACCGCTTATCAAGCGCCAGTCTGTTAGACCTCTGCAGGTGAATATCTACGTAGGTACATAACCGCGCGGGTCAAGACAGGTGGGGATAATTTTTTTTCTTCTTTCAATACATACGACTTTATCGCAAATTCTTCGAGGCGTTTTATCTCGCTGGCAATTTCTCCGTGCAAATAGGAAATCGGATTCTTGTGGATCTTTAGATCGTTGAGAAATCCTCGGAGGACTTTGATACCGTGAAACTTTGCGAAACGGCTGTTAAGCCTAATTAACGAGCCTTCGTATCACTTCGCTTGGTAATTAGCTCTTTAATACGAAAAGCCACTGGCCGTTTATTACTTCACGAAGGACCTGGTTCAGTTTCCTGAAATCTAAAGTCAAGCTTGGTTTCTCTGGCCATCTGCCACGTATGAATTAACCTAAGGAGTAAAGGATGGCGCCGAAGTAGCTGTTTTACTATCGGGGTAAAATCGTGACTTGGCCTAGGTCAAGGCTAGTACATGACTAGTGCGACTATATATATATATATATATATATATATAT